>JAQGDQ010000206.1:145000-390084 GCA_030141605.1 Tubiluchus corallicola
TATTATTATTATTATTTATTTTTAAAAACTATGTGCTGAATACATTCCCTCTATTTGTAGGAATATGTTTAAAATTTCTAAAAGCATTTACAACGTATTAAACCTATTCACACACACATATATATATATATATATATGTATATATGTATATATATGTATATGTATATATATATGTGTATATATAATTTAGAATCCAACGCATGAGACACATTGAACGACAACGATCATATACAATAGACATAGTTACAAATTATAATCCAACACTACATACATACATAATAAACGATAACGAACATATTTTAATACTTAATAACAAAAATTTACGCACATTATACACAATGAAAAACAGCGAGTACGATTATAATAAACATAATTACCAATTCTAATGTAAATTCACATAATCATAAATAAAAACAAAACAGCATATAAACATACATATATGTATGTCCAGACTCACGGTATTTAACTACTACAGGACCGTAAGCGTTTTTTGCATTTTGCATAGGTTCATGAAAAACTGCTTCAACTAAAGAGCGATTACTTTATAATTTTTGTACGTTTCTGCTTGTACATGCATAATTTGTACATGCAAAATTATGATTTTCAAGCAAAATCATGTATTGCAAAAACAAATGCATTTGCTTGCTTTAATTTAAACATGTTAAAAATCGATTTTTGACGAAAAAATTGAAAAAGCTTTCAGTTACTACAATATTTGCACTGTAACAAAGTACAGTATCACTTGTGTGAAATTGGCTAATGCAGAAAATTTCAACTATCCAGACACAACACTCCAATACAGTTTGGCCTCAAGTCTACTCTATTATTAAGGAGAAATTCCTGTTAAACGACGAAAGGACCTTGTCATTGGCTAATCGGTTGTTTTTTCCTGGAACTCTGCACAGCAGACAGTTCTCTTAGGTTGTAGCAAACAGGCGATTAGTAAAATAGTTTGTACGATCACGCAAGTGTACACCAGATTAAGCCACTCGATAGGCTAAGTTCCTGGAATACAACTGACACTTCTCTTGGGCAGTAGCATGCAACAAAATAGTGTACGATCACGCAAGTGTACACCAGACTAAGTTACTCGATAGGCCAAGTTGGAGTGCCTGAAAAAGGCGTGTTTTTCTTAATTTTATCCAATTAACTCACTGATAAGTGCTCTGACAAATAACTTGGTTGGATAGCCGAGATTCTCCTGAATAGAACAGTACCTATTTTGTAATCAAAATAGTTATGTCTGCGCTCATACAGCTGCAGAAAAGTCATTTGACTCGTGCGGTCCTGAATGAGTCCTAAACTACAGTCGAGTTGTCTATGGTCTAGGTATATGGTGACAGTCTTTCACAGACAATCACGCTTTCAGTTTCTATCCTGTTTGTCACGTATACCAACCAGACTAAGAATATCGGGCCACAACACACAGTCAAACAGTCAGTACAGTCAACCTCCGGGTATAAGGTACTCGCTTATAAGGTACGCTCGCTTATAGGGGACCACCAACACCGGTCCCGATTTCTCATATCTTCGTATACAAGGTACTCGGATACAAGGGACTTTCGGTTATAAGGGACGATATCTTCAAGTCCCGCATAATAGAAACTCAGGTAAATTACCTCACATATAAGGGACCCTATGATCAAAGCGAAATTGCTCGATTTTTAACTTCAATTTTTCGCAAACTCGGCCTTCGAACAGCTCGGTTTCCGCGGTTACATACATCTTGCATCACTGAAGGAGCTTCCTACATACCGTTTGCACTGAATGTGTAGCAATTATCCATAAAAATATGCGTAAAAGTACAGAAAAGTGCAGGTCTAGATACACCCTCGGTCTGACTCAACTTCGGCTATAAGAGACATCGGATATAAGGGACGATTTTTTCCGGTCCGAAGGTGTCCCTTATATCCGAGGTTGACTGTACTGTACTGTATCTAGACTGTCAGCATTTAACCTGAATTCACTCTATCAGTATTACATGTGAATTACTTGACAAAAATTACAATTCTTCCAGTCTTGCAAAAAATACGCTATAGGATTATTAGTGGACCTTGTATTGTTGTAAAAGCACACAGGCTTCTATTGGCACAGTAATAATTTTAGTAGGTGGTGACACAGTGTAAACATTGGTACTAGCAGCATGTTATTCATAACCTGGCGGCATTAATTAATAAGAAAATGGAATCATCAACACGATGGTGCCTCCTTAAACTAATTATGTGCGCTCTTTGCTTTTCAGACATTACCTGAAGCTGGTGTTTGTTTGCTGGTTTCTGATGCCTGCATTAGTGCCATTCTTGTGGAATGAGACATTCTGGCATTCCATGTATGTGTGTGTCTTCCTTCGTTATTGCACGCAACTCCATTCCACTTGGCTAGTCAACAGCGCAGCCCACATGTGGGGCAACCAGCCGTATGACCGATTCATCCAACCGGCCGAGAATCTAGGCGTAACGCTCATCGTCGGTGGAGAGGGGTACCATAACTACCACCACACGTTCCCCTGGGACTACTCCACCAGCGAACATGGGTGGAAGCTGAACTTTACCACAGGGTTCATTAACTTTTTTGCCTTGTTCGGGCTGGCATACGACATGAAGAGTGTGTCAAAACAGATGATTGCGGACAGAAAAAGGAGAACTGGAGACGGTACGACGTCATTCAGTCTGGGAACATATCATTCCAGAACGGAACATGTCAAATCGGACGCCAAAAAACAGTGAACCGAAACATTTGCCAAATATTTGTCGTATTGTTGTAATTCTTAATGTGGAGTATTTGTCCACGTCAGTCATAGATTTATCTATGATGTGATGTGAACCATAGCTTTATCTATGGTACGAACAAAGCTGTCATAATATGTTGTGACATGATTATTAATCTTGTATTTAAGTTTAATGGTAATATTAAGTTAATGGTATTTAAAAAGTTTTTGCTGTGAAATGTTTTACGTTTGCTTCTGCTTGTTATACGTTGTAATATTGTTACCACGATGGGCTTTTAATAAATTATGTAATTTTAAGTTAGAAAGCTGTGCTGTTTATTATCTTTGTCAACTTGCATAGGAGTACAGTATCCTAAAGTGGAGTACAGTATCCTAAAGTGGCTTCTTTGGATGGCTAGTAGTTAGTAGGGGTGAGCATTCACTACCAGAAAGCGAATTCGAATCGAACCGAATTTGTGACTTTCGAATTCGAATCGAACCGAACTTCAGTGTTTCGAATTCGAACCGAATTCGAATTGAGATTGAATGATTTTCGAACAAGTTTTCGAACCACCAGTAAAAATTAGTCGTACAAAGATCATGCATATCACTCGATTTTGCTCTGCAATAAAACGACTAGTAATTTGTTTAAAATTGTGCGCAGAAATCACAGCTAAATTATGCTAATTGCACGATGTTTCAATCGTTTTAATGAACAGGAACATATGTGATTGAAGTGCTGAATTATTCGAATCTATAGTTTTGGATTCGAATCGAGTTCGAACTAAAAAAACTCGTTCGAATTCGATTCGAATGTTCGAACTCGAACGTTCGATGCTCACCCTTAGTAGTTAGTGGACGGATGTTATCAGCAATTTTTGCAACTTTGTGACTTTTTGAGTTTTTTATAGTCAACTTTAATATGATCCAAGTTTAATCCAAGTTTTAAAATTCTATTGTAAGCATAAAGAACACAGCTTCAACAGCAAATGTATATATGATTATCATCTATGTTTGAATAGCCACGATTTCTGCTTGCTGATTGAAGCCACAATCGAAGTTAGTCATTGCTAAATCTGGTGAGAAAATGGACGTGTGACGAACTGAAAAGTGTTTCTAGTCAGTAAATTACCCCCCGCCTATTTACTTTATTGAGAAGTGCATGAAAGCGTCTCATAGTTTTGACATCTCATTTCCCTGTTCAATTCTCATATTAGGAGGTTATCCTTATAATGTTGTAAGTTCCAAAACTGACATAACCATTTAAATTACGCAGACGTGTCATTGTTGTTGTTGATGTTGTTGCTGTTGTTGTTGTTGTTGTTGTTGTTGTTGCTGCTGCTGCTGTTGTTGTTGTTGTTGTAGTGTTGTTGTTGCTGTTGCTGCTGCTGTTGTTGTTGTTGTTGTAGCATTGTTATTGTTGCTGTTGCTGCTGTTGTTGTTGTTGTGTTGCTGCTGTTGCTATTGTTGTTGTTATTACTGTTGATGTTGCTGTTGCTGTTGTTATTGTTGCTGCTGCTGCTGCTGTTGTTATTGTTGTTGTTGCTGCTGTTGCTGTTGCTATTGTTGTTGTTGTTATTACTGTTGATGTTGTTGTCGTTGTTGTTATATTACGTTATCTCATCTGTGAAAGTTCTGTAGGTCTACAGTAACAATACGTTAGAGGTTTTAAAAGTCCTAAAAGAATCTTTAGATTCTGCATCGCTCTCAACAATTAAGCATGCAGCCGTGAAATAATCTTGCTTATTTCTACAAGATTAAAAGCACTTTTCAGCTACAAAAACTTATAAACCATAATGCCACCTGCCGTTGCCAGTAGCAACGAGATGCGGAGGCTGAGAATGTAGTGAATTTGCATTCTGCACATTGAAATCTTAGAAAATTACAGCCATATAAACTTACATTACAGAATACGGTTAGCTAAAAGAGCTAAAAGACATTTCACGGGCAAAATGGTGGATTTGTAACCTCTATTTGCACTTTATAAACACATTAGTACACTGATCATGTTACTGGGCAGAATTAAGGAGGAAGAAATTTAAATAATGTAGCTCACACATCAACTTTTTAGATGGATCACGTCATATGTGGTTCACACGTGTTCACAAGTAAGCACATGGCACTACGCTTCTTGCACAGTTCCACGTCGTAATACAAGCCTGCACACGCATTCGTACGGCTACACACGCCTTCGCACGGCTGCACACGCCTCGAAGAAGGTGTAGTGTAGAAAAGAATAATGAAAAGCCTAAAGTTGAGATTGTTTGAAAAAATGTTATACTCGTGGGTCTTTTACACATTGTTGCTGCCATGTATTTAGAATCAAATCGTATAATACAGTATATAATACTTCAGATCACGTTTCAAATACTTCTTGCTCTTTGCAATATGCAATATTCTTGGTTGATTAGAATGTCATGTCACCATAATACTATAATCAATACTGTAAATAACTGTGAAAAAACAAATAAAAATACAGTGGCCGCCGCTTATTGCGGACACGTCGGGCCAGCAGTGTATGTCCATATTAAGCGGCTGTCCATATTAAGCGAAGTGACCCATGAAGACCCTTCCCCTTCATTAAAAAAGGCAAAAAACTGTCTGTATCAACTCGTCTCCTGTTTTATTGAAAAAAAGAAGTCAGACGAGTTTGTTTGGCAGGAAACTTTTCTCTCAACCTTGAACGGAAGGAAGTTATCACAGTTTCGAAGCTCTCAAGGCCACGGCAAACGGCGAACTGACTGATGCAATGACTCACACAGGCAGCAGAGCGGGAAGCTCTTTTCAATCACGCACGGCTGGTTCACGTGCCAAGAATGTTCGCTGTCCATATTAAGCGGCGGTTGTCCATATTAACCGGCGGATTTTATTAGGGGAAAATTCCGTCCCTCGCGAGTTGTCCACAATAACCGGCTGTCCACAATAACCGTGTCCATAATAAGCGGCGGCCACTGTATTTGAAACTGCCAGGCGTAAATCCATACATTGTTTGCAACAGATGTAACAAAATAGAATGAGTGGGAAGAGCCAAACTACCAGCGGAGGTCAACCTCACGATGGCCTCTAGCTGCCTACCTATTCCACTATATAAAATTATATATAAAGTTGATAGGTAGTAAGCCCTCTGTTTTTTGTTCACAAAGCCTAATAAGGGCAATTTAGACTGCTTAAATACCATTGCACATTAGTGATTTATGTAAACCTTTTATATGTAAACAATATCAAAATTCATGCACTTTTGTACCTCTAAATATATGTAACTGAAATTATGCTTTTCATTGCTAAGATTTTTGTTTTACTACTGTGCCAGATTTTCGTTGAAGGATTCAGGTTGCATAAAAAATTGGTTATTTTCGCGCTTAACTTTAGTCCCATGAAACTGGATAGTAATTTCATTGCAATATGAGCGAAAGGACCTAGAATTTTACCTTTACAGGTTTGTGCAGCATTGGAATTTTTTTCGTCACAAAAAACTTTCACTCACGAAGTTTTTTATTTTAGGAATGAAATCTTGAGCATACACTAAACTGATAAAACAATTTTATTAATTCACCTCTACAGGTTTTTTAATTTGATTGATTTATCGTTCATTCCAAACTTAAAGTTCACATTCAAAATACAGTTACAACAATAAATAACCGTTCAAGAACACACAGAAACTCATATAAAACATTTGTAATGACAAATTAATGTTCTAGCAGCCAAAGTTACTTAATTGAGTAGCTTTATGAGGGCAGGTATGACAAATTAATATTCTAAATGCTAAAATTGTTAACTGAGTACTGCTATGAGAGCAAGTATTGTATTGGTGCTGAATTAACTTGAAAAAGAACAACGTAATAATTGAAAAAATAAATTCAATTCTCGCACAGCCTGTCCACATACACAGTGAGTTGGTCGAAGGTGGTGTACTGTCCTTTATTCTGTCTGTGTTGCATCTCTTTATTTCTCAGCAACTATGCCACGTCATATAGGATCTTCATTATTTTTTTCATTTTATTTTTTACAACTTTATTCTTTCTTCTTTTTTTAATCTCCAGAAATGAAAAAATGTTCAAATAATTGTTCAACGATGTTTCAAATGATTATAATATTAATAAAGCCAATATGACTGTGAGCTATAGCGATGTTACAATGTAAGACATGTAATAATCGTTACGGCTTGCTAAATTTTGTCCAACAACTTTAAAAATTTGATTCTTCTAATTTTTTTAAATCCATAGGTCATTTTCGAACATCGCGTATTCAATTATTTGACTAAATAATGGAAACGTATAATTCCATAATTCATTTCTATTTGTCGAGAAGTTTCTGAAACTTAACGAAATTTTTTGAATACAATAACTTCTCATTCAACTTAATGTTAACCTTGCTATTGGTTTTACTGCTTCATATTAGCCTGTATTATTCTGGTTTTGCACAGCTGTTAAGTACTATACTATAAAATAATATTCTGACCTTGTACTTGGTCATTTCCTTGCTATCAGTGCTCTTAACCACCTGTCTATTAATATCTTGTAAATTGCTAAAATCTCGTGGAAATCATGATTTTTTTCTCTTATTGTGTTTGTATTAAACTTAATAGTTTTGGTTGTGCAGTAGAAGTGAATGAATTTGTCGTTATTATTGTGGTGGCCACATTTTACATGATTTTTGAGTTGTTTGGTAATGAATATTTTTTATGTTCATGATTAAGTACTGCAGAACAGAAGGACAGACAAATGCAATTATAATCAAAACACTAAAATGTAAGAGTTATACATATTTTACAAACAGAGTACAAAGCTCTTTTAATTACAGCAGTTGTTACTAAATAATGTAATGTGGTCAAATTAACATTCATTTTTTGTCTAGGCGTTAAAATTAAAACGAAATTGAAGTTTTCGATACCATCCATCGTATGAAAAGTGCAATATCTGGACAAAATACTTGACTTCATTAACAACTGGTGATAAGGTCATCGTTATTTGAATAAATATATACATTAAATAATTATATACAGTTAACAAAGGCAAAAAATGACAAAAAATATCAAATTCCATTCACTTCGTTTTCGAAGAACAGGTGTGCGTTCGGGTTGTACATTGCCCTCCACTTTGCCAGTCTGTAACACAATTTGAAACACAACATTGATGGTGTTGTACATATTAATGCATATGTTGTTAATATTATGCATTGTAACAAATTATTATGATAAAAATTTTAAATGAAACATACATATACTTTTCATCCTTCAGATCTTGGAACACGTACTTGTATATTGCTCGATCGTCAAGCCAAAAGTTTTGCTTCTTTGGCCGTCCATGTACAGCAGGTAGCGTCTCAATAGCTTCGTCTGAAATGAAAAGAAAAAAAAACTATTCACGAAGATGTGTATGAACGTATCTTAACACAATAATTTATTTAATTACTCATTCGTTTATTCACTGCCACACACATCAAACACAAACGCAAAAAAGAGGTTGCAATTATACAAGAACATCATAAAACCATACAAGACAGTATTTTTGACGGACATGTATAAAATGTTTAGATTATAGAGTATATATAATAAATTATCTAGCTGCTTGAATAAACCTACTAGATATCAATGTATCAGCAAACCAATAAACGTAGCATCACATTATAGGGTTTACAAATCCGGTGAGTTCCAAAGCCTAATAATATGGATCGTATAACGAATTAATGTTCATAGTCAGTGATCTTTGGACCTATTTGACAAATGGATGGGCGACAGTCAGAAAATTGTTGTTCTAAGCAGTCTTAAGATCAAGTAAGAAGTTTAAATAGCAAACATGATATATGCAAAAACAAAAACAAGATACCAGTGTGGGATCCTCCATCGCAGCAGCCTTCAAGGTCAGGATCCCACAATGACTTTCTTTTCCATCTTCCACCACACCTAAATTAATGAGTGCATAATTACACATTAATTGCTGTTAGAAACTGAAATATAAATTCCTATTCTAATCTAACGACATTCATAATATAACGACAAACACAGACTAATATGTATGGGCATAACTACATATTACCAGGGACCCTTATTTCATAATGGCTTACACACACAAGTACTAGCTTGCCTTTTGTTCATTCCCGTAATCATTAGCGCTGATGTAATCCATTTCTCTGATGTATAAAACTTTCTACAGGGTGACATATGTGACATATGTGGCTCCATGTAATGAACGTAAGAAAACAGATTAAGAGTCTGTAACTTCATCTAAAACCTACCACTGGCCACAGTTGAAAACTTTAAAAATAAAGCAGGAAAGGGAAGGATGAAAAGGGGAAATCTACCAGACTAATAAGGTGTGTGCAACACATCAAACTCAGCCCAATTTTACTCCTACAGGATTAGAACTAAATGATAAAGTTCAAACAAGAGCTGTAACGTCATGTCAAAATCTGAATTATAACTCTCATTGGTTGATAATTACCTAACGAAACTATTCTACATGGTGTTATAACACCTCTCAGGATGGGCTGCACATCCACATTATTCCATCACTTCGATTTTTAAAACAGAATTCGACTATAGGAGCATTTATCCTATTTATCCTAAAGATACCACCAGTTGGTCAATGGCTGCTTATAATTATAATAGTTGCTTATTAGTTCAAAACATACGCGGTTTCTTTACCCAACAGCCCGACTGGTGTCTGATTCCACCCTCCTAGTCACAGGTTCACGTTAAACATATAGGTCTTTGGAACGGACAAACATCGGACAAGAATCTTTTTTCATATAATAGCAGTATTTAAATATTAAAACAAATCGTGCTTCTTTTAGTTGTCGATACCTACCATAAATAAATCAGTATCGCTGTTATAACGACTATGGCTATTCCCATAGCAGCAATGCCCAGCTTGTAGGCTGAAAAAGTAAATAATTTAGCTCTTATTATAAAATTGAAATATTATATTTTTACCGATAGGACAGTCGGTAATGTACATTCAAAGTCCGCAAAACAAAGAATGAGTCCATTATAATTTACATCGCAAAAGCGCATCAGCTGTAGCAAGACTATAAGCATTAAAATTAAAAGAATCAAACTTGGATTATGAGTAATTAATAATTTTTAATTAATCATGAATTATCTAAATCTCCTGCTTGCCTACCTTCCTACCTACTTATCTATGTGCCTACCCATATACCTACCTATTTATCTACCTACGTACGTACGTATCTACCTACCTGCCTGCCTACACCCTTGACAATCCACTTGCCTAAAACTGTTTAGATATATTCATACAAGGCAAGCAGGTATGAAAACATTATTCTGTTAACTTCGTTTCTACTTCGTCACTTCAAGCTATTCTATACTATACTACTCACTACTATTGTGATCTATTTTTGCCATTGCGTTTATTCTACAGTATTTTGATTTGTTCTTTAGTAAGTCAGTCAACCAGCCAGCCAGTCAATAAGCAAGTGCGTGCGTGCGTGAGTGAGTGAGTGAGTGAATGAGTAGGTAAGTAAGTAAGTAAGTAAGGAAGTAAGTAAGCAAGCAAGCAAGCAAGCAAGTAAGTAAGTAAGTAAGTAAGTAAGCAAGCAAGTAAGTAAGTAAGTAAGTAAATAGATGATTAGTATACGACTATTAATTTTCACAATTATACAATAATTATATAATTAACTACGGTAGTGGATTACGTACTTAGTTTATTAGTTAGTTTTTGGTTAGTCAGTCAGTCAGCTAAGAAGGAAGGTAGGTCGGTAAGTAGGTAGGTAGGTAGGTAGGTAGGTAGGTAGGTAGGTAGGTAGGTAGGCAGGCAGGCAGGTAGGTGGCTGGGTGGGTAGGTTTTTAGGTAGGTAGGCAGGCAGGTAGGTAGGTACGTGGGTAGGTAAATAGGGAGGTAAGTAAGTAGGTAAGCAGGTCGGTAGGTAGGTAGGTGAGGTGGATCATTTGGTATATAATAAATAGTAGGTAGCCTAATGTTAAGTAGGTAGGTAGGTATATAGATAGGTAGGTAGGTAGATAGGCAGGAAAGAAAGTATGTAATCAGGTAGGTAGGCAGGTAGGTGGCTAGTGCTCCTCTGAAAATTTTCTGCACCACTTGTACTTCTTAACGTTTTCACTGCCCAAGTGTCACTGCTCAAGTGTACAGCCCGTTGCCCAAATGTCAACTGCCAAGTGTACAGCCCAAGTGTTCACCCCCTGACTGCCTGCTGCCCAAATTTCCACTCCCCGAGTGTTCACTGCCCAAATGTCATTCAGCCCATATGTTTGGCTACCACTGGACTGTCACTCACTTCCCAAGTGCCAACTGCCCAAGTGACCATTGCCTAAATGTCCAATGCGCAGGTGGACTTATAACCTGACAGATCAGTAACTGATTCGCAAGTCAATAACTGTTTCGTGCATGTAGTATTCAGGTCACAAAGTTCTCTGCAAGAACAACGTTAGCTTACACGCAGGTCGGTCAGTATCCCCACTTCCCCCCTCCCCCTTGAAATAGGCCCTGGTTATGAGGTCAAGCCAATTTTTAGAAGTGACATTTTCTGTTGATCAGCCAAACACGTGGATTTGTCAGAGCGGAAGTAGGAAGTGAGGGACAAAAACATAATAATTAGCCACTAAGACAGTTGCCGAACTTGTTCGCGCGTGTTGGAAAAACGGTGAACGATTGATATATGCTTACAGAGTATAAAACTGTAGGTTCAGGCACTCTTTCAGGGTTATTATTGGAATGAAAAAACGTACCTAATATAATCTCCATTGTAATCTTCATTGTAACCACCTAAAATAACTTTAAATAAGGCGCGAAAGAAATGCGTCTTGTCTCTTCCTTTCGCAGTTTAAAACTCGCAGTTGTTTTGTTGCTATGAAACCTCTCCGGGTTTACAATTATGACGCGAGACCCTAGCGCGTCTCCTGTTTAGGTACCTATAGCAGCAAAACACGGTGACTGGCGTAGCCATCAGCTTTTATCCAAGCCCAAAGTAACACAGCATTCTGTAGAAGTTATTCCCCGCACGCCCCATGATAAGATTCGTACTTTCTCATTTACGATTTTTAATGCAAATTAAACAGCATTGACTTTACCTTAACGTATATATATATTGATCGCACATATATTATTTAATTCTTATTTTATGAGAAAGCCCAATCCGAGCAAAATGTCAGTTTTCTTTTATTTTTATTTTTGCTAACAACAGGAAATGTAAGACTGTCACGTGTATGTGTTTAACTATATGATGATTGTAATGCTTGTGTCCATCTGCCTAATGCAACCAAATGAAGAAATTACAATTAAATATTAAGTGCACAACATAATTAACGTAACCATCCGACATATTTAAAGAGGAACGCAAACTAACTGAAGATCAAATTTCTAATCTCCGGCCGTGGATATTTTAAATACAATAAAAGCAAGATATTTCTCTTTTTGTACCTTGACTGAATTAAATGAAATTTCAACGTTCATGATGCAGGATTAATTATATACAAATAATTGTTTGGCACTTTCAAGTATAATTATTTAAGTTAATAATTGTCATTTCTGTCTGTTTATTGTTTTGTTTTCCGTATTCATGTATGTATTGTAAATATGTAACTAATTATATTTGTAAATATTACTAATGTACTGTGTAACTGCGTCGTAGTCATGTTCCTTTATGTACGAATAAATTAATAATAATAATAATAATAATAATAATCTTTATTTTAAAGTCGGCATTAAGATTAATAACTGACGTGAGATCAAAGATGTAAGATCAATTATAAAAGTGCATAACGAAAATTATGGTACCCCACTTTTACCACGCGCCATACAGAGCAAAATCAAGCATCCTTAGTATAACCTGCCCGTGTGCTCCCAGATGGAAAGCAGATACGTTGTCATTAATTTATGCCGTTACTATTACGTGTGAGCATTACCTACCACTTTACCAGAAAACAAATTCAACTCGAATCGAATTTGTGACTTTTCGAACTCAAATCAACCCGAACTTCAAGATATCGCGAATCCCAGTTCAGTCTTAAAGATTTTCGAACGAATTTTCCTATCATAGTCAAAGATCACGCATATTAGCTGAGTTTATTCTGTAATGTACACGCTAGTAATTTGTTTAACTGAAATTGTTTACAGTTAGAATTGAAGTTTAAATTCTTCAATTACATGAAGAATACATGTAATTGAATTGCTGAATTATTCCAATACACAATTTTAACTAAAAAATTCCAGCTAAAAAACTCGTTTGAATCGAATTCGAACATTCGATACTCAACCCTAATGGTTATTGTTATTATTTGTGATTATTATATTATTGTTGTTGTTGTTATTATCGTTATTATTATTATTATTACTCTTACTATTATCATCATCATCATCATCATCATCTTCATCTTCATCATCATCATCATCATTCTCATCCTCATTATTATTTTACATATATTATGTTATCTCATCTGTGATGTAAGTCTACTATGTGTCAAGTTATGAAAACAAGAAAAACGAAAAATAATACAAAATCTTAGCACATGTATTTTTAATACCAAATTTTTCTTTCACAAAAGAACCATTGCAACAATAGCTGAATGTCTCGCATTGCCATGATGCAATGCGATCTCTGCGTCGATAATAATAACAAAAACCTTGAAAAGATCTCTAGATTTTCCAGAACTCTCAACAATTAAGCGTAATATTTAGCCTATTTCTACAAACACATTTCAGCTGTACTTATAAAAACTTACAAACCATAATGTCACCTCGCTGTTGCCAATAGCAACGAGATGCGGAGGCTGAGAATGTAGCGAATTTGCATTCTGCACATTGAAATCTTAGAAAATTACAGCCATATAAATTTACATCACAGAACAGAGTTAGCTAAAAGACATTTCAGTGGCAAAATGGTGGATTTGTAGCTTCAATTTGCACATTATAAACACATTAATACATTGGCCAGGTAACTGTCAGAAATAGGTAGGAAGAAATTTTAATAAATAAATTTTTAGATGGGTTCACGTCATATGTGGTTCGTGCACGTTCACAAGTATGCACGTGGTACTAAACTTTTTGCACAGTTAAACGTATTAATAACATACACTTTCATCATATGACACCACACGTGTCGATACGGCTCCATGCTTAACACAGCTCAACACTTCTTTATACATTTTGAAAACAGTTCACCTAGCTCCACTTATTTTTGTCTTCACACGTTTTCGTACGGGTCAACACTTGAGTATTTAAGGTTTTTTTGCACGGCTTGACACACACACGCACACGCACACTCACTCTCTCATGCACGCACACACACACACACACACACACACACACACACACACACACACACACATGCGTTTTGATACTTCAGCCACTTTCAAGGTAACAAAAAATGTACAAGACGACGGAATCCTTTTTAATTCATGGTTTTCAATAATAACGCTATTTAAAACCGAGCAAAACTATGTAGAGGACCAATAAAAAAGCGTGTGAAGCCATTGAAAGCCAAATAAAATGTAAGAAGCCATTTTGCTGAACTAGAAACATGATTTTTTAAAAATATTTTCACATCTGTCTTAGATCTAACCTGCTGTGACGTTTGCTATAAATTACCTCCTAATCCACTAATAAATCAATAATCAATGTATTATTCAATAACAAAAACTGATTCGCTATCAATTAGGCTGTACGAATTTTACATCATTGCAAGCCTACCACGCATGCGCGTAAATATAATCAAAAACCAAAAGCAAAATAGACTTAAAAGGTCCTAATAAACAATTCGGACATTCATAGACAGAGCTCAGAATTAGTGAAACCGAGTGATACAATTTCATTAAACATGTATGCAAAAATAAAGTACTTGTTAACAAATATCTCACAGTAAAAGTTTAGCAATATATTCGTCTATTATGAATTCATATAATAGAATACAGCTCCTATGATAATCGCTAGTACAATCATCTGCGTCCAGGGCCTGAAAAATCAATAAAATTTTTGTACAATAAATATTCAATAAGAAGTAATCAATTTTTTCTAGAGTAAACGAAATTGTTAATGTTTCCTAACAATGTAATTATTATAATCCAAGAGTAGTATGGCCCTCGTTTTTTTACGTCAAACTGACGAAAGATGGCGCAACAGTACAGTAAGAAGCTGAAACGAGAAAGTGGCCTATTCAGGCTTAATTTTTCAGGAAATCTAGCGGCGTCAGCGTTTCTATGTCAACCCAAACTTTAATAAAACAGACTAAAATTAATTTATCCACGTTTTAAACAGCGCAAATTCTGCATATTTGTGGGATATATAAACAACCATAAACGTGTTACTTAAGACACTGAATCAACGAAGCACAATAAAAACGTTAAAAATGTTAAAAATGTAAAAAAATCTCCTTAAAGTATTTGAGAGATACCCATAATACTAACCATTTGCTAAAAAACAAACTTATAAAGAAAACAACAAATTTTGTACACAAAATCGGGCTAGAATCAATCGCAAAGAACCCGAACACTAAGAATTTAAAATCAATAGAACAATAAAATCAATATAAATGTTTTTGTGAATACTACTGTACAAGAACAGTGCAACAGTATTAGCTTGACTGAAGAAAACATCTTTTTTCTATATTGCCAAAGCCTATTGAATTAAAAGCAAAGCAAAGGACGCTTCGGAATTATAAATTTATCAGGCATAAGTTATTATTAATTTGTCTATGCAGAAATACAAACGTCAACAGAAAAATTACTTAAGTCCTTCTTAACACACCACAAACAATTTTGCTGCCTACGTTTGTATCCAGCACATTACAAAACTACAGTCTGGAATGCAAAGCACTGGGTTTGTCGATTACTAGTTTTTTCTGACAAACTGATAAGTGGTTCAAACTGTCATTTACAGTTGCCACAGATCCGTTGTGATAATTCTGAGGGCTATTAGGCTTGCCATGGAATCCGTTTTTCGTAAAAACTTAGAATACGAAGTTGCTCTATTGTGACGTCACGCAACGTAAAAACTGGCGAAAACTTGTTACATGAACCATGAAAACAACGAGACCGACCTCCCTATAGGGCTGCATCCCAAAAAGTAAAAATCTAATAAGCTCTATTAATTCCATCATGATCTTGCTTGTGTGACAGACAGTGAACAGATATTTGCAATAATTGTTAATACCGTTCCAACATAAGTGTAATTAAAGGACAAGAAAATGGCCAACCAAAGCAAGCCTCGGAAAATTCTTAGTATAATCTTAAGCGAATGAACTACTCACATTTTCGAATTTACTCCAATTTTTGTAAAATATTTCAACCGCTGCAGTAAACGTTGGCGCAGACATGTTTCATTTAGTCCGCCAATTGAAAAGCCAGCATGTGACTGATCACGTGGCATGACATCACCCGAACACAGTCGCAGTGAGTTGTGAGCACGTGTACTACCAAGACGTGTGTTTTGGTTCTGTGATGTCATCTAATATGGCGCCGCCGTGACAGTCTCGCGGGAGTATTTAAAATGAAAACAAACAGGCAATTCTTTTAACGTGAGAATGATAAACGCTTAAGATTGCCTCAAACCATTATAATTCTTTAGCGAAAATTTTCTGAGACTTGCTTTAACACTAGGCATTTTCTGTTAAGTAGGTGCAAACTAGCATATCACTCCCACTCACGTACAATTGCTAATGATCACAGCAAACCAAACTAATTAGTAGGTAACTAATTTAGAGCAAAGTGCAAAAGTAACAATGTCAGCCACATAGATCACAATCGCATGCGTGCACGTTAGAACGCATGCGCAGCAGATAGTTAGTTAATCTGTTACGAGTTAGATCAGGATTCATTAATCAACAACGTAGGCCTAAGTAATCGATAACTCACCCGCACCGTTATGAGGTATTATTATTATTATATCTGGAAATTAAGTGGAAAAAAATCGATATTAAAGCACAAGGAAACTCTTTACTTAGATATAAATATAGTTTATAGCTTAGATATAGCTTGAAAAATTAGTCTTGAAATTTTGTATAACTTATATGCTTATTGCGTACAGAGCTTGCGTTAGCAGTAATGTTGTATAAATCTCTAAAATTTAAATTTTGTGAATAAGCGGAACATTAACTACGAAATTACAAAACACTGTTACATTAACTAAAAATAGTCCAGCGCTTTAAAAAATAGTGCCGTCTTCCATAATTGAGTAAACAAATACAAAAATGACTTGTAACAATTTTAATTTACTTCTTGAAGCCTTTGATCTTTGCGTACCCCAAATATTGTCTCGGAAAAATGGGAGGGAGCAATCATGATCATGCTTTCAAATAGGATAATTCCCGGACTATCATTCCATGAATGCATTGACAGCTACGTCGCTACAATTAGCTATTTAGTGGCGAAGACGAATTAACATTATCTAACATGCTAAATTTTTTTTTGAAAATTCACATCAAAAAACAATTCGCTTTGATACAGGTAAGATGTGTAGCTTAACAAAAGTTACTTACATGCCGGCGTCTTGAGGTGGCATTTCGTCGTACTTCGGTTTTATCTGAAAAATAGATCCGTATCTATAGCAACCACCGACCAGCAACAAGAGATGTTTTTGGTCGAGGTTCCATGCAAATCGCTACTCATCTGACTGTTGTTGTTATTGTGGGAGATGACGTTTCGAAAAAAAGCCCAAGGCTTCGTTAGTTCGTAATGGATCGTCATGCAACTTTACACGAATATATTAGAAAGAACTCTACATCGACTGACAGAACTCAATTTTCGATCCGCCATTTTGAATTCCAGATGGCGGTAATAATATCATTTCCTAAGGGTCCGCCAATCCACAACGAATCATTAGAAAACTTTATCGGAATGTACTAAAACAGATTAGGATTTTCGCTCAGCTATTTTAAATTCAAGATGGAGGTGATAACATCAGGTCCAAAAAAGCTTAAGACTCCATCAACTTTCAGCAAATCGTAATGAAACTTTACGGGGAGTATACTAGAACGAACTCCCTGACAATGCCGATTCTTAATCTGCCATCTTTAATTCAAGAAGGCGGTGGTAACATCGTTTTGGAAAAAATGAGCAGGGCTCTACCAATTCGCAATGGATCGACATGAAACTTTATAGCACTTCGAACTTTTTTACACTTCGACCCAGTTAGTGCCGCCATTTTAATGGTAAATCGTTTGAAAGAAGTTTATATAACAATTGTGCATAATCTAGAAAAATGATATCAGCATTCATAGCATAGATTTCGCTAACTATGCAAAAGTTTAAATTATTTTTCCTTTTCAATGAGATCGTCATACGATACGATCAATAATGTGTTTTTTCGTGAATCAGTGGTGCACACTGGGATGGTGAAACAGCGACGTTTTACCAGGCGGTGCAAACATTTTAAAATTATTAAAAATTTACTTTTACGGTTACATAAGCCTTTCAAACAGACAAGCGTAATGCTAAGCAATATATTGAGTTGAACAGGTGAATGTAGATTGTACATTTTTATTCATAGGTACCAGGCCAACCAACCTACAGGTAATGTTATGACTTCCACTTTAAACTAGGAAGCCCATAACATTACCTGCGATTGGTTGAGCAGTGGTTTCCTGTGGAAAGAACGAACACGTGACATCATAAGTTTTCTTCTGGTTGTCGTGGAATGCAGTTCTCCTCTCTGCCTGCCGAGTGTCGTGGATTCCGTAAGGTTTGAAGCATTGCATTGTCATCAGGTTTTGTTTTTTTTTCTATTGTGTTGTTCTTCTCAGCCGTCCCTTTTGAATTCTAAGTTTTGGTTTTGTTGTTTCTTTCTTAAAATTTCTGAGTGTCCGTTATGCAGCGCTTACCCGCATCGCCGATGGCGGACCGTAAGGCTATCTACCGGGTAGAACCAAGGAACAATATCTTTGTGTGGAAAATTCATGATAATTATACATACTGAATACTTACATAGACATCTTTTTCTTTTCTATCTTCCTGAAAGGCAGACAAAAATATATGACTTAAATTCACAAAGTATCCTATCACATTTGCAATTAGTAGCATATTAATTACTATTGTTTAGTCTTTGGTTTAAAGTTAGTAGACTAAAAGAAAAGTTGTACATAGCAATTTATTGAAAAATAAAGCTAAATTAGCAGACTTATGTGCTGTGCTTACAAGTGCTAAATCAGCAGACTTATGTGCTGTACTTACAAGAGCTAAATTAGCAGACTTACGTGTTGTACTTACAAGAACTAAATTAGCAGACTTAGGTGCTGTACTTACAAGTGCTAAATCAGCAGACTTACGTGTTGTACTTACAAGAGCTGAATTAGTAGAATTTAGCGCTGTACTTACAAAAGCTAAATTAGCAGATTTATGTGCTGTACTTACAAGTGCTAAATCAGCAGACTTAGGTGCTGTACTTACAAGAGTTAAATTAGCAGACTTATGTGCTGTACTTACAAGAACTAAATTAGCAGACTTAGGTGCTGTACTTACAAGAGCTGAATCAGCAGACTTAGGTGCTGTACTTACAAGAACTAAATTAGCAGACTTAGGTGCTGTACTTACAAGAGCTGAATCAGCAGACTTAGGTGCTGTACTTACAAGAACTAAATTAGCAGACTTAGGTGCTGTACTTACAATAGCTAAATTAGCAGACTTACGTGCTGTACTTACAAGAGCTAAATTAGCAGACTTAGGTGCTGTACTTACAATAGCTAAATTAGCAGACTTAGGTGCTGTACTTACAATAGCTAAATTAGCAGACTTAGGTGCTGTACTTACAAGTGCTAAATCAGCGCTGTACTTACAAGTGCTAAATCAGCAGACTTAGGTGCTGTACTTACAAGAGCTAAATCAGCGCTGTACTTACAAGAGCTAAATTAGCAGACTTAGGTGCTGTACTTACAAGTGCTAAATCAGCGCTGTACTTACAAGTGCTAAATCAGCAGACTTAGGTGCTGTACTTACAAGAGCTAAATTAGTAAAATTAAGTGCTGTACTTACGAGTGCTAAATCACCTATATAAAATTGTTCCATCAATTCTACTGCGTCCGTGGAATGGCCGACTTCATCAAAACGTCTTGACGCATTTTTTCCTAAATTATCACAAAAAAACGTCATGTTTCGACAGCTGATATTATTTTAATGTTACGAAGTACAAAGAAAAATCTGCAGTTGAAATCGAGTTCACAAGCAAAAAAAACAAAAAACATCACAAAAATTCATTTAGAATAGAGTAGACAGCAAATATTTTTAAATGCCAGCGTACCTTGTTATAACTTTTCGCATCACAGTTAAATTAAAAGCGGCCTACTGCTTTGCATTGACGAAGTTTTTAGCTTACAGTAGGGGCACCAGAGCATCAAGAATATGTGACGAAAATCATTTTGAAGTCCTTTTACGCAAAAATACTTTTAACCTTCGTCAGCGAATTTTAAATTTAAATCATACGCAGTTTTGTTCATAATATTGATACCATTTTAATTTCGAATACATTTGCCCATTGGGAATATACACTTACTAACCCTATTTACATATTTAGCTTGCTAGTTCTCTGTTCTTTGTGTAAATATTTATTTTATTGGTCTTGTCGAAATATTTTAAATTGTGATTTTTAACTATGCTTTGTTTATTATTCTATGGTACTTTTTGTGTACTGAAATAAAGGCAAAATAAATAAATAATAATAATTATTATTATTTTGTTTGTGTCAAGCCTTTAAATTCCAACACACCATAAACACTTTGATCGTATCATACTTTGCGTCTGCCGCACCACAAGCAGTTATTTTCCTACAATGTATAAGTAGTTGTCGATAAATTTTAGCTAAACAGAAAATTTAATTATGGTGCTCGAAAGCAGTAGTTCTTACATGCACTTTCCTAAAAACGCATTACTTTTTAAGTTTAATTGCTTAAAACCGCAAGAGAAAAAACAGCAAAAATTTTTGAATTTGAAAATTATCAGTTAGTAGTAGTATAATCTTTATTTTGCCTTTTTAAACACATTGACCCGTCATAAAAAAGACAAACAATCAGTGTTAGTTCACATAAAAACACACTATTACGGGCAAATGCATCAGGTGAAAACTAAACTATAAGTGCAAACTAGATATTCAAAAATAAAAGATAAACTACAAACACACAATACACTATGATAAAACTACACACATTTCTCTTTTTTATTCCATACACGTTCACGCACCCATCCACCCTCAAACGCACGCACGCAGTAGAATTACCACGAAGTTCTCACTCGTCAGAAACATTTGGTCTGCGAGTCATGTGTACAGGTCAACAAAAGTACACATAGTACTCACCAAGGATAAGAGACTAGAGAAGAGGAGAAGAGAAGAAAAAGGAAGAGACAGAAAGAAAGACAAACGGAAAAAAGAGATGGGTCAACAAAACTAAGCTTACCTCCTTGTTCTTTTAGCACCTCCTCGCCACCAGGGTGCTGAAAAAAACAAAATGGTCGTTTAAATTCTAGTTGGATATTATTTTTTACTGTTTTTGTATAGCAGTGTTGAATATTGAGGACAAAGCTACTATAACTTAAAAAAAAAATCACACAGTCTCCTTTCACGCAGCTCATCTTGAAGGATCCAAATTTGTAACACTAGCTAAGCTTAAATTTATTCTAATTTCAATTACTAATTTACTACTAATCTTTGTTTACGTGTATACATCACAATGTTTCACGTTTTTTAACAAAAAGGTAGTTACTTTGAGTTTCCAGCAAGTACTATGTTTATTTAACTTTATGGAACTTATTTGTGTCAAATAAATAATACATAAATAAATACCCTCATTTCACTATGTGTCATAATTCATATAATATGTTATGTATGTATATAATAATTATGTATAATAATTCATGCTAATTTTACAAAACGTGTTTGCCTACGTGTAGGTTGTATTTGCAAATGATAAAAAGTTAATATTTATTTAGTTTTAAAACAAATAAAGATTAGCAGTATTTTTAATAAAAGTCAAAATAAGTTTATAATAGGTCTACTAGGCTTATATTAACTAAGATAGTGACTGAAAGAAAAAAAACTAATTAAATTAATAAATCAGAAAGCAATAAAATCATGTAGAAAAGCAGAAATCAAAGAGAAAAAATATATTTACTAGCATTTGAATAAGTAAGTATTATTATCATGCGAGGGTAAAGATTTTTTGTCATAAAATTGTTTAAATTTAGTTAGTAAGACACAATATTATTAAAACAAGGCACAGTTAATTGCATTTTTCCGCAACAGAGCGCGCCACCTGACAAAGCGTAAAATTTTCTGGAGCAGCAGACTAGAGTTAATGAAAGTTCACGAGCAAGGTTCTTATGACCCAAATTTCGAAGACGTAAGCAAAACATTTTCAGACAAAACTCCAGACAGCAGTTACGTCTTTAAAACGGCTACAGATTCTTTGCAAACATCTCACGATAGGCAGTGCATATTACGAAATACTGGGCTTTTATAGCTGGACTCCTTGCTTTAAGATTTTCATGGGTTTATAGGCTGTTACAGCTATTTTTGTATCAGAACCGATTATAGTCATGTCATGTTATTTATTGGTTTATCACAAAAAATCCATTGTTGTGCATGTAAAGTTCATCTAAAGACCAAACGAACGGTCAGATACAATCCGGGAATATCCGCTTGAAATAGTAGGAAAACCGGGAAAAGTTTACCCGACCCACTAAACTGTTCGGGACGTCTTACATCACTTTCACCTATACGTGACCCACCGTTTAACTTCCGCGGTGTGCCAGTTGCACCCCGTGTTACGTGTGCACGAAAGTAGCGCGCCCTAGTGACATTTCTGTGAAAACGAAAGTTCAAAAGTTAAATTTATAACCTCATTTAAATTCACTAAACTTACAGCGAACACGATGACCGCTCTGACTCTTAGTTTTGTACGTCAGGTTTTTCAAATTTTTCAAATAATGAAACAAATCTGCCCAAGAACTGGCATAAAGGTAGGCTGCACATGAGAAATTGTAAAGACCAACAAAAAATTGTAAAGAAAGTGTACATAGTCAGTCGAGGACTAAAATGATATATTGTTACAAAAAACATGGGTTTCCAACTAGGATTACTTTACACAGAAAAATGGAACCATAGCCTACTGCACACTTCAGTACTTCGGTACCATTTTCAAAGTTAAAAGCAAAAACACGACTGCTTTTCAAAATAAACCGTTTAGTACTTGTGCAATGGCTCGAGAAACCCTTGAGAGAACAAAAACATTAGTTTTCTTTAATGCTAAAATGTCGCTAAAGGCGCGTTCAGACTAGCGAGTTTTCTTGCCAAGTTAACTCGCCCAGTAATTCGCAAGGTTGATCAGACTACACAGCAAAATTTGCTGAGAGTTACTGTCTGACAGTAAGCGCAAGCTGACTCAATTCTCTACTCACTGCGAGAAATGTCGAGAGTAACTCGCTAGTCTGAACGCGGTGTGAGAATCATCAGATATTTGTAAAGCAGGTCGTTTGCAACTTGCAAGTTTCATGTCTTCACTTAGACTTATTTCAGTGGCCGTTTTGCTCACGTCTGCTACAGCAATCGAGGCCTAATTTTTCAACATTAACTGTTTATTATTTGAACAACTAGCACAAAGTCCGCTGTCTTCATGACAGAATGATCACGACTTCAAACTCTGTGAAGATAGCTATGTTCAAACACATGATATAATACAAACGGCTAACGTATTTGTATTAAAGGAAAACGAGACCAAATCTATAGCTCAAAACAATCTACCATATAAAATATCGCAAGAAACATACTGTAACGGATCCGGGTCCTTTCCATGCGCCGATCCGTCTCAGGATGTATAGAGCGGCATACAAGTTATGAAATACTTTACAGCAGACGAGAAAAGTAAAAAGATACGAAATGCGAGTGTAAATTTAACTTTATTGCACAACCGGTAACTCCAAAAGAATGACATGTGAACAGACTTTGGTATAAAATGAGCAAACCTACAGCATTCACCTTTACAGACAGAAAGGCCAGGTTGGAATCGTCAAATTACGGCATGCATTCTGTTTTATACAGGTACATTTGCATTACTGGGCTTCTCGACTATACCCATTACTAACATTAGAGGGTTGGTCAAATCTGCCTTCGTAACAATACTGTTTTTTTCAAGAACTAGTTACGTAAAAGAATTATTAGGCCTACCACAGGAACGTAATTTTGCGTTCGTGTAACTGGTTTTTTGCTGTTACATGTATGCATTTCACCATGTGCTAGTAACTCTATTTCTGAACTTGTCACTGAAAGGCAACAGCAAAAGTCACATTGATTTGCAGTAAATATTCATTGTTGTATTTTTGTTTTTGGGTGACATTCATGTTTTTCTGGTTTTGTTCTTTGAACGCAGTGATGCATGCTTCATTTTGTGCACTAACAATAATACAAATATGTATTGAATTTGAAAAAACATTTTTTATATTTCCAACTACGAAGGGTTCGGTGAATGCACGTACAAAACTTGCTGGACACTAGCGCCTATATCTCAGAAATCCGTTTCACAAAAGCAGGCGGTGTACCTCTCAGTTCGGAGGTGTTCAGTTATGACGTAATGCACACGTACGAAGCCTCATGCGTAAGCACACTCAGCCAGCGGTAAAGCTCCAATGTGAATTTTAAAGCCGAATTTTTGTATACCACACAGAATGTTGTACTGTAGCACAGCACTTGAATTTACGCTTTTGCAAACAAATGCAACCTGCTCAGAAAATGTTTGTTGTACTGTAGAAAATTATGTTCAGTTGTGACGTCATCACTAGCTGAGCTCTCCCGTCGTTAATTAAGCGTTTAATCTATTAATTAATTATCATAATCGTTTAGCATCATTATGGGTGTTAAAATGTATGTTTTTACCGTAATTCAAAATGTGGTAGGAAGTAAAAAACTATCCCGTTTGTCTTTAAAAAAATTACGAAACTTGTCAACATTAAAACATAGTTAAAAGGAAAAAATGTACATAGGACTCAAGCAGGCCTATAGATTATGATTCAGTACAGGCACATCTATATAGCCATTATAAAAAATAAACTTCAAAATCTGAAAAAACGTATATAATTTGATTATACACACACATATATATGTACATACAAGTATATCTTTATTGTACAACTAATGAATATAAGTTTAGTAACTGCAATTAGCCGTACTTGTCTTAACGCAGGAACATTAATATCAATTTACAACGCCAAGAAAATACGAAGCCACATTTGTAAAATAACAGGCTAGAGATTTCATACTTGTGCGCTTATGATAAAAACAATGTCTGACAATAACTTGATATGAATCCATTATCGAGGTTAAACTTGCGAACTGCATAACATAATAAAGTTAGATAAATCACTTATAGTTCTTTAATTCACTTTATACCTTTGATAATTTACCTTTTTTAAATTCTAGTTTCACAAACTCATGATTTTTCGGGGTTTCGCGTACGTGTCTACAGTATCAACCACATCAACAGATTGGGGCGCATCTGGGAGGGGTTTTTGAGACGAAGCCCAAAACAGAAAACTGTGCGTTTTTATTCTCTAATTTTGAAGCACGCGAACATATATTATCAATCGTCTATAACTTACTTATACTTATAACAAAGTATAACATTAACATTCTGCATTTGCGTGTTTATAAATCCCCTGACATCAGCACCGTTCAATGGCAATGAAGGTGACCCGCGCTAGCTACGTTTTCTTATTGTTTTTGATTCAATAACGACCATTTTAGACTGGGGCAGACGTGACAAACATAAACCCCCTGTTTGTATGGGGTATACAGTTAAAAATGTCTGAAGATGCAGAAAAATGGCTATTCTTTGCTCCGGGACCTCTTTGTCCCAAAGGTTATTCTAAGTAATCCGCCACTGGATTGTATCATGAAGCAATAAAAATCATAATTTTAAATGCCTTAATTTGTAAATAACTTAATTTTTCGGCTTTTGCAAATCAGTAATTTTTTACAACAATAATGCAACTGGAAAATAGTTAAGATCGTTTCGACAAGTAGCAATCTCACGCGTGAGGATAAGTTGAATCAAAACGAATTCTGCACAAAATTTCGCATAATTTAAAATAGGACTTAAATTTTGTAGGATAATAAAATCAAGTCAGCTTACCGTTAAAATAAATTGCGTCACATCGTACACTTTATTATGTATCAGTACCCAGCATCTTGCTTTCGAATGGCTCTTCTCAATTTCGGACATGCGAATGTAATTAATGTCCGTGCCTTTCTTTTCTTCGGGCATTTTGAAAGTTTAAAAATGTACAGCAGGTCGCCTCGTACTATAAAATACAGCAGCTCGATCGCTATCACAGATCAAAATGTACTTTGCCTCGTGTTGCCAAATTTATTTTAGGACCGATAGTGGCTCCGCCAATCTTACGTAATCGCCTACTAACCTGGTGGCTTATTAAAAAAATCGTTTGTGGAACGGAAGTAGCGGCGCGCGTGAGGGAAGTGTGAGTGAAAGTAAAGGGTTACCGTGTTATGCGCAAATTGCGTTCCTAATCACGTAATTTACATTCGACTAAATGCCAACTTTCACTTCACTAGTAACGTAGCTTTTTATAGTCTTTCTCTCCCCTCCCTCCTTGCTCTTTTTTCACGCTCCTCCATTTTTCGTCCTCTCTCCTTTTCTCCTTCCCTTCTCTCTTTTCCTTTCCCTTTCTCCCCTTCTCTTCTCTTCCTTTTCACCCTCTTCCCTTTCTCAACCTGTTTCACTCTCCTCCTACTTTCTTCCTTTCTTGTCTTTCCCGTTATCATTCCCTTCTCTCTCTCTCTTGCTTTCCCTCTCTCCCTTCGTCTCTCTCTCTCTGTGGAAGTTGTAATTGTACATTTTTAGGTGCTGCCATCTACGAACTAATCCTGTTACTCTACCAGCTACTTACCCCCAGTATAATGCATTCACTGGAACTCTCCCTATTTTAAAGTAATGGTTTTTGTGAAGCCTGTCTGCATGAGTCACCTATACCTATATATACTGACTGGTTTTACTTTCTAGTCAGTCTCTAACTCTCAGTGTTCAGTGCAGGACACTGTCATTCACAGTGTTCAGTGCAGCAGTCATTCTACTCATGTGTCTGTAGTTAATAAACACTTATCTGTGCAAATATCTATTATAGTTTTTTATTCTTCTTCTACAAAGTGAGTGATCTACAACTTTAAACATGACTTTCACACACTCTCTCTCTCTTTTTCTCCCTCCCTCCCATGCATGAAACTAAGACAAGGCTTATCAAGTGCAATAAAGTGTATTTTATTTTATTTTATAATAATAATAATAATAACCAGATTTGCAATTTTTAAACGCACAGCAATACAGTCTTAATAAACATTTATACATTGTAATGCACTGATGCAACAGTGGTAAAAGAAATATGTACTTTGTCTATGGTTCTATTGCAAATGAGTCAAAGCTACTACACTACATATATGCACTAATTCTACTTCCAAGCCACTAAAACGAACTATAAGTGTTAAACGCTTAGTACGATCTAAAGTTAACCTATTTAATTAAACGCCTTTTGCAAACGAATATTCTTAATCAAGAAATGAGGATTATTTTTTAACGCTTGGAACTCATATATATACATATATATATATATATATATATATATAGTGTTTCCATTTCAAGTGATGCATAAAATCAGCATTCTTTTTTGAACAGTTTACCAATAGATGGTGCCACTTACTGCAGCTGATACCAGTTGATATGCGCAGCTAAGCATGCCATGCTGCATCTTATCGCTTGAATGGTAAGAAGTTAAATATGTTTTTTGACTAATTCCAAATTATATAACCGCTTAATTAGCACACAATGCATGTTCCATTACATAAAACTTTGTGTGTTTTCCACGTGCAGTATTAGCTTGTTCATTGCTACAGAACATTGGAAGGCAAGAATTATAGGCATAATAATTAATTAGTTTGTGTAATTATAATAGTTACTATCAAAGATTCATGAGCTTTAAGAGTTAAACCTGACATTGTTCTCTAGTAAAGTGTGACAGCAAATACAGTACTCATTCCTCGATCAGGTTTCGTAGTATAAATCGTTCATCTGTGTGTCAGTTTTCAGTGGGAACTTCTAACAGACAAATTAGACATACCTAAGGGGGAAGAAATGGAAATTTCAAAGTATGTCCCAAAGAACTTACTATACAAAGATGCATTACTTAGCATTACATTTACCGGTTTGAAAGACTTACGTAACTGGAAAAGAAAATTCTCAGTAATTTAAATGTTCACACCACCTGGTAAAACTTCACTGCATCGCCATCCCAGTGTGCACCACTGACTCACCAGGAAACACGTTGTTGATCTTGCTGACAGCACAAAGTAAATTAAGCCTTTGTTTAGTTAGTGAGAAGTGCGCCACGAATGTTCTGACTATTTTTCAAACTTTACGCAATGCTAACTAAACTTGTTTCAAATAACTTGACCATTAAAATGGCTGCACCTAACGGTCGTCGTGAGTTTAAATTTACAAGTTTTATACGGCATTACTGCTAACACAAGCTCTGTATGAAATAAAACAGCACGTAAATGATACAAAATTTAAAGGCAAGTTATTTTAAGCTTTATTTAATAAAGAGTATTTTCTTGTGTTTTAATAATACAATTTAGATCAAAAATTTTCAAACAGTCATCTTAATTTTTAAAATAAAATTGCTTAAGTTACAAAATCATAGTGTTTACACACAGCACTGTTCCTAATGTGAGCATAGTCAGTCACAATGAATTAATATAGAACTTATTGCAGCATATATACTTCTTTTTTAATTAATATCAAGTCTAAGAAATATGTACAACACACATGAACCATCCACTGCTACTTCTATTGAATATAATAATATGCATAAGCACCCACAATATGAATCAATCCCCATTGAATAAATACAGATTTAGTATACTGAAATTTTACTAGCAAGAATTATACAATTAAGCATCATACTTTACAGGTGTTTACAAACTTAACATTTTAAATAAGTTTTAATTTAAGTGAATTTCATAAACAGAAAATTAGGCAGATCTTGAAGCAAAATTAATACCTTAATGTCATACAAATTTGCAGAATTTTTCATTTTTATCATTAGATGGCTCCACAAGCATACTGCAACGCTGCAGCAAACTGTTTACACTCTAGTGTTGCCACCTACAAAACTTATCCTTTAACAAATAGCAGCTACCTCAACTTTAAATAATTTAATATCCAACAAAATGAGATAAGAAAATCCCTGCAAAAATTCATTTTGTCTTTTTTAAATAATACTGAAATTTAAATAACCCTTTAATTAAGTTGGCACCCAGAAAAATACACATTTGTAGACCTTGCGCAACTGACATTAAACATATTCCTCTGAAACAGTTAATGTAGCAAAGTTGCATGCGCTTCAAAAAATGCAAAAATTGACCTGTGTTTGCTTACAGTCATAGTGTTTGCTTACAATCTATAAAATAATTGCTTCAATTCTAAATTGTTTAATTTTCATTCACAATGTAACAGTGTAATGCATTATGCATATCAAATCAGAAATTCTTTTTGTCAATAGGAACACCACACTCAACTAATCAAACTTATTTGTAATAAAAAGGGCCGGATTATGAGCTTTTTGGGTCACTGTGCTAATGAAATTAATGACCCCCCCCCGATATGGAGCCACCCTCAAACTTGCCTGCACCCATCTTGAATATTATTTACTTAAGACATCTTTTAGCGACATTCATTCACACAGCTTGAAGTAAACTTATTGCAAATTCTTTAAATAAACTAGGATAGTTATCTTTTGTTTGTCGATAAAAATACTCTTTAAGAAATACCACTGTTTTACTATTTAATGAAAACAATTAGCACGTATTTCAACACAGTCGTGGATTTCTTTACCAAATATCACCAAAGTTTGAGAGGCCCTAGTCTGCAGCCTATACTAGCCTACAGGATAACCCGGCCCTGGTAACAGAATGGTAAATTTGAAACGTTAATAAGTGAGCGGGTGGACACAGGTAAATCACTGTTGCAAGATGCATCTGTCTCAGTTTTTTTTTAACATTTTGGATTTTCTGTCACTACGAATGAAACAATTCACAAGCTGGCGAGTCGCTAAAATGCAAAAAGTTAACTGTAAATACAGTAGATTCTGTTCATTAGACTCACGGTAATATAATTGGTCGCCTAATTGTCTCAAAAACGTCTAGTACGGACCGCTCATATTCAAATATATGTAAAAAACTGACGGCAATTGACTCCCGCGTTTATGACTGAATATTTTCGCTTCACGTACTTAAAATAAGACATTTATGTGTGACCAGAAAGCTTTTACTAGTTTTATATCATCTTAATTAGCATTTGTGCACCATAATATATGTAGAAACAACCATGATCACTACAGCTTAGTAGTAATGCTACACCCGTCGGCTAATAGATTCATTCAGTTAATTGGATCAAAACACTTTCATACCAAAGTGAGTTTAATAAGCGGAGTAGTGTACATTCCGAAACAAATTCGTTTTGCGGCAAAAACGTATGATTTTTTTTCCAAAATAAATATATACAAAGAATCATATTTGTTCAGCCTGTTTCCTTTGAATTGCATTGTGTGAAAAAACAAGAATAAGAACCTTGAAATATCATAAATATGCTGAATGTTTCCCCTCCACCCTTTTCAATAACAGAATAAGTATTTGTTACTGTAAATGGTAACTAATATCCAGTTCTACTATGCATAGTTACAAAAAAGCTTTTTCTGTGACATAAAAAGAGTTCGAGTTATTGCATAACACTCCTTTTCTGAAGCAATATCTTGTGTACCACTTGATCAAAGGTCTTGCATATTGCTTAGCTGAGTAATTTTGTCTAGTTTAAGATGAATTGGGCATATGCATAGACTACCTGATGATATATCAGTGAAGATAGCTTCTCAACAAGCCATAGAACCAGCTAAACAACCTACAGGAGGACAAATGTTAACAGACTTAGATTTTGCACAGAAAGATTTAAACACTTCAGCATTGATCCTCAGAAATAAATGCACTTGGGGCATTGCGGGAAGCAGGGAGTCCTGGCATAAGGAGGTGAGCAGAATCATGTCCCTGGACGTATGATTCATTGGATGATAGTACACAAAAAGAAAGTATGCATAGGGTGTCAGGAAATGATAGCCCCGCCATACTTAAAAGTGATCGTAGGTAAATATACATGTATTTCTTATTATTTTAATTATTACAATATTAGTTACTTAATTCTTTTTTAAATTTTTTCAACTTCATATTGTCAGAAATCAAAAATCCACAAAGTTCTTGAATGAAGTGATGATTACCATTGAGAAACCAACATGAACTGTATCCCGCCTGTTTCTCCCTAACTCCGAACTGTGATTAACAGTCATTCTAGATATTAAAACACGTCTTATACTCAAAATGATCTAGGTATTATGGCAAGTGTCCTTTAATCTAAATCAAATGTTCCTTCTAATGGTTTTGTCGATTTTTATATGTTTTTTGTTTCTTCATTACAGAGGGAGGCAAAAGTTTTCCGATACCCGAGGAAGGCAGTCATTTCCTAACACTCGAGGGAGGCAATTGTTTCCTCACACCCAAAAGAGGCAAGCATTTCCTGACACCCAAAAGAGGCAAGCATTTCCTGACACCCGAAAGAGGCAATCATTTCCTGACACCCACGGGAAGCACTCGTTTCATGACACCCCAAAAAAATCTAAGGAAAAAACTCGAATTTGCCAAGAGATTTGAACATGCAAAAAAAGAAATTGAAATAAACTGCATGCAAACAATATATTATAATCCAATTTTGATTCTACATTTAATTACCCCTTCAAAAATATAGTACAAAATGAAAGACCACTTCTAAGACAGTTAATGTCAAAACACGATACACGTGTAAAACACAAATTATCTGATGTTCCGATAACAAAATGTTGATTCCTCGCCAAAAGTAATCCGTACGTCAAGCAATCTGTGTCAAAGAGAGAAACGCCGTTACCGTGAAGAAAAAAGGTTCCCCCCAACTTATTCGCGTCTTGCGTCTGTTCGGGGTTTATGCTGGACCCTCAACATGGCTGATTTTCATAGTAACGTAGTAAATTGCTCGGAAAACGAATAGCAAGCCGATACCGTAGAGAACTGCAAAATAAAACAGTGATGAATTAATTAACTTGTATGAGGAACTAGCAGGAACAAGTACAAATAGTAAAGCAATAAAAATATTAATTTTCAAAGCTAAATTTAATTAATTTGGCTAACGGCACACGCACAGTAGCGAGTTATCTCTTGTGAGTTTTGTCTCTGACAGCAAACTCACACGTGTGAAATAAATTCCTGACTTTAGAAGTCGAATCGATCCGAACATTGCGGATTTAGAATCGGAATCGAATTCAAATTCAGTTTCAAAGATTTTTGAAAAAATTTTTGAATCATTAATAAAAATCGATGTTACACTTGATTCTGCAGTAAAAATGCTAATAATTTGTTTAAAAATTGTGCACAGAAATCACAGCTAAATTGTGTTGATTGCTTGATGTTTCAAAGGTTTTAATGATAAAGAACGATAAATTCGATTCGAACATTCAGTGCTAGCCTCTAACCAACAGGGTTGCAAAAAACACCACCCTCCCCCTACAAGCATTGCTGTTACTCAAGAAGGATTAATTGTCTAAAACATTTACAAAGCAGACTGCACATCTGCCACAATGACAAGCAAGAAAACTTGTAAGCTGCATAACTGCCATGTCAGCAAGCAAGAAAACTGGTAAGTTGCATAACTGCCACGACCACATGTAAGAAAACTGGAAAGCTGCATAATTGTAACGGTCACAAACAGGAAAACTGGTAAGCTGCATAACTGCCACAACCACATGTAAGAAAACTGGCAAGCTGCATAACTGCCATGACAGCAAGCAAGAAAACTGGTAAGCTACATAACTGCCATGACCACAAGCAAGAAAACTGGCAAGCTGCATAACTGCCACTACAGCAAGCAAGAAAACTTGCAAGCTGCATAACTGCCACGACAGCAAGCACGAAAACTCGTAAGCTACATAACTGCCAGACAGCAAGCAAGAAAACTGGTAAGCTGCATAACTACCATGACCACAAGCAAGAAAATTGGTAAGCTGCATAACTGCCACGACAGCAAGCAAGAAAACTGGTAAGCTGCATAACTGCCACAATCACAAGCAAGAAAACTGGTAAGCTGCATAACTGCCACGAGCACAAGCAAGAAAACTGGTAAGCTGCATAAGTGCCATGACCACAAACAAGAAAACTGGTAAGCTGTATGACTGCCACGATCACAAATAAGAAAACTGGTAAGCTGCATAACTGCCACGATCACAAACAAGAAAACTGGTAAGCTGCATTTATTCAAAAAAGGAATTTTATACAGGAAAAATTTTTAAGTTAAAATAAAACAGCTTGTCTACTTGCATTAGCTGCCATACCCACCTGTCATAAGAATGATGATTCCAGTCGACATGTTATTGAGGGTCCCAACCTGCAAGGTACGCAAGTGTTTAATAAAGTTTATAGACTTTTCATTTTCGCCAGAATCAATAGACTAACACTTTGTACATAAATAAAGGTTAAACAAAGAGCGAAGTCTCTTGTGAAGTTGAGATTATATTAATTTATAGAAAAATGTTAGAAAGTTTCAGCAATAAACATGCGATAAGAGCCTCGCGTAATTAGTTTAATCAATTTAAAGTCGTAGTTGTTTCACTCTTCGGCATTTTGAACGAAAATGATGTCAGCCAATTACAGTGTAATAGGAACTGCCCACTTATCCCACCAGGTGCTTGAGCAAAATTCTTCTGCAGCCACGGTTACTATTATCAATTACAAACAAACCCAAAACGTTAAATGAGAGACTATCAATACTATTTTTTTGCTCTTTGACGAATCCTGTTGCCTATTATTTAACGAAAAGCCAATTACTGACGATGATCTAATAACCTACAACACGACTAGTTAACAGAATGTAGCAATAAATGCTCTTACCGTCACGCCAATGCCAGCAGCAAGAAAAACAATGGCTATAATAAAAAACAATGCGGACTTCCTCCTAGCATACTGCGGTCCAACTGTAGATCTAAAATAAGAAATAATAAAATAGAAAATTAAAAAAAAATACATGAAGAGAAAAATCAGGAAATAAAGTCGTCTGACTAAATTACCAATCTATACGACTGTTAGTCCAAATTGTCAAGCGTAAAGTAAAAACATATCTCTAAAACTGACATGTGCGATAAAACAAAACAAAAAAAACAATGCAACAAAACAAAAATAACCAGTTGGGAGATCGACAATGACAATAAAAAACATATATTCGGTAAAACTAAATCAAACAGTAGACACGATAAAATAACACGTGTCATGTTATAATTCAACATCTTTAGCATTTTTATGAAGAAGTTGCTAAAGGTAAGTGCTAAGACACTGAAAAATAAAGTAGAATACAGGTGAGTTTCGTTTTATATCTCATAAACTTTATTTTATGAATCAGTAGTGATACCATACATTATTCTCTCTGTCATAATTACACTAATGTAATTAAAATGTATATAGATATTGTAAAAGAACTAACCCAAAATGATTTTGTCGTAAATTGATTATACAGGCATACTGTTTATATACGAATGACATTAATGTAAGATTATTTATGTATGTAGAAGCTATAACATATATTATTTGTACATACAGTAAAACATGTATAAACATTGTACGCAAATATTAGATATGTAATTAGAATTAATAAATCGTAATGCAGTTGTGTTAGCTTGTTTAGTAAGAAATTGGTAACTGTGAAGAATTTAATGTAAACATTTATTTAACATTTTTGTACTTATGTGCCCTGCAAATAGACGGCTTATTGTATCATTTTCAATAAAGATTTTTAATAATTAATAATAATCTCTCTCTCAAGTCACATGTTTGCAATGTGATCAGTAAAAACCAACTGCCCAGGTAAAATTTTCCATGAAGTAAAAGGAAGCCAGCAATTCAGTGAAGGTAAATGTTATGCATACTAGTTCAAGGATGAAAGTTTAGACTGTATAGAGAAATAAACTTGTTTTATAGCTGAAATTTCTTGTGTGGAATTTTAATTTAATATTCTAACAAGAGAATCAGGGATGAGAATGACAAATTGCAAAAAACTCTGAAACAGGCCGGGAGTTTGGGGGCCGTGCAGGCAGCAACAAATTGCAATTTTATGACCATAGAGAGCCCCTAAGAGGACTTAAAATATCAGTTACCTTGTTTCATGCATAATTTAAAATACTCAACTATCAAGGATAACCGACACCTAATTGTCTCAAAAACGCCTAAGTACTGGCCGCTCCTATGCAAAAGTATATAAAAACTGTCTGCAATTGATTCAAATAACTCCGCACAATTGATTCTATATTTTTATACATAGAGATATACGCGTGGTTACACTGATGTACTTGATGTAAACAAAGTGACGGCCTGCCAACTAGCGGTCAGCTTGTGAAATAATGTACTGGGTCCGTAAAAATTTTCTCAACGAATTCACGCGATTTACAATAATGGCACTACTGGTCTTCCAAAAACTCGGAATTCCGCGTATCCGCGGAAAATTCTCATCCCTGGAGAATGTAATAATATGACTATTGATAATAATTACAAAACTAATAATTAATAAAAATAAAATTAACAAATCGTAAGATTCACGACATTTTTTCACAAAGTTAATATACGTGCGAAAATGAAAGTAGCTTTTCGATGCTTGATCATGACCTGCTGCAATGCATCATAATGCCAATAATGTGGAAATATACTTAAAAATTTGTTAGAATTCTGCCAACGATAGTTCGCTAGTCAGAAAACGCCGTATCGAACAACGCAGAATAAAAATTCTCAAACTTTGTGAGAGCAACATTTTCTGCCAAATTCAGGATTTCTATTCAGTAAACAAATAAATAAATAAAATAAAAAATAAAGTGCTAAAAAATTATAAAGCATGTGAACTTACACTTTGCGACAATGTGGGCACCTTGCCAGAGCATTGGTCGTTGTCCTAAACTGTAAACAAAAACAAACAAACACTGGTTACATGATATAACCTTACATCAAATTTTTTTGTAAACAAACAATAAAAATCAAACTTTATTAAACACTTTATTAGTTTTAACATTGCACATATTTGTAATAAATATAATGTTACTGTTGATGACTTTATTAAGAAATACGACGACACTAATACTGTTATTTTAAGCAAGCCAGTGCTAAATGAAAACGATAATCTAATTAAACAATTTATGAGACATTTCCTTTCCACACAATAACGATTCGAATAATATACGTAGGCACACAGTTTCGAAACAACTTTTTATTTTATTATTGTATCATAAATATCTGTTATAAATCGTCGATTTATGACTAATTTGTGACTAATACGTAATCGTTTATTTAGCTTTTTATCTCTTGATGTACTAATCTCTTTTATGTAGTGATCGCAATGATGTACATATCAGGGGCGGAATTAGGGGGGGGGGGCGCCCCCTTGTCAAAATTTGCGCCCCCCCCTGCAAAATCGGACAAATAATTTTTTTGCAGTGAAAATTGCAGTTCGCATGTAATCATTTTCAATATGAATTAGAATTAGGTAAAAAAAATGTTTGGTAGCTTCAGTGTATTATTTTCTTAAAACTTGTGTGTGATAAATTTCTGTAAATAACAATTTAGTTAGAGGCACATTAATAACGTTAGGTTAACTGAGAGTTAATTTTCTCATTATTGCTTTGTCCGCTACGCCGTCCTACACACATGCTAATTATCGGCCTGCATGCAGTATAAAAGGGGTTAAAATTGGCTTAACCATTATTTAACCACTTCGGATACCTTGCCCCCCCCCCCCAGAAAATTTTTGCGCCCCCCCTGCTTGCCACATCTAGTTCCGGCACTGGTACATATCATGTTGATCGAATATGTTTGATAATACAGTTGAATCTGATTATACCACCCACCGTTATAATGCTAACCTCGCCTACCGCCATCCGCCAGCGTATCTGCTGTGCCAAAAGTCTATTTTACATGATAAATTTACCTCGTATAATGTCATCCAAGATAAATTACGGTGAACTGTTGCTGAAAAACAGCCATTGTGTTACAAAAACAATGACCTCTGGACAGAAAAACAATTATGATGTTTAAATTAAGGTTTAGGCCTTTTTACAGTACCGAAAGTGAATGCTGAGGTTTTGAGCAAGGAACATGCATTTAAAGAGTGCAAGAATTGCATAACTAAGGTTCAGTACCGAACTGATGTGAATTTAACAGCTTTAAAAACTCAAGGTCAAGTTATATGCTACGGCTATCTATAGTCTTTATTTTATTTTATTTTATTTTATTTTGTCAGATTTCACAGGCGTCGGATCTGTTCACCTGTGTGTTGCCTTTTGACTCGAGTCAAACTTGCCAAATTCCAAATTCTTCCGTAAAGATACGGCATCCGTCAATTCCGTGGGAACTGGATTTCTCCAGACCCAACAAAACTCGCCTTTTCGATACCGTAAAGGTACGGTATCTACCGGCTACTCATAGAGTAGTCGGATTTCCCCTAGGTATAAACCTTTCACACGTTTGGATGTAAGAACTCGAGTGGTAACATCCTGCGCAGGAGATGACCTAGGTCTCCCTCCTTTGCCTTCCCAGGAACTTTCTAAACACCATACATGAGCCTCTAATCGCCGAGCGGACTAGTTTGGCTCTGACGTTCAGAAGACCGAGTGTCTTCAGGAGAACGTCGTTCTCTCCTCCTGCCCATTCCCCACGAAAGCCCACACAGATGCCGTGCGACGAGGCAGTGGCAGAGCCGCACCGCTGTTTGACGGCATCGAGGATCGGTTCGTACTTCAGGGCTTTGTCCCTGCACCTGGCCCTAAGCGAGTAGATGTTTCCTGCTGCCGAGATGGTCGGATCGATAACGTACGTATGACCACCTTTGATCGCCAGGATGTCGGGGTGGTACCTTGTTCTGTTGATCTCGAACCAAGGTTTCCTGACGACCGTAAAGGCCCTCCCCCTTCAAGGCTTCGGCGAGCACCTCGCACAGTGCATTGTGCCGTCGTGATATGGCATTGTTTACTGTTATGCACTGTTGAAGTACGTGAACCTGACTCTCTGCATGTCTCCCGCACCTGCGACATCTCCTGATTGCATTGGGTTGTCCTCTCGTGGTGTTAACTCTAACTGGTAGAGAGTTGGTGATCATCTTGAGAACCAAGATATAATCACGCCCGCTCAGGAGTGTGCTGCTACGTAGGTAATGGGTACTCAGTGGGTCAGCAGACACGGCTGCAAAACCCTTCCCATGCACTTTATCGTTGAATGTCGATAGATGTTTGCGATCGTTATCCCTTTTTGCACGATTTATGTCTTTTGCGTTACTGTAGGCTTCGAGGCTCGCTACCCTCTTAGCCCACACAAGCTCCCTATTCCACACTGGAGCAGATGCACTCATGTTCACCAGCGGATCTGGTGAGGCCTGCAATCGGCTGAGCATCTTGACTTTCATCAAAGGAACATCCTTTTCAAGACAAGAAAATCCCAGCCCTCCCTTCTTCATTGGCATGTAGAAGAATGCATTCGGGACATCCGTCGCCATATGAAGTATACGTTTTAGGCTTGATCTTATAAGCCTGTCTGCTCCCTTGAGGCCATTCATATGAACCTCACATATACGGAAGTGGTATGTCAGACGCGGAATCACATATTGTCTGATCATATCCACCTTTTGTTGAGGTTTGAGTGGTGCCCCTTCCACTCTTATAAGCCATGCTTTAAGGGACTTGGTGTCCATGGTGGGTCGTCCCTTAGCAGTCATAGGAATTCCTAGGTATTTGTATGCATCACTGACTCCCAGCATTGGAATAGGAGTCTGGCTGATCTCCCATTAATGTTCAGTAATGTTACATTGGGAGCATTGAGTGGGTGGGTCGCATGGCTACATATTTCTCTTATCAGCAGTAGGCTAATCGCTTATATTAATATTCTTGGTATATTTATATATATATATATAAGATTCGAGGCTACAGCTTTGACGAGGGCACCATTTGCGGCGATCTATATATCAAACGAAAGGTCTTGATCTAGTGTCGTGCCATTGATGGTTTATTTTTCGAATTGGGCCCACCGCGAGGAAGGGGAGGGGGGCAAAAATTAATCAGTATTTCACAAAATTGATTTTCCAGGTTGTGTTAAGTAAACGTTTTACAATGTACCACCATAGAACTACACCTGCATTGTTAATACAGCAACAATATACAGTATAAAACACAGGTATTCTTGTAGGCATAATAATATTATATTATTTATCACATGTTAAAATTAACTAGGAAACAAAATAGAGGCTACACATCAGAATGGCTTTTTGATAATTAATGAACCTCGTCTTACCGCCAACCCAGTTCTAGCCGCATACTTAGTAGCGTCCCAGACCTGGTGTGGTAACGAGGTTTGACTGTAATAGGAGCATTAAATTATGAGTTTTTACACATTTTATAATTGTAACAATTAAAAAGGCCTAAATCGGAAACACCACAGCACAACGGTTCTACGAATGTGAACAAACCTTTACGTACCAAAAATGTTTGTAAGCAATGAGCACAAACAACTCGACACTGACCAGTACTGACCGGACTCGTGACAGGAGTGGGAACTGGCACTGGCCCGAGATTGATGATTCGTTTGCTGTAAAACAGATGAAAGTCGGTATAATTTTTTTAACATAAGATGTAGGTGCTGCCATCTGTCTGTGTCGATAGAAAAACTAAACATCAGCGAACCTGCGCAAGAGCATTTCAAAGCTTATTTAGCGCAATGCACCTGACTGAGATGGATGCCACATTTGATGTAAAACAGATAAACTCATCACATAACATATGTCTACAAGTGCTGCACTCTATGTTGAAACTTATAATATTTTAATTAATTCAAATTATATTTACAGAAAAACAAGTAACTGCGTTAAAATGAAATCGTTATGTAAATTATAGTGTAAAATATGTATAAATTTTAAATTTGTTCTTAATACGTGTTGTGAAACTTAAAATTGTGGTTTTGATGTATATATGTAAAAGTTATGTAAAAGTTAGCAAACTGAAACACTACTAGTAGAGTATGCATGTACAAAATTGGCATTATGTATAATATTGTTATCGTAAATAGCTATATTTTGTAAACGAATCCCTGCAAATAGAGGGGAAACAATGTATTTATTGTTTAATAAAAAGACTTTATAATAATAATAATAATATGTTAACACCACCACTTGACAAAACTAATGGTAAACAAGCCTTAAAATAATAATACGAGCAAGGATACTTCAAAGCTTGATTAGCTAGCATCAACAATCTGTAATCATTTACTAATTTAATGAAAATTTATCATTGCCGTATTAATAGCATTAATGTACAACAGCACAGTCTCCTTTAAGAAAAATAATTAAATTGTAGTTAATCAAATATTAAATAATAATTAATAATTACGATAACAGTCAAAAGTAAAAAACGTCAGTAATGAAGATCTCAAAATCAATATGGTGTATGAAACCACCTAGCCAACTATCCATTCACAAACCAGTCTCCCATTGCTTAACTTTGGTTAATAAGCACACATCATGACTACTGGGCTATTAACTTCTGACGTACATTCGCGCCACACCGACCTTCGCTAGACTCACATTAATGCAAAGGAAAAGTAATACATTAAGATTCTCAATGACTGAATTTAAAATTCAAATAAATTATAGCAATCAATTTCAAATTTGAAAGAACAGGTTCATACCATGAAGGTCTTGGGCACGCGATGCGCTGAGATGTAGTCTTGCAGATGAGGAGGCAATTGCAAGGACACCTCACGTACTTCTTCCCCGGGGGAGCATTCCGAATTGGCTAGAAAAATGAAAGATAGACAGTTATCCTCTCATCATGAAAATGCCTAAAATGACAATTCAATTTTGCTACTCATTAATCATAGTGACAGAATGAAAACTGAATTTATGTATGCACGCGCGACAATCACCACAGAGTGGGTAGCAAAGCAAAGTAAACGATGAGGACTTTCGGATTTTGATTACTGGTTTCTGACTAACTTTCTAAATAGATGCGCAGTCAGGTAAGCAACACAAGAAATGGTCATCTCTCCAGTTACTACCTTAGAATTAAGAAAAACACAAATACATCTAGTTTTAACCCAGAAAACTATGTAAAGTGCATAGCAAACTAGTAGTATAAAAGTAGTAGTATAAAAAATATACATACTACTAGTATATATATATATATATATTATATATATACTACTAAACTAGTAGTATAAAAGAGTATATACTAGTAGTATAAAAAAGTACAACTAGTACAAACTAGTATAAAAGATTGGATTGTAAAAATTTCCAGTGGAAGACAGATTCACCACTTCAAGAACGAAAAAAGTATGATTATTGCAGTAGGTCTGGCACTGTACAAACAGGATAGCATTTAAAGAAGCAGTAAAAAATGGAAATGCAGATTTTTGATAAGGAGCAGTAGATATTAAGAAATGACAGACCAGATAAGGTAAAAAGTTTATGTAAGTGTGTGTTTTAATCATTTTAATCTCATTTTTCTAATGATACAATTTGTTTTTCAAATTCTTATCGCTTTTTTACAAGAAGTGAGTCAAGAAACTCAGTCTCACTGGGATACAATTCCAGTGATTGAACACCTTTAATAATGGTGTGTATAAGAGCTGTGAGCAGTGGCAATATGGGATATCTTTATTTAAAATTATATGCTTTTTTATGGTTGTGTCAGATTTGTGACTTTTGTCTATTCTTTTCAGTTTTTTCCATATAAGGGAGGGGCACTTTTTTCTCGACATCTTATACGCTAAGGTTGTAACGATACACCTAGGTCATGATATGATACATATCATGATACAAACCTCACAATACGATGCGTATCACAATACACCTGGGTTAACGTTTGCAGTTTTATGCAAAAAATAAATTACGCAGTTGATAAATGCTATTAAGCATATTTTATCAATCAACTGTTTTAGCATGATTGCTGCAAGCTAAAATGACTCGACAACCTATTTGTTTTTTCTCTATTAGTGTTCCCTCGCTGGTTCGCGGTTCGTTTATCACAGACTCGCTAATTCCGCGGGTTTTCAACAATGTTAAGGCAAAATATTTATCGCAGTATTTTCGCTGTTTTGCGGGTTTTTGCGGTACTCTGTCTAAAGTATTTTTGCACCTGCGTAGTACGTATTGTACAGTAAATGTGAAGTGAATGAAGACGTGAAAGATCTGCTTGACATAAAACATTTAAGTAAAGTTTTTTAAAAGGCACATGTACAGTATGAGAAAAATTATTAAAGGAAGGGGAAAGGGTTATGTATAATTATAAGAGTGTGGGGAGGGTTTACAAAGACTTAAAATAATGTATAACTACTAAAATAAGTATAGCGTCCCCCTACTTCGCGGAAATTCACTTATCGCGGGTGGGCCTGGAACGGAACACCCGCGATAAGTGAGGGAACACTGTACTTCTATAGCCTAGTGTCAAGGCTAGTGTTTGCATTGTAAGCTACCAGAAAAGCAAAACACATCAATATTCCATGTTTAAAAGTCGCTTGTGCATTTTCTAGTGCACTTTTGCCATTTTATAAATTCTTATGTAAACAATGTAATTATCCTACTACAGAATAAAGATTGTGTAGGCTATTGTTTGCATTGTAAGTTACCAGAAAAGCAAAACACATCAATATTTTACGTTTAAAAGTTGCTTGTACATTTTCTGGTTCACTTTTTTGCCATTTGACAAGTTTATATGTAAACAACGCAGTTATCCTACTACAGATTAAACACCTTGCGATTTCAACTGCTTTGACTGCTAGCAGTACCTGTGTCAAGTCAACAACTGCTTACTGCGCAAATTGTTACGTATCTACAGTACACTCTACGGCTGCAGTTTGAATCATTTCATATCGTTTTTATCACCATACTGTCAAGCGCGTGCTAATTTGCCAAATGCAATTGACTTAGATTATAACAACATAACATAACATAATCTTTTATTTATCTTGCAATACACAAACAGTTATAATACAAATAATTTGAAAAAGAATTTGTGTAGAAAGGGCAGCGAAAGACCAGCTGGTCATCTAGTCAGCTGCCCTTTGGTTAGTGAAGAACATTTTTAAAAGCGCTGTGCTACAGTGTATTAGTGTCAGTACTGCCTGTAGTTAGGATTTTTAAATTCTTACAAATGACATTAAATTGATTTATTTATAACGTGTTAATACAATCCATACGCAGTAATAATAAGTGTGTAATAAAAAATCAAACAAAAACTGAAAATAAAAATCTGACAACGGAAATATAAGAAGAATGACAACTGAAATATACTTCATGATACAAGCATAATTGTTGACAGTCATAAAAATAAATTATCAACACAGGTGCAATTTGGCAATAAAAGACATCACGATGCAATGATATATCAATATATCATTACAAACCCACTACACGTTATTATTACAATACTCACAGTCGCTTCATTACAACTCGAACACTTCACCACATGTTGATGAGTCTTTCCGTCTATATCTATGGTCGACCGACATACTCGGCATATCACTGTGGGCTGGCCATTGCTATCAGGTGACGTGACAGGTGGAACCTCATCAGTGCCTGCAACAAACACAACTGAATAAAATTTTGGCAAGCAGCATCTGTCAGTGGCGCTACAACAATACAATTATCTAAAATACATAACGATTAAAGCACGAGAAAACCCTCCACTCGCATGAAGCTTAAAAAATCCGTCTTGAAATTTTATACCACTTACACACTGCCTTTTTGCATATTAGACGTGCGTAGGCAAAATGCGCTGTATAAAATATGTAAATTTAAACTCCCATGATGACCATTAGGCACAGCTATTTTAACACTAAATCACCTGAAACAAGTTTAAAGGAAAACCGGATGATTGTGTAAACACAAGTTCAGAATAAAGAATGCTCTAAAATATTGAAAACTACAATAGCTTTTTTTAAATCAAAGCTTAGATTAAATAATAATTACCTCAGACACTCAAATTTCATCGGACTTTTAAAGCTACGAGTGGCTCAATGAATCTACTAAGATTGGCAACGGCGCCTTTTTGTCATATTCGCGTGGGCGATAAATAGAAGGCGGTACCGTGATAACCATGATCATGAACTGCAGTGTTAGTTTCTGATCTCATATGATGTAAAGCCCATTTCTCGTGACATCATGCATTTAAACAGTACTGTAACACTTATGCAAATGTGCTTGATGCACAAAGGAAAATGCCCACCATTGCACAAACTGTGGTTAGTTTCTGACGTAAGCAATAGCTGCTTTCGTTGCCGTTAATTAACTTTCTAAACTAATTATTCAAATATAAGGAACAATTGTTAACTTTTATAGGCAAGAAAATGTATATTTTGGACAGTAAATTAAAATGAGATTGAGTCTAAACAATCGTCCGGTCTTCCTTTAAATAACATTTCCACAGAGTTTGAAACAGTAATAAGCGCATTCGTAGCATACTTCACTCTTTACTAATTAAGCAAACGTATGGATTACTGTATCTTCTCAATAACACGTCAGTGGTGCACGCTGCGATGCAGTGCTGTTTTACCAGTTTGCACGAACATTTCAAATCAGTAAAAATTTTCTTTTCTAGATGCACGAGTCCTTGAAAAATGTAAGAGTAATGTTAAGTTTATATAACTTTATGTAGAAAGTTTTTTGGGATATACATTAAAATTGAATTTTCTCCCCTTTAAGGTTTTTTTAATGTTTAATCAGCTATAGATTATCAATCACCACTGTTAGACATAGAGTTCCTATGTAGCTTGTGGCTCACATCAGCAAACTCCTCAGCTCTCACGGTTTTACCACAAGTATCACAATTTTAACTCATTTCTTTCACAGTACACATTTGTTTTCTCAAGGTAAACAAAAAGATCAATAAATTTGGATAATAGTGACAAAACTAAAAGAAATAGGAAAATTTTCTTCTGTGAATCAATTTAGAATGCCACCACATCCAAACAGCCTCTTTAATAAGCTTATTTTGCATGGAAAACAACCCTGATTAATAACCAAATTTACCAAATGCTTTCAAAGGAGCTTACAGCTCTCCACACAATTTAAATACCCTAACCTATCCCTAACCCTAACCCTAAGCCAACTCCAAACCCTAACTCTAATCAGCTTCACAAACTAGTTACATATATGTGAGGGATTGTAAACTTTAGCCAATACGTTTACCAAAACTGTTTTACCGTATAACTGCACCAGTTTAACTTTTTTCTAGAGAAAGACTTAGTGCCAAACAGTAATCATAATTCATGACTTACTTTTATATTTACGGCATAAAAAATTCTAGGTTTGGTTCCTCATAGGATTGAGAAGTCTGTGCCAGGTTAAAAAGACGTTGAATATTTGTGGTGCACTGCTACCTGTATTTCTTATCAACTTTGGCTAAAAACTCTGGCCAATATTGGGCTTACTAATTTACTTTTTTGACATTACTTTTGAGCTATCAGGACAACAATTCACTCGGAAAATAAATTAGTACAGCAAGCATTCTTTTTCAGCACGTGTTGTACGTATAGTTTACCCAAAGAGACAATATACCGTAATGCTGAATTTCGTAATGGCGAAAACTGAGACTCCATTTTTTCCAGAGCAACAACTGTTAGTTTTGTCAAAACTAGTTTTAAAGGTCAATAGCTTGGTACCAATTATGTGAATGAGGAGTGTTTTAAGCTCTCCTACTTCTAGCTACTTTTTACATGCAAATAAATCAGTGGCAAATATTTGCTAGCTGCAAACACTACATCGTTAATCATGTTAACGCATCGATACAACTAAGTACCATGGATTTAATGTTCTATAATTCTGAGAGTCGTAGTAAATTACTATGTTTAATTTACTATTGTTCTAAATCATGACGCACATCGTAAAAACGGTCATTATTGTCAGACAATAGGCCTACATTATCCAAATCACTGACTGTTTACTCATACAGACTTTACTAATAAAAAATAAAACAGATTTGCTTATACCTGAAACGGGCAAACTTTTTTCTCCTGCACTCTCTGTCTGAGATGCATTTTGCAACAAAGGTGCTCTTTCATTCACATTTTCAGCATCTTCTTGTTCTTGCTCCATACTTTTGTCTCTCGATTTGTGGCTCCCTCTAACAGGCACCGGTGTGATTACTGGTCCTGTCAACTGCTGCACCCTGTTGGTGGCAGCTAAGTCTTCATTCATTCATTTATTCATTCAGTAAGTTTTTAACTAATTTATTTTACTATCTTACGTTAAGTCGTTTCATAATTTAGATAAATGATAGCTTATTTACAGTTTTCGTCATTTTTGCAATTTTGAATCAGTATCTTACGTAGTGGGTACTAATGGAGAGAAAAAGTTCTTCCAGTTCAACTTCAAGTCAACAAGGTTCTGAATCCAGTTTATCTACCTCACCAAACATGCTTACATTGTTGGGACGTCTCAAGGAACTGTACAGAAAGCAGCTATGCGAAACAGACTTATTAAACGGCACAGACAACGACCATAATGAGGTATTATAGTCTCGATACTTCGCTAAAATTTTCACTTTTGCTCGATTTCTCAAAATTCTTTCATTATTAAGTCTCGAAATTATCTTTTTTGATACAGATTTGCAAACATGGTCTGCATGGCATCTACTGTCTGCCGTTTGAAGGTCATTTCTTGGAAAACGGTATTAAATAATTAAGATTTCAGACCTCTTGTTTACAACAAAATTCTTTTTTCTCAGGCAAAGATCCTTCTTCTGGAAGAGTATACATCAAAGCTAGAAGAGCAGAACACCATGCTGATGCAAGCCATGATTGAACTCGAGACAGAGGCTAGTTACAGAGTGAAGCTTTTGGAGGAGAGACTTCGCGACACGACAAAGTATGTCAAGGTGAGTTGATGGTGAGCCATCTATGAATTATTAATGATTTGCTGGTTTATCTTGCTTAATTTTGTTCCTGCTTGGCTTAAAGGAAAGGCCAAGCCTTCTGGGAAAGTAGGGTTATTTCAGTGTTTGCGACAAATATTAGAAAGGTTCAGCAGTAAAAGTGTGATAAGTACCTAACGTAATTAGTGAAGTCATTGTGGGAAGATAGAGTTATTTCAGTGTTTGCGAAAAATGTTTGAAAGGTTATAAAAGTGTGAAATCATTTTAAAGTCCCGATCATTTCACCCTTTGGTGTTCCCATTTTGAACTCCCATTCCTGAACCAGTGATGTCACTCATTGGTTGAAGAAGAGCAGTGCATTGTCAATTTCCGTCAAAAGTATAGTAAGTTTTCACAATTTTCTGACATTTTTGCGTGAACTTTGGGTAGGCTGCGGAAATGTGAATTAGTTTAAGCAGTGCATGCTTACGAAAAGCCGCGATGTGCTTGCAAAAAGTCATGCCAAATACGTCATAATTTTCAAGTGAATGTCGGCTACGACTGCCCCGAAAATTTCTATGCAGCGGGTAGTATAAATTAACTTTATGATTTATAGAATTTTTTTTACAGATTTCTTTGTTATGTTTTTTTTTTAAGTTTAAGTGATAACAGTAGAATAAACCCGAAGTGCCCCCCCTCCAACCTCGCCGAATAACATGTCCTTTCCTTTAAACCAGCTGATAGTGGCTGTGCTGTTTTTTACGAAATTTTCTATAGAGAAATTTTTTTGGAAGTTGTATAATTTCCTTGTTTTGCTGTCAAAAATTAGTACTAGATGGCAGCATATGTTTGACGTTTTGCATAATATAATTAATGACTTTATATTATATTGTTAGGCATTTGTGTCACAAGTTAAAGTAAATGGAGATAAACTGGAATATCAGAAGATGCACATTCCAACAAATGACATTCCTATTAAGAAACAGGTAATAACGAAAACTGTCAAATGCCAAGTCTTGCGGGAAGCTGAGCTTATTTTAAATTTCAGAAATATGTTAGAAAATTTCTGCAATAAAACCGTGACAAGTGCTTCGAGCAAAATCAATTTAAAGTCATGATCACTTCAAGCTTTAGCCCGCTCATTTTGAACGAAAAATGACGTCTTCTGGTTACTGTACAGTGTAAACACTTATCCCGCGAGATGAGTAAACTTTTACAGCTGCAGTTACTATTATCAATTACAAACTATCCAAAACATTAAATGAGGAATCATTAATACTACTTTTTGCTTTTTAGTGAATCCCATTAAAGGGTAAGTAATGAAAGTAAGGTAGGTAAGTAAGTAAAGTAAGTAAAAACTGAGTAACGAAAACCAGTTAAGAACGATAATATATAATAATCTCCAACGCAGTTAGTTAAAGCCGACAAAATAACAGAAAAATTATTTTAATTACATGTAGTTAAAAGAGAACTCAGTTATAAGCTAAGTAAACTACCTGGCACCTATTGTGTAGCTTCTCATCCTCACAGAATTCCATGCTTATCTATAATTATGTTATGTGTAGTATTTACGCATTTTGAGATGTAAACCTGTAGATTAAAGCCATGTAAGAACTTAAGGTTATTGGCAAATTGATCAAGGAACTAATTTTTACATAAACGCAATTAAACTTTAAGATTTAATCAAATTTAATCGGCTAGAATATCAGAATTTCTGAGTGAACTGCAGAAGTTTTATTACGTTTGCCTTTCTACTGACCACCATCTTGTCTACTTTATAAGTCATAAGTCATTTATTTCACATTACACATTTGCAATGATTACATATACAATATCTAGTGAAAGGGCCTACAATGGATATAATACAAATAAGAAATACTGCACAGAAAAAGCCTCAAACACTGTTCACTTATGCACGAAGATAAATGTGTTGTGGGCAATCAAGAAGCAGGGCTTGTTAGATTGTCCCACACAGTGATAGAAAAAAAATATGGAGATAATCTGAAAATTTAATGTGAATCGTGATTAAAAAAAACATTAGTGCTTAAAATGGAATGACGTAATGAATGAAGCTCATATATGGGATGATATGAAAGATAGAAAGACTATTCGTTTTTAATAGCATGTAAATTTAAAATAACTTTCTTTCAAATATGCCCTGGTTCTTTTGGTGGTAGACAAGAATGATATAAATTTCTATTGCAGTTTTAAGTATTTTTATTTGTATGTTAAAATACAACGAATGTTGTTTGAGGTTGGCTTTTCCTTTAATGTGTTTAACCTGATGACTGTCATATATTATTCTATTTTACGATACTGTATTACGTGATAAGTAATAATGAGAACTTCTTCTAGAAATAGCACTAAATTATCTCTAAATTATCTCAAACTTCCTCTAAATTATGGGAAGTTGTTTTTAAATACCATTACAGCAGTCGCCGCTTAATAAAACCGTGAATAATAAAATCAGTCGCATTTTAGAATCATTCAGGCACCGTTCTGGATCAGTCCGACTTCCTCCCTGGCAATTATTGTTAAGAAATTTGGTTAATAAAGCAATTGCACTGTTTAATAGCAACTCATTTCTCAGTAACCGTCAACAAAAACAATAGCAAAATGAAAAAAATAAATAAAAAACAATCAACAGGCATGCGAGTAAGCTGATTGACTCGTGCTTATTTGTCACATAGTATTAATTAGGGTAATTAGTGTATGTACAGTAGTTTGCTTAACAGGTACTTCACTTTGCCAGGTGCTGGCAACAGACCTGTCGCATATTAATACCATCGTTTATTGACCATATGTCAAATTATAATGTTGTAATTTTGTCGTTAATATTTTGTGAATACGTTTTGTATAATAATTGTAAAGTGTTTGTAAACGTTAATTGTTAATCCAATTGTTGCGTTTTGTTTCTCTCGGAAGGCTCGTAGAGAAAACCAGAAAACACGCCGTTAAATGTTATTACTTTATTGAACGAGAATTCTCTAGAACACGAAGATGAAGGAACTTTGAAATGATTACAATAAACGTGAAAATCTGGAAAACGTTCAGGTAAGTAAATAAATAAGTCCGTGTTCTGCGATGTGCCTTCCCGTGTCGGCAGTCTGCTTCGCCTTATATAGCGCGCTGGAGAAACTTCTCGAACAAATGTTCGAGAACAATCCAGACGCTAAGACGGTCATCCCGACGGAACATTCTACGATGTTCCATGCAATTCTACTCGACGTCAGCGATCTCCACAACACCAATAAATTAAATTAAACTGAATTGTTAGGATCACTTATTGCTGGTCCCGTGGTGGTTTTGTTAAGCAGAGACTAGTACATTATCATCTGCATATTAATATGATATCTGTTTTTTTCTGATAGTTATATATGTTTTTACTGCTGTGTTCATTGCATTCTTCTTTCTTTGTTTAGATGGTGACAATAAACACTACCGTGGACCCAATTAAATCAATTGATGCAACGCCATTTCTCTCTCCCGCCGCATCTTCAGAACTGCCAACAAGCTTAGCTGAGCATGACCCAATGTCCAACTCCGTATCTTCGACTCCGAGTTCGCACAAGTCATGTCTCTGTGACTGCAACAACTCTTGCAAAGTGGACGGGTTAGAGCGACGACTGAAAGCGGCAAACGACGAGATCGGGGACTTGTGCCTGGAGTTAAAACAGAAGGACAGAGAAGCGTATGATCTGCAGTTAGCCTTGAATGAACAGAATAAGGAAAACAGGTTGTTGAGTTCTGAACTCGCCGTGTTGAACTACCGGTTAGGTGAGCTGCGCCACAGCATGAATAATAGCAGCAGACTTGCGAGTGACGTATGCTCATCAGAGCTTAATCTGAACGAATCTCTCGAAGATACATTTGACCTTAGCGAGTAGGAGCGTACGTGGCTTTGCACCCAGAGAATTCGTCCTTTTGCGGACGTTTGATTCGCACAGGGTTGCCAGACGTTGTGATAAAATTTTGTACTTTATATGTAAGTTTTTACAAGGAGTTAGGAATTGTGCTAAAAGCTAATGATCTATACCAGGTGACACAAAAAAATGCCCCACAGTCTTCATGGTAATGTTATAATGAAGAAATAGCAGAATCGCTTGAAAATTACCACATTAATGTTATAGATACCGTGGATACACATGATGCTCTTCGCCAATTCAGCGAGCAAACTGACATCAATAAAAAGTGCCAGTTTGCAAGATCAAAAACATGCATTTTGTTCACTCTTTACAGAAATTTCTTGTTTTGCACCAATCAGCAATTACTATTACTGTTTACTCGTCTTTCATTACACTTTTAGCTACATATCATCTGCAGTGTCATCTGCAAACTTACAGAATGAATATTTCAAATCTTCTTTATACAAATTTTTAAATTTTTTTAGATCAATCATGTTTAACATTATGGCAAACAACGGGTGCCAGGATCTAATACAAATTCTATGGTCTGCTGTATGACGAACAATGGGTGCCAAGTTCTAACACAAATTCTATGGTCTGCTGTATGGCAAACAATGGGTACCAGGTTCTAATACAAATTCTATGGTCTGCTGTATGGCAAACAATGGGTGCCACGTTCTAATACAAATTCTATGGTCTGCTGTATGGCACACAATAGGCGCCAGGTTCTAATACAAATTCTATGGTCTGCTGTATGGCAAACAATGAGTGCCATGTTCTAATACAAATTCTATGGTCTGCTGTATGGCAAACAATGAGTGCCATGTTCTAATACAAATTCTATGGTCTGCTGTATGGCACAAAATGGACACCAGGTTCTAATACAAATTCTATGGTATGTTGTGTGGCAAACAATGGGCGCCAAGTTCTAATACAAATTTTATGGTCTGCTGTATGGCAAACAATAGACGCCAGGTTCTAATACAAAGTCTATGGTATGTTGTGGCAAGCAATGGGCGCCAGATTCTAATACAAATTCTATGGTCTGCTGTATGGCAAACAATGGGCGCCATGTTCTATTACAAATTCTATGGTCTGCTGTATGGCAAACAATGGACGCCAGGTTCTAATACAAATTCTATGGTATGTTGTGTGGCAAACAATGGGTGCCAGGTTCTAATACAAATTGTATGGTCTGCTGTATGGCACACAATGGACACCAGGTTCTAATACAAATTCTATGGTCTGCTGTATGGCAAACAATGGACGCCAGGTTCTAATACAAATTCTATGGTCTGCTGTATGGCAAACAATGGGCACCACATTCTAATACAAATTCTATATCTGCTGTATGGCACACAATGGGTGCCAGGTTGTAATACAAATTCTATAGTCTGCTGTAAGGAAAAACAATGGCTGATACACATTTTTGAAGTATTTTTTGATGTGCTGAGATATGCTAGCTAGCAATCTCTCTGTGCACATTTAAATCTATGGAACAAGTATATTTTTGTGATTTATAATAATATATTTCATCTTTTCTTTTACTTTTCGTTTATCTCTGTTAGTCAGAGTTAGACATTCAGGAAATTTTTCTCAAGAAAAACTTCTCAAGGAAACCAAAGAATGGTCGTTTTAATATACTGAATTTATTTGGAGAAATGTAACTAGTCCAGGATTTTATTGCGCTTTGTTTCTGATTATCATGTTGTAATGATAAAACGTTATTGCCGATTCAAGACTAGTGTTTATTTTTTTATTATTATTACTATGCTGTTGTTGTGCTTGTGCAAAATACATTAAATTGGTGAGATTATCAGCACGATATTTTTGCCGAGGGTTTATGCATCATTAATAAATAAATGACCAAATTTGATTATTGTGATATTTAATTGTTGTTTATACTTAATCGTATAGAACAGGGGTGTGCAAATTGCGGCCCGCGAATAGATTTGTCAACCTAATGAAAGTGCGGCCCGGGTGATTAATTGAGTGTATCCAGCTGAAGTCCGTGCCACGATCCCAAAGATAGTGCGGGTAGTTTTTTCTACTAGATCAGATGCCATTAACCCTTACAAGACGGTTGTAGCTTAATGTCACTGTACTACACAGACTGTGTGATACACATTACTAATATGCATTGTAATAAAATTACCATTATCTGTCCTGAAAGTAGAAATATATGGTTTGTGATATAAATTTTAATAACTTGTAAAATAGTTTCTTGAGTGTAGTAGTAATGATATACGCAGGTCGGATGCAAAAAAAATCGTTATTAGGCCTTTCTGTACTTGGCTCCTTGATCAAACTGCCTGTGGCCTGCAGGAATTGTGGGAAAGTTTAATGTGGCCCGGCTAGTCAGATAATTTGCACACCCCTGGTATAGAATGGTTTGACTCGTGTATTCAAAGAAGTAGCAAGTTGCAACAGCTGGTGCACACCGGGTACTGTAATGGTGTAAAATGATCGATCCGATGTTTGACTTAAATAAACAGATTTTGCTTCAATTGTATTTTTGAGAAGAGAATGACGTGTCACTATTGTTAACTACTGTGCATAAATGCTTAAAATAGTATTACATTTTCTTTTAGAAAATTTGGGCCAGTGTAAGAATGGAATCCACTATTCCGTAAGGTGGGGTTTAGTCAGTATTAACGATCCAGACCGGAGCCTAGATCGTTCGTAAGCCATTTATGCAAAGCATTCACATGTAGCCACTCGGTTATTAGCCCATCCCATCTTTGTATTTTGAAATTCTAAACGAATTCAGAGCGAACACGTTATAGTAGATGCTTAGAGGTAGGCAAATGCAGACATCCAGCAGAGAAAATGATAAAGAAATTGTAGAAATAAAATATTTTGTCTGACGTACTGTTTTCTTTTGCAGAGACTGATTTTGATAAACCTGCATTCAGATTAGCATGTTTTGTGTCGCGAGCTTTCTCTTTGACAGCAAACTTGCAAGTGTGAACCACTTTGCCAGTTACTGCCGGGACGTAATCCGACAATTGCTGCAAGTTGATTTACTACCTAGTGTAAACGCATCAGCGAGTTACTCTCGACACTTCTCACAGCAAGTAGATAAGTGAGTGTCAGCTCCCGGTTACTGTGAGACAGTAACTTGCAGCAAGTTTTGCTCTCTAGTCTGAACAAGCTTGTGAGTTACTGTCTAGTGTAAATGCCTCAGAGAGTTACTCTCGACACAGTAAGTAGATAAGTGAGTGTCAGCTCTCGGTTACTGTGAGAGAGTAACTTGCAGCAAGTTTTGCTCTCTAGTCAGAACATGCTCGTGAGTTACTTGGCAAGAAAACACTACTATGAACGTGCCGTTACATTTGCATCTAGAAAACACAGACACTTCGCACAGTATCACCTTGAGGGCCATTGCAATCGACCACAATGTCACATACCTTGGCTAACGAATTTCATAACAATTTGCTCGTATGACCGAAGTAATTTATTACTGATTCTAGACACGCATTACTTTTTTAAACAAACCTTTTATACACTGACATAACTTAAAAGCAAACACAAATAATAATTACAGGTTTGAAACGACATATCACAAATTTACATAAACAAATCTAGTTATACTACATACATAAGAAAGGTACTAAATACACGCTATCGCTTTTTACAATTTTTATTACACCGCTTAATCGCTATCAAACAACTTCCACTTCTATTTAAGAATCAATATAGACTTTAACATAAAAGTAACAAAGTATAATATAGTTAAAATTTTATAAGTATTTGCATATCCAACTAACCATCTTAAGAGTATTGTTCAAAAACCCGCAATAAGTATGTTTTTTTCGTATCAAAAAGGAGTCCAGAATTTGAAAGCAGCAAATATAGTGCGGTCGTTTCTAAAGTCCACTGAATTCATTTGATCAATAACAGAGAATTTAAATAGATGAATAAATTATTAGTTTTCTTTCTTATTTTTATTTTTGCCATTCACAGTAAAATAAAACATCGTTGCTTCTCTACAAAAAATTTATAACAGACTTTAAAAGTAAAGAAAATTTGGTAAAATTTAATTTCAATGAAAAATTTCAGATCAGCTGCAGAAAAAGCGACAAATACTTGAAAATAGAATAATATGCAAGCACAGAAATTACGAGTTCATTTTTGACTATTATACAGAATCTTTTCTCCAGTTATTTTTTTCTTGCAAGAACCCGCTAGGAAGCCATTTACCCGAACGTGCTCTCGCCACGATAAGATATGTAAAGGAAGCCGTCCTCGTCTTTTTCTTCTTCGTACACGACTGACATAGGAGCACTGCAACGAGAATGTTTTTTTTAACTGCGCCTAGTTGATAACATTTGTGAGCCAGTAAGTTAATACGATCAGGGCATTTTACCCTGACAACAATTTAATGAAAAAATACCTACTCAAATAACGTCGAGGTCGTAATTATAAGAAATAAATTGCGTTAAAAACACCACAACTTCGTTAAAACTTTTAATTTACATAGTTAAAAAATCATGTCAAACGTTTCGACAGAGCTACTGCTGTCGTCGTCAGTGGTAAATTTTTACAAACATACAATCAGTTTATATAGGCAGAGCCTACAGTATAGAACATTATGCACTAATTATGTATTTAACAGAAGCCAAATAGGAAATGAAAAAGCAGACCAGTAAAAAATAAATTAATATTGATGCTTTGGGACATTACATTTACCGTTTCTTCAACTTAAAGGAAACCAGACGATTGTGTAAACATTACTTCAGAATAAAGAATGCTCTAAAATATTGAAAACTACAATAGCTTTTTTTTAAATCAAAGCTTTGATTGAATAATAATTACCCGGGAAACTCAAATTTTGTTAAACTTTCAAGGCTATGCGCGGCTCAGTGAATCTACTAAGATTGGCAATGGTGCCCTTCTATCACATGCAAATGGCCGACAAATAGCATGATAACCATGATCATGAGATACAGTGTTAGTTGTTGACGTCATATGACGTAGAGCCCATTTCCGTGACATCACGCGCTTAAGCAGCACTGTAGCACTTACGCAAACATGCTTGATTCGCAAGGGAAGATGCCTGTCATTGCACAAACTGTGGTTGGTTTCTAACATAAGCATTAGCTGTGTTCGGTTGCCGTTAATTAACTTTCTAAGCTAATTATTCAAATATAAGGAACAACTGCTAACTTTTACAGGCAAGAAAACGTATATTTCGGATAGTAAATTAAAATGAGATTGAGCCTAAACAATTGTCTGATTTTCCTTTAAGTCAATCGCAAATTTGTAACATCATCCTTTTGAAGAGATTTGAAGAAATTTGTAACATTTGAAGAGAATGCCTATCACTAATAAACAAAATTATAGCAACTAACTGATCAAACCTCGACTGTGGGAGAGTCTTTCCAACAAACAGAAAGATGGCCTTGTCAGATGGTATCTGTATCCGCTTACGAATGATCCACTGGAACTGGGCGACGGTGATGTCAGACGGCACCAGAAACTTCCGCTTGTCAATATCCGGTATAGAAGAATTCGGATCTTTTTCCACTATCACCTGGGAACAGATAATAGACAAGTTAAAATAATTTTGTAAAAAACACAAAAACAACTTTTATCAACATCAGGGTTGGATTATGACTTTTTGGGGCCCCTAAGCCAATGAAATTATGGGAGACCCTCAGACGGAGCCACCCTTTAACTCGCCCACACCCGTCTCGAATGTTTTTTAACTCGTGATATATTTAACGACATTTATATATATTCAAATAAACTTATTGCAAATTCTTTAAATAAACTAGAATTGTTATCTTTTGTTTATTAGTAAAAATATTGTTTAAGAAATACCACTGTTTTACTATTTATTGCAAAACAAATTATTTACATATTTCAACACAACCGTAGTGAAAAAAAGAGATGTTTAATCATGTCTTACCAAAGCTTGAAGGGCCCTAGACTGCAGCCTATAGGATAATTCAACCCTGACCAACATAAAGTACACTTACAGGAACTCTATCCGGGTATTTCTGTCGAATTCTGACGGCTTCCAACTTCCTCTCATCTGAAAAACAGTTATGAAAAACATAGAATAACATGGAAAACACTTAAGCACCTACGGAGCATACACCTACTGAAATTAACCCTGTAACATTGCGTCATGATACCTTTTGTGAATATATGTGTCGTAATGCATCAGTAATGCGATAATCTAAATCATTGATAATTAGCACGTGTATATTTGACTGTGCGCTGATAAAAACAGTGTGAAATAATTCAATTTATAGCTAAAGAAAGTACCGTAGATACGTAACAATTAGTGCAATGAGTGCAGCATTAGCAGACTTGACACAGCGAATCAAAGCAGTTGAAAACGTAATGCATTTATAATAATTTGTAGCAGGCTAACTAAGTTTTTGCTTATGCGTTTCTGAAATGGCTTGCAGCAAATGTGGACTAGAAAATGCACCAACATATTTCAAATCAAAAGTATTGAAATGCTTTGCATTTCTGGTGGCTTACAATGCAAACAATGTATGAGTTTGCATACATAGAAATGAAACAGTGCGATGAATAGTTTTAGAACTTAGAAATCTTAAAATTGTTTGATAAACCTAATGTATATGTTAAATAAAACCAGCAAACGTTAACTCAATGTATATCATGATATGTACCGTAATCGTGACTATGGTGTAACATTACAGGCCTAACTGAAATCAGCTCCCAAGGCTACCTAACATATAAATATTACTCTAATATGGCTCTAATATTGGCACAAGTTTGCAGGCCAGCACAAACTTTATTTTCAGTGTACGTACTTTCCAGGCACAAATTTGTGAACCTGCCAACTCTCACACATTTTAAGTCTTGCACACACATCTAATTTCACTTCTCACGCATTCTGCAACTTTATACGCAGGTTGCAAAATCACCTGGCTTCCTTTGTCAATAACACCAACCAGAATACGATTAGTAGTATTACTCTCAATAAAACAGTACTTAGCATATATTACATGTATATTACACTAAAGGGTATTGTAACTATTAAAAATTAAGCACTTTTCGATGCTATCGAAAAGCGAAAAGTGCCTAATTTTTTTCATGTGCAAGCCTACAAAAGAACATATTTATATATAAAGCATTTTGAACTGCAATAGCAGCATCAGAAAGGTTAATTTTGTGACAATCTGATTTTAAAACCCAAAACAGCAAAAAGCGCTGGGGCATAATTTGCCAACTCCCACCACGAACACGAAGCCAGGGTCAAGTAATCTCTAGGCTTTCTATATTCTACACTGATCAAACAATTTATCAAACCAGTACAAAATTCCCAATAAAGTTGTACCAGTTTTTCTATAAGAAATCTACCACTTTGACTCAGGCGTTTTCTTTCCTATCAAGTAGCACACCGTGCATAAAAAGTTTTTCTTAAATGCCATGTTGTTGCAAGACAGTTCTTTTTTCCCTGCAGCATAGGAAAGTAGCTGTACGCGGTGCACAATCAGTGACAAGGTGAGTCCAACACTGCAGAGACAAAAAACTGTCTTGCAACAATGCGGTAATAAAGAAAACTGATTACACACCACACACATGCAGCTTTTCAAAGAGCTATAACGAATCTAAATAGATGCAGTGACAATGCAGAACTGTATCAGTATCATGTGGAACAAATTTGGCCAAGAACGACCAGCGCATCAGACCTCCTCTATGTCAAAGAATGAGAATAACAGGTGTCATAGAGTTCTTGAGAGTACCTCCTTGCGTAACATTAACCAGTGAACTAACTGATTATAGTCGACAAAACTGAAGGATTACGCCTACTCACCACCATTAGTCTTTTCCACGCAAATGCGTTATTATTAAACAATGAATTTCCAAAAATGCGCCATTACACAATTATTACCGTAGATCGTCAGGGCGAAGCCTATGCGTAGGGTTTTTACCCACTCTTCTCTCCTAATAAATTATGCCTCCGTTTATCGTTTACCCTCGCGTTTTCTTTCATACATTTAAAATTTTGGTTTTCTCTCAAAAAACGAGTTATTAAACAACGAAATCTGAACGCAGGTTCAAGGCAAAATTAATTGAGCTGAAGTTTATGGATCATAATTATTAAAATATTAGCCTATAACTATAACAAAAAAGTATATTAAAGCTTACCAAAAGCAACTTCGTCTCTGTATCTAAATTTCATTGTGAACAATCACCGTTACAAAAACATAATAAATAGACGAATTCAGTAATTCACAAAAGTTGCGACAACTATGAATCACTTATTGAATTGCAAAATTGAAACGCAGTTAAACAGAAAAATGAATTTCAATGTTTTTGTGTTTAGTGTTTTAACTCGAAAGCGCATGCGTATGTTATTGTTGACATCGTCATGTCACTAATGACGTTCTTGATGATTTCAGTCTGCTCTCACGCCCGATGCCTCAGAATTTTTGATCTCAAAGTGGTTTTGGCCAATGGTAACACTGCCAAAAATATGAATTGCTATTCAATGGATTGAATGGACTGCACACATCGTACTCTACTCGAAAACGCTGTTAGTTTAGTAGTACATGTATAACTAAAGCAAATTAAATTGAAGAAAATTTAATATTATGCCATTTAGTCTTGCTTCATCTCTGCTTTAAAAATAAAAACTGTTTTCTGTCATCAATGTTGCTTTAATTGTGCACTTTTAAATGTGACTCCTAACCAGCTCTGCCTAATTTTTTATTTGTTTTAGAACCCTGCCTACCCCATGTCTTTCATAAACAGAAATTTACGTAATAATAGGCGTAATGATGATGATGTGACTCATAGTTAGATCAAACATATATATCGTAATAATAATCGCACCACCGATATAATTTTACCTGATAATGCCCGTGCAAGCACTATGAATAATTCTCTAATATGCTTTGCATAAATTTTATATTAGTGGCCTAGTTAGCAATTGTCAGGAACAGCACTCCTGTGACTTATGTAATGTTTTTTGTGTACTTTATATGCTGTTTGTATATCTGCTTAACGGAGACCATTATATTTTATTTCTTGTTTTAAATTTTATTTTACTTTTTTTCTCACTGGATAGGGTCTATCTGATGGACGAACAGTTCTAAAACAGCACTGCAAATGGGCAGTTTCAAGATGGATAACTCAGTCCTCTACCGAGAATCTGTTTTCCTGATTTCTTTAATTATTTTATTCTTTTGCAAACACCAACTGTACATTTTAAATGATTTAGCGATTTGCAATAATTTCGTTATCAATTTATAAACTTTTTCTAAAAGCTGAATAGTGTAATTAATCATTTTGCAGCATTTTATATTTTAATAAATAAGAATAAATAATACTAAATATCACATTAGAATCACAGCATTTTTGTCGCATTCACGTTGCAGTAATGATGACTACCACATGAGAATGGCCACAGTTAAATGAACCATTTTAAATATCTTTTTTGCATTATAACAGTCGCGACTGTCACGTCCAAACCATGGCATTTGCAGTCACTTATAATGACGGTAAGTACCACATTCAAGGCATGACATTTCAACACGTTCATATTGCAATAACGGTAACTGCCGCCTTCCAGCCATAGCTTTCTGTCTCTTTCACACTGCAATAATGGTTACGGTGACTGTCACAATTCGATCATGGCATCTCATCTCATGCGAAATGACTTTGCAAACTTATTTATCTCCGTCTTCAAATCCTAAAGGCGAAAAAACAAAAACGAAAGAAATTGCTTTATCTAACAGTCACTGTGGATAGTAATTATGATTAAGAAGCAGTTCCATAAGCTGCAGCAAAAAAGGAAAGTCCTCGCTTAACGACTCCTAGTTTCATTTTAATGACGTGGAACATTTAACCCGTTTTGTTCACTTAACTGCACATGTTTCACTTTAAAGACGATTTTTTTACTTTGCTCAAGGCAAATTTCTATTTTACCAACATCATTTTACCTAATTTGAAGCACTAAAACAGCACATATTGCATTATTCTAGAAAATGTACTAATAACGTAAACATGTAATTATTATATACGTTTTTATTCTTCTGACTAACGGTTTATATGAAGTCGTTTATATGAATGCTAGCGGTTTATATCAAGATATGCGAGCAAACTTTGTGAGTGCAACCTGTTGCTATAGCAACCTGACTAAGTATCTAGATAAGTTTCCAAGGTCGCCCAGGGATTGGCTTCGACTATTGTTTATTGCAGTGTTTGTTGTTTAACCGCTGCCTAGGCTTAAACACTAACGAAAGAGAATCCGCTATAGCTGGGTAATGGTACGTGAGATATATAGATGGTTTCAAGTAAGCAGAAAGAAAAGAAATTAATTAGTAGAAATATGAGTAAAACTCATAATATGTTTAGGTTACAGTATTAATTTTTGCCTATGGTACGTATCTCACTTGAAATTCAACACACATTCACTTTGGTTACTTTAATGAAAGCCATCGTAGCATGCAATTATTGGTAGGAAAAAAGTTTGTCAAATTTAAAGAAACAATGCAATCATGACGTAGTAGTCAAACAAGGGACGGTCGAACAAGATAACTCAAAATTCAACAGACACTCACTTTGGTTACTCTTCTACGAGTTTTGTTGTAAGTTGAAACTCGTTTAATTTTAATTGCCATCACCACTTGCCTCTATAAGGGAATCTTTATTATATTCGCTTGTGTGCCTGCACATGCAGTCTTGCAGAATGTGGTATAATCGCAAGAGAGGTTCGACCTCCATCCCACTTGTCAGCTGAACGGTCTTCTTCATGAGTGTCTAAAAATAAAACAAAGGAAATATAATATAAAATAAAAAATACTAATCATTAGAGATAGGGAAAGAAACCAGTTTGACCCCCCGACAGAAAAATAAAATCATTCAGACTTTTGACTAAAAGTAGTTCGCTTAAACATGTTTTTAGAAGTACAGTAAACTCAGTAAGATAACTCAAATCCAACTGGACCGAAACAAGTTTTAGTTAGGCGATGTTGACCATTGTCCAGCATGAAAACTATAAACCTCTCCTTCAGACAGAAAGCTAAATAGAAGGCGAAAGTCAACCCTTCTAGACATAAACGACGAGATTTGATGACAATTACATAAAGAATAACAAATGTAGTGAAACACGATTTTTTTACATTATAAAAGGACACACGTACACAACACTGTTTCCATATACTACCCCATTTTCAAATTTGATAAAAAGTATACATTTTAACAATTAATACTGCATTTTTGATAATTAAATTATAGATTAAAAAGTTAAATTAATGGTGGGCAAGCACAACTATTGATAAGATCACAAAATAACAGAATTTTCAACAGCAAAAATATTCCATGAGCGTGTTGCACATGTATGCGAAAGCAAAAATTGAAGTACAGTTCTGCTGTAAGATATTCAATGTTTACTATTCATTTCAATTAAAAATTCAAATTTGAAATTTACCGCTGTGCTGTTGACATGTGTAGTTCATCACAAACTAACACATCTGAACTGAGAAGTACAGCACCTGTTTTTTTGCAGTGCATTTTCAAAATGCAAGCGCTAGTGCCTGTCTAACTAGCAAATGCCAAAATGCATGTTGCAACAAAGAACTAGTGGCGCGAATGTGAAATTGCGTTTGTGTAGTAATAATTCTTTCACGTAAGGCATTTTCGAAAAAAATAGTGTGTTTCCTTTCAATATTTTAAAGAGTAGATTGTTTTGACCAACAGCTTGAGATTGGGTCCGGGTTTTGCTCTAAAAAAAACAAACAGGGACTACACATTACCTTCAACACTTCTTGCTTACATCTAACCGTCGGTACAGTTTTCTGCTGCATCGCTAGGCAGGCTAAAGTTAACGGATGCGAAGAGAAGCTCTTTCTCATAGAAAATGTTCTTCTAGCTTCTGTAAAAAAATGACACAGTCAAATACAGCGAAACTAATAACAATGAACAGTAGTAGATAAATTTACAACATAGTACAAAAGATCATAATATAAGTGAGCTTGCAGAGCAAAATCGTCTATAAGTCGGCAATTAAGTTTTTCTAGTATTCACATATCTTGAATCTTCATTTTTTGAGCATCATTTTGATACCAAGTTCATCACTCTATGTTATTTCTAAGTTGAAATAATCCACGTTGAAGCTGAGTTGCATGCTATGCACTGAAAAACATAACCTTGAGAAAATCACTGTTAAAGTTTGCCATTGTTTTTGTGGTGTTTCTACAAAACACTTAGCAACCGTAAAAAAGTGTGGTTGCTACAGGCTTTCCAAGAGCACATAAAATCCAGCAAATGGCTCTTACTGACAAAGATCTGGCCGTGGCAAGGAAAAAACCCAAAGCAGAATGACTGCTTCTACGAGCTACTATCGGAGTTTAAAAATACAATTTTTTTTACAATCGCATTATTAGTTTTTATCCAGTGAAGTTGGTACGGGGTCATAAAATTAGATTAGAATAGAATAGAATAGAATAGAATACTAAAATTAGATTTTAGTATTTTTTGAATATTCTTTGATAATTTGACTCTAGATTACAAAAGTCCAATATATTTAGCGTTTGTTTTTATAAAAACACAAAAAATTGACATTGAATCAAATTTTTGATGCATTCTACCTTGAAGAACCCTAGTTTTAAGTATGCCGACTTATGGACAGTTTTGATTTGCAAGCACACATATATACCATTTATTTCGTATACATATTTAGTACATTTCATACAATGCAGTACGACAATGACTGAACAGACATACAAAGATACAACCACATTGCAATCCTGTTATAAGCAATAGGACAACGTGCAGGCCAGCTGATTGTGCCTCGGCAAAAACCTTATTTGTTTCTTCTTCTCAACAAAAGTGCAAATAAACAAACAGATGAATAAATAAACAAACAAACAGACAAATAAACAAAAGCGAGCAGTTTGCACTAAAAAACGAGGATTTTTTTACAATTCAAACGTCGAAACTCTCTAATCATAAATGTAACACACTTTGCATACCTGTACCTGATGCGTCTGCCAGTGTGGCTTGATTTATAACAGGTAAACCACTAGTTCTACCTGCAAAAATAACAGAAACCAAATGTGCATGAAATATGCAGTGCTGGGTAGTAACGCGTTACTGTAATCACATTACTTCTTAACATAACGAGTAATGCAATACCACTACTCATATTAATTAGTCTTGTAATCAGATTACTCGTTATTGTGCCAGCAATGCTAACTTGCATTGCTTATCTATCCAAGTAGCATTTTAAACTTGTTATGATTGTAACCTTCTAGATCAGGGGTGTGCAAATTGCGGCCCACGGGCCACCTGCAGCCCACCGAGAGAATTTGTGCGGCCCGCGAAGAGATTTGTCAACCTAATGAAAGTGCGGCCCGGGCGATTAATTGAGTGTATTGAGTGTATCCAGCTGAAGTCCGTGCCACGATCCCAAAGATAGTGCGGGTAGTTTTTTCTACTAGATTGGATGCCATTAACCCTTACAAGACGGTTGTAGCTTAATAACACTGTACTACACGGACTGTGTGATACACATTGCTAATATGCATTGTAATGAAATTACCACTATCTATCCTGAAAGTAGAAATATATGGTTTGTAATATAAATTTTAATAACTTCTAAAATAGTTTCTTGAGTGTAGTAGTAATGATGTACGCAGGTCGGATGCAAAAAAATCGTTATTAGGCCTTTCTGTACTTGGCTCCTTGATCAAACTGCCTGTGGCCCGCAGGAATTGCGGGAAAGTTTAATGTGGCCCGGCTAGTCACATAATTTGCACACCCCTGTTCTAGATATTAAACAAGTGGGACTATTCAGAAAAAGTGGGCAAACCGCTTGACAAAAGGAACTGAAGTCTCTGTTGGACAATGGAATTACATTCGATTTGGACTGTGGTTATTTCAGTGCACACGATTGCGCTTGTGTTTTGAAGACATTTTTGGGGGAGTTACTAATCGACAGCCACTATCTTGCACACTGTTTGCTGCCAGGTAATTTTCCATACAATGCGAACTTTTATGATAAAGAGTAATGTGATGCAATTGCTCTGATGATTAGCTTACTCGTTACTTTGGCGTTAAGGCTACTAAACCCGCGTTAGTTACCTATCCGAGAATAACATTTTAAGCTTAAATTGTTTTGATCGTTTAGGTGGCTCCCTCTTGTTTATCTCTGTCACGCTACGACTGTATGGCCACGGCATTTATTACTTTGCACAAATAATGACCTCATTCGATATTCAGACTGACTGCGTCATAAAAACTTCTACAGCTACTGCAGCTGATTGTTTTGCACACTCAACGCTTGGGCACGTGCACCGCGATACTGCAGGACAGTGTGCCTCCGTAAGCCAGGCCCAGTAAAGCAATATAGCCGAACGCTACAGTGTATAGAGCTGTTTGCTATGGAAACAAAAATCAGGCTTCGTCGTCAGCTCAGCAAGTTGGAGCTTGTAACCCCTGTAATTGTGAGACTAACTGCAGTAGTCTGCACCAAATTGTATTGATATTTGTTTTTTTAAATTTTGCATAAAGTTATAAGAAGACGAGTTAAAGGATAAGAAAAGGGGAATCTGACGTAGGTTTCAAAAATATCGCCTTAAAAATTATATTACTTTATAACAATTTCATGCGTACATCGTACTCGCGTTGAAAGGAATTTTTGTTTGTTTTCATTTTAAATTCCGGCGACACTGTACCGACTGTGCCATTACATGACATAATATACGAGTAATGTAAATCAGGCAAAGAAAACGAAATGTTAAACTATGTCTCAAAAAATTTCCATGCAAAGTTACGCTGCTTAACTTTCTGCTTACGTGCTTGAAAGACTTGAAATTAGAAACGAAAAAAATATATAATTTTTTTAAAACGTTTTCACCAATTGGTAAAATGTCGCTGACTGCACCACTCACTAACCAAAACCGTATTTTAAATCTTATTGACAAGATACAGTCATTTAAAATTTTACTTTGGTTACTGACGTGTGCACTATGAATGCTCTGATTATTTTTTCAAACTTTACGCAATGTTAACTAAACTTGTTTCAAATAATTTATCAAAATCGCAGGAATTTAAATTTACAATCTTATACAGTGTTACTGCCGATGCAAGTCCTCTATGCAAAAAGGCAGTACGTAAGTGGTATAAATTTCAAGAAGAGTTTTTTAAGCTTTGTGTAAGTGAAGGGTTTTCTTGTGCTTTAAAATCATCATTGTGGTGTGTTAGTTAAGCAGAGTTAATTCCGCTTGGCAACAAGTTAGTTTAACAACACCAGTCATACATTCTAAAGCATTCTAGTTAGTTTGAGATTTTTTAAGCTTTATGTAAGTGAAGGGTTTTCTTGTGCTTTAAAGACATCACTGTGGTGCGTTAGTTAAGCAGAGTTAATTCCGCTTGGCAACAAGTTAGTTTAACACCACCAGTCATACAATGCAAAGCATTCTAGTTAGTTTGCTGAACTTATTTCAAATTGACACTCAGCCCAATAGGAGTTAAAATAACTGTGTGTTTGCAAAAACAATGCCAAACACTAACTTCATCTGGTACATTTAGAAATTACGTTGTCTTGACTTGCCCACCTTTACGTTGTCTTGACTTCTCGATATCCTCGCACCTTCTAGAGAGCTCGACGTCGAGTTCGTTATCCAAGATGGAACCCACTTGGTCGCGGAGTGCAGAGGCAGCTCTTCGCGCGCTTGTATCTTAAATGTCAACAAACGTAAACAGGCTAAACAAACATTTGTAGTGCACTAATAATTGAGAGTGCACTCAGAAGATGAACATGAAACAGTAAGCAAGTCTCTGTGTCGTATCAAAAACCACGATAATTATTTTCACTAAGTGAATGCCTATGATTAGTAATATTGTAATATGTATTTCCACTTCAAACAAAATATTTTTACAAAATTTATCTAAAAACACTCAGTTTCTACACAGTACACATAATAAAAAATATTTCATTTGCCTGCCAGATTAAAGGACAAGAAAATGGCCAACCAAAGTAAGCCTCTGAAAATTCGCAAGAAAAAATTATATCACCTAAGTATAATCTTAAGCGAATAAACTACTCACGTTTTTGCATTTATTCCAATTTTTGTAAAATATTTCAACCGCTGCAGTAAACGTTGGCGCAGACAGGTTTCATTTAGTCCGCCAATTGAAAAGCCAGCATGTGACTGATCATGTGGCATGACATCACTAGAACACAGTCGCAGTGAGTTCTGAGCACGTGTACTATAAAGATCTGTGTTGTGGTTGTGTGACGCCATCTAATGTGGCGCCGCCGTGACAGTCTCGCGGGAGTATTTAAAATGAAAACAAACAGGAAATTCTTTTAACGTGAGTATGATAAACGCTTAACATTACCTCTAACTGATATAATTCTTAACCGAAAATTTTCTTAGACTTTCTTTAAATAGGCCTTTTCTTGTCCTCTAAGTAGAAGTAACTGATTAAGATTAATAGGATTTTTCTAATAATTATAAAGTGTTGTGTGTGTCTGTAACTCTGTGTGCAATCAGTAGTTGGCATACATTGTGTAGTGTTATATTCAAGTTATAATGTGCAGACTTGTTTTACCTAAGCATTTTCTTGTCCTATGCAAGTACAAGTAAGTACATAATAAGTACATGCAAACTATGATTGCCTCTAACTGCTTCTTTAGCGAAAATGTTCTGAGATTTGCTTTAACTAAGCCTGTGAAAGTTGTAACTGTATATTTTAGGTGCTGCCATCTATTGATTAGTTACTTTAACATTTACTAGTTCAATTCACCCCTTAATACAATTGTACGCTCCAGTGAATATTCAAACTCACTGTATCTCCCCTATTTCACTGTAATGAGATATGTGAAGCCAAGTTCTTGCATATTTCTCTACCTATATAAACTGGCTAGATTTCACTGCTAGTCACTCTCTGTCTCAGGCAGTGCAGTCGTGCAACTCACCGACTCTCTGTCTCAGGCAGTGCAGTCGTGCAACTCATGGGACACACTGTCTCTCTGTCACACACTCAATGCTGTGCAGCAGTTATTTTACTGTGTATTTTGTGTAATAAAAGTGTTCCAATTTTTGTGCAAACATGCAATCTAGTGTTTAGTTGTTTTCTACAAGTGTTCAATTTCGACTTCGCAAATAACTTTCACAAAGCCTTTGCTTGTCCCTTAAAGAGGACCTTCTGCATTCGAGGGGTGGAAAGGGTTAGGCAAACAAAAGACCGGATGTATTAGTGGTTAGAGGGAAGTTGAAGAGGAGAACAGGTTGGATTGGTTAGAATACAACAAAGATTTCAATGTTAAGCAAAACCAATCAAAATGCTTATAACTGCTTGTAATCCAGCTTTGTATAATTTTTTTGACATGAAATTTTCTTCATGCTCCATTCGCTAGACACAGTTTAGAGAGTTAGAAGCATGTGCAATACGATTTCCACGCTTCTATCGTGTTTTTATCAGCAACACAATGCTCACCTGAACTCCGCGACAAGGTGGTCTGATAAAGCAAATCCACGTCATCCATAAAGTGTTTAATCGTGGAGTATCTTTGCCTGTCGTTCTTCGTAATCATCACTTGAATGTCCATTGCATTCTGAAATATGCAAATTAAGGAAAAAAAATCAATAAACGAACTTGTACCAAAGCTTAGCAGGGGTCACTTTAGCAATTAGGTTTTATAGTAAAAGGCTATAAAGAAGATTATAAGCTATTGTGCAATACAAAAAACAACAGCATTGCCAGCAACTATGCAAGCATTTTTACAGGGCCGGCTCTAGGCAGTTTGATGCCCTATGCAAAAGTATTTTAGCACCCTCCTTCTCAAAAGTCAACCCCTTTCCCCACAGTTCCTACCACGCCCCCAACATTGAATTTTTTTTATAATATTAGAATAAAAAAATAATGGTACCTGTGTATTAGACATATACATGTATTCTAGTGTAGTAATTAAGCATAGTTATTTATCTAGGCTATAGATTGTGTTGATTGAATTTGAAATTGGATTTATGACCCCATTGTACTCTATATGACTCTATAGTACTCTATACTTTTTAACTTTCGGTTTTTGTATTCCGTCCGGAAGACTTTGATTCTTATAGGTTTATCTGCCATAGTTAGATAAATGCTATTGTAAAAAAATTTAAGTACTTAAGATTCTATAAGTACTAATAGAGGAACTCCGGGCAAAAGCAGCGTAACGCGTCAGCGAGAGTGTTTTGCTAAGAATAGACACTTACTGGCATCGATGAATGATACATTTTGACATTAAACTAATGCAACTAGTTCGTTTCATGTGATTAGTGTTGTGCCATAGAAATTACACGTACACAGTGTCATTACTTAGGCTAAACTTCTAAATTAAAGAATTACTCCAGAACTTGGCACCCCCAAATATTCGGTGCCCTCGGCAATTGCCTAGTTCAGCTAGTGATACAGCCCCCTGCATTTTACAGTAACAATACTTTTTAAGCAAACTGCCCTAAAACAAGGCTAATTGTCACTCAAGGTTGGTGCTACAGTAAAAGATGAAGATGTGAATAAACTGTCCAGAGATAAAGAATTCATATATCTGATTAATTAGCAACCTAGCAGTGATAAAAGACGTATCTATAATCTATCGATGTTGTTTTTGAAATAGAGTGGTTGTAATTTTTGAAATCAAAGTTGAAATCAAAGTTTGCCTATTTTTTGTTTCGCATCACTAAATTAACGTATAATTATCGATTATCACATCGTTTCTGTTTTGTACAGTATGAAGCGATACTCATGGTGTAAGTGGCAACACTACTCAGCCATTAATACACTTGGCAAATCAGCATCATCCAAAATGGCAACCCCGGCCAAGAGTTAGTCGCAGAAAAACATGGCAGCGTCTTCGCCGAAACAAGATATTAAAATAATTATTGCGTTGAATGTCTTAAATTAGAAAAGGAGCGCTTTTGTGTGACTGTGTCTGGTAAACATATGAACGGACAAAAAAATGATAAAATTCCCGGCCAGATGTACGATAAAAAAATTTACTCCTATGACGTGTACCGCAAGAGCTTTTAAGTGATTTTGCACTGATTATTTGTCTTAACGAGTGCAGGATGTATGTTTAAAAGTACCAAGCTTTAACAACAAACAAACTAATAAACTGCTCCAAGCATTCCTAACACTTGTAAAATTTGAAAATAAATGTCCAGACGATCCTCAAAAATACGCACTTCACCGAGGTCGGAAGCCCTGTTGAACGGTTCATAATCTTGCTGCTCAGCCAGCCGTTTCAACACGTCTCGGAGAAAGATTCGCAATTCTCGCAAAGTGCTCTCTTCTCTCCTCCGAACTGCGGTTTGCTCCTCGTCCGTGATCTGTCGGGGCGCAGACGGAGCCGCAACGGGCACTTCTCTAAGAATTCTGCTAGCTGCCAAATGGTAACAAAAGCTATGAGCTCAAGCATCGTAAAAACTGTCGTGCGTAGCTGCCTCGAACAAACATACCATGTTTTAGATTTATGGGACTGATACATGTCATTGACAAAGAATTATCTTAAGGAAATAAACTGTACTAACACAAATATTTCTTTATGGTGCCCACTTACAAATTTAGATATATATAACACATACGTACATGGATATCCATCCATCCATCCATCCATCCATCCATCCATCCATCCATCCATCCATCCATCCATCGATACATACATACATACATACATACATACATACATACATACATACATACATACATACATACATACATACATACATACACACACACACACACACACACACACACACACACACACACACACACACATACATACATACATACATATATATGATTGGAATTTAAATCCATGGTTGTAATTGACAGAGTAATATGGAATATCCATATGGCATCTAACAGAAAGACGTTGGAAGAGTTCAGCACTAACCGCACTGTCAGCCAAGAAACCACTAACGAACCAGTGGAGGTGGAAGAGAATCAGACTCATATTTTGCTGAAAAGGAGAAAAAAGATTTTGCTTTGGGGAGATCTTCGTCATCATCCCTTTGGTCTTGGACATGAGCCATTAGAAATGTGAATATACACATAATCGCAGCTTACTGGAAGATGCTGATGCTGTGGTCTTCAGCACCCACAGACGTCTGCAGCTGCCCCTGGACAGGAGAAAAGAAAATCAATACTGGATATTCCATAGAACTATAGAAAGGCGCATGAGATGAAAGGTTTGTCTGTAAACAACTCAAAAAGCGTAACGGAACTGTGTAGATCAACATTTACAAGGCCTTAGAAAAAAGACAGCGAACTTTCAATGGTTGCAGCCAATACTAAGCAGAAGCTTCTGCACTCAACTTACACGATGAGATACACTATCAATACCAATATGACTCACCTGTTTCCATACAGCAATTTGGAGACTGCACCGCTTTTTCGAGAAAGATTTTACTAAAGAAAGCTTCTCTTGCTTCAGCAATGGGCGTGGGCGCGCGTATCACTTGATCCGGGTACTCGCGAAACAAGTTTGTAACCTGCAGAGTGTCGGAAAAAGAATACACGGTAAACAGCAAATACCCGGAAAGAAACGTCGTCTTTAATATCATTAAAAACCAACAAATGGCTTCCAGAAATTTCCAGTGCAACGTGGTGGAAAGAGACTAACTATTGAGTAGAATGAGAATAAAAATTGGAAATTTCAAACAAACTCTGCACTTCGGTAACAGAGATTAACTAATGCGTAGAATGAGAATAACCATTGGTAATTTCAAACAAACTCTGCACTTTGGTAACAGAGATTAACTATTGCGTAGAATGAGAATAACCATTGGTAATTTCAAACAAACTCTGCACTTTGGTAACAGAGATTAACTATTGCGTAGAATGAGAATAACCATTGGTAATTTCAAACAAACTCTGCACTTTGGTAACAGAGATTAACTAATGCGTAGAATGAGAATAACCATTGGTAATTTCAAACAAACTCTGCACTTTGGTAACAGAGATTAACTATTGCGTAGAATGAGAATAACCATTGGTAATTTCAAACAAACTCTGCACTTTGGTAACAGAGATTAACTATTGCGTAGAATGAGAATAACCATTGGTAATTTCAAACAAACTCTGCACTTTGGTAACAGAGATTACCTATTGCGTAGAAAGAGAATAACCAATGGTAATTTCAAACAAACTCTGCACTTTGGTAACAGAGATTAACTATTGCGTAGAATGAGAATAACCATTGGTAATTTCAAACAAACTCTGCACTTTGGTAACAGAGATTAACTATTGCGTAGAATGAGAATAACCATTGGTAATTTCAAACAAACTCTGCACTTTGGTAACAGAGATTAACTATTGCGTAGAATGAGAATAACCATTGGTAATTTCAAACAAACTCTGCACTTCGGTAACACCGCCACCTATATTTTTCTTGTAAAGGACGGATTCGTCGGAAGGTGGCAGACTGCCGCCCGAGCTCAGCACTAAGCGCAGTTACCCAGGTCTGTTTATTTCACTGCTATGGCCATCAAAAACATTGCAGAAAAGTTTAACAGCCATGGGATTGGGGTTGCTTCGACAAGTAATGCTAACCAGCCAATCAGCATCTGATACTAGGTGTAATAATACTGTACCATATAGCACGTTCTCATGCAAAATTGCTTGTTGATAATGGAGGAAACGTGTTAAGTCACTTGTTCGGCATTCTTACAAAATAATTGTGTATTATAGATTAGTAATATGACTTTTGTAAAAATTGGCTTCTAAATATAAGTATGTGCTTATTTGTATGGGTGTGTACTTGCGTGCATGAATGAGTGCATATATGTGTGCACATGTGTATAAATAAAACTAATATTCAAAATTAGTGTTTAATAATGAATGGCTATTTGTTTATTTACAAGATTCTGTTTTAATAACACACCAAAAGAAGTTATTGTCAAATGTGCAAAAGCCAATGCAGCCCTGTTAAAAAGCAACTATGTAGCAAAAGGGTTAATAGAAATAATTTTCAGTGAGAGAGAGAGATTACGAGCCACACAGAGTACAGATAGTTTTGACCTCTTCAACTTGTCAATGATCAACTTTACGGATACACAAGGATTATATAAAATAAACAATATAATTTAAGAATGATGCAACTTTATTACACACGTCCTACTTGGGTCTAAATCACCTTACGATGGAAAAACTGGAGAAACTGTATGTCAGCGACTGACTATAACATTTTTTGTGCACTTAGAAGTTTGCATCAAATACCATCACTGATTGAATACGATGGCTTTTGCCTCAATCTGCATTGCCTATAAAAGAAGTAACAAAACAAAGCTCTTATAAACGGAACCCATACCTGTTCTGGCAAATTGTTTTGCAACTCGGTCGCCGTAGCAAAAAACAAAATTGGTCTTGAACTCAGTTCCTGCAGGTGACCGAAGAATATGAGTCGAAAAGCGTCTGACAGGACGTCCCACCAAACATCTATTTTAGGAGCGTACACAATGCACGGATACTTGCGATTGGCTTCAGAAAATATCTAAACAGACGACAAAATTTGTCTTAATGAACGTGAAACAAAATAACTTTACTTTTTTGGTACTTGCCGAATGTGCCGATTGTGTGAGCTTCGCGGCGAAAGTTAAACAATGCCGAAGCCCGCGAGTAAACGGATGGGTCGCCTTCTGTACTTGCTCTGGGCGGCTTCATTCACCATTTTGGCCGTTTACCTTGCCGGATGATGAAAATGCGAGTGTCAGCTAGTGCTTACTGTCGGAAAGTAACTCGCAACAAGTTTTACTGTTTAATTCAAACGCGGGTGCGAGTTACTTGGCAAGGTTACCGGGAGAAAAAACTCGCTAGTCTGAATGTGACATGTAAGCCCCCCCCTTCTTTCCATCCCTCCACACTATATAATGAGTATGTATAATAACTGTATACATTAACATACAATTAAACTGGAGTTTCAATACAATGGGTACAACAGCATACGCATACCTGTACACAATTTTCCTCTACGGTGGCGCCACCAGCTTTATATAAGGTATTCAGGTCGATTCTGTACACGGGGAGTTTCTCAAAATGGTGCAGAACAGCCGGAGCCAAATGTGTGGTGTGTGCCTGGTCAGCGTGACCCAGCAAAAGTATTCTAGCCGAGTGTCTAGGCTGACACATACTGGAGAAGAAATGACCGTTATAATTACAATAATCAGACATTGCTAAAAATGACATATATTGAATCCACGACTACTGAATTTAAACCAAACAAATGCTATGTTTTCAGATTTAAAATTTAGTTTACAATTTAAGTGAGAATACCAGAACTTCACAAACATACACACCTAGACTGCTTGAAAAAGTATCCAACAATATCATCAACTAAAAAAGAAAATAAGAACATCAAAATTCTAATTTCATAATAATATACTCAAATATTAAATATTTCATAATAATATACTCGAATATTAAAGATTTCATAATAATATACTCAAATATTAAAGATTTCATAATAATATACTCAAGTATTAATGATTTCATTGAGAAAGAAGTAGATATTTGGAATGCAGCGTGTGTTTACATTTCAAAAGCAGCACTTACAGCTTGTCAGAAAAAAATTTGGCTCCTTTGCAATTAGATCATCTGTAGTTAATTAACAGGTACACACACACACACACACACACACACACACACACACACACACACACACACACACACACACACACACACACACACACACACACGCACGCACACACACATACAGAGAGAGAAAGATTTTGATTTTATTTATTTCAAACACAAGTTTACATTATAATTTACGTATTTACGGCACACAAAATTGCAAAAATAAAAACCAATTCAAACAATCACACAAACTTACATAAACGCAGAATTTAAAACTGTCCCATTTACAATAGTGAAAGCGAGGAATGACTACGTCCCCACCTGACACACGTGCCTTGTTGAGTGTAATAAAATGTGAGCAAGCGGATTTCAATATTCGGGATTGAAATCTTTGTGAGTTTTAAAAATAAGTTTGAATAAATCCACTAATCAAATGCCTTTAATGCATGAATGAAAACAATGTGAACAGAGCTACTGTGACTAATGTAGTAATCAATGATCTTCTTTAACGTGTTCGTGCAAATTTCGGTGCCAAGTTTTTCTACATTGTCAAATTAATGAGGAGTTGTTGGAAAATGCTGTTTGTATCTGTTAAGTAATAAAATTTCTAATATTCTGCTGCTTCAGAAGCTAATGCAATTGGTCCATAGTTTTTTGTATTCGTAATATCTTTGTTATTCTTTCTCACTAGAGGAAGTAATATAGACATCGTGAGTGATTCAGGAAGAGAGAGAGAGAGAGAGAGAGAGAGAGAGAGTGAGGGAGGGAGAGAGAGAAAGAAAGAGAGCAAAAGAGAGAGAGAGAGAGAAAAGCAAGAGAGAGAGGGGGAGGAGGGAGAGAGAGAGAGAGAGAGCAAAAGAGAGAGAGAGAGAGAGAGAGAGAGAGAGAGAGAGAGAGAGAGAGAGAGAGAGAGAGAGAGAGAGAGAGAGAGAGAGAGAGAGAGAGAGAGAAAGAGAGGGGGGCAGGGAGAGAGAGAGAGAGGGGTGAGGGAGGGAGGGAAAGAAAGAGAGAGAGAAAGAGAGAGAAAGCAAGAGAGAAAAAAGGAAAGAGAAACAGTTTAGCTTGCATCTGACTTTATTAAACTGCACATCACATCTTTTCTCATAAACTAACACTGATTGTTTACCCCACTGTTTTAATTATGATGAACAATGATTTTTAAAGACAAACAAAAACATTCACTGCCTCCTAACGTCAACTAACAACAGTTGTGATTTACCTTCAGGTGCTGCCGAAGGGAAAGACTTGTGGATCCGATCAAGCACCGCGCGCAGAGTAGGTTCCAGTAGTGGCGCGATTTCTTCTGAAAGCGCACACGGAGGAGATGACGTCATTCTGGCAGAAGAGGGAACCATGGTCTAAAACACAAAGATCTGACGTACTAACGATTGGATAGTCTGGGATTTATTTGTTTGCAATGTTAAAATTTATATCAATTTTTGCGACTCGTATAATTTTTGTACGTGTAAAAAAAATGGACAGAGAAAAACATAAAACATCTCAGTCCTATGGACCACTAAGCCTAAAGACCTAAAAATCTGACTACAATCACTTGCTTAACTTGGTTTTCAATTTCATCCTTTAACAAAACCATCTTATCAATTCGTAACGGCAGAAATCTACCAAAGTATAAAAAGCATTAAGAATATTCTGCTGATGCTAATATTCAGTTAGGCCTTTATGGATCCAATGCAAAACTGGACTCAACCAACAGCTAGTTCGACTGTTTCAAAATACGTGTGCATAGCTTGGGACAATATAACATCAAAACTAAAGTAGATGATACTGGAGATTTCTACCATGTAAGTCAGGGGTGTGCAAATTGCGGCCCGCGGGCCACTTGCGGCCCGCCAAGAGAATTTGTGCGGCCCGCAAAGAGATTTGTCAACCTAATGAAAGTGCGGCCCGGGCGATTAATTGAGTGTATCCAGCTGAAGTCCGTGCCACGATCCCAAAGATAGTGCGGGTAGTTTTTTCTACTAGATCGGATGCCATTAACCCTTACAAGACGGTTGTAGCTTAATAACACTGTACTACACAGACTGTGTGATACACATTACTAATATGCATTGTAATGAAATTACCACTATCTGTCCCGAAAGTAGAAATATATGGTTTGTAATATAAATTTCAATAACTTCTAAAATAGTTTCTTGAGTGTAGTAGTAATGATGTACGCAGGTCGGATGCAAAAAATCGTTATTAGGCCTTTCTGTACTTGGCTCCTTGATCAAACTGCCTGTGGCCCGCAGGAATTGTGGGAAAGTTTAATGTGGCCCGGCTAGTCAAATCATTTGCACACCTCTGACGTAAGTACTCGATTCATACATTATCCTGCGAGTCTAATTTACGTCACTTAGTGAGATGAAACTAACCATCAAATAACCTAATCGAGCTCTTATGAAAACTGCCTATAAAGAAAACACTGTGGCTTGTTCGTATGCCGCACGTCAACCGACTTTGTAGGACTACGTGGGTATGCGCGTGTAAGCATACGTGTGTGATATTAAAAACAGGTACAAAAACTCAAACCCATCAAGAAAAGACATGTACTAAATCGACGAATGGCATTCCCTACAGAAACTCGATAATTAACCACTCCCACCAGAAAAATTACAAGTGCAAGCTTCTCGCTTCACAATCACCCATGCTCCATACCCGTTAATTAATTCCGACCAGTTTCAACTGCCGTGCTGATTCTGGCTGTTTACCCCACAGAAAAAGGATGCACACAAATACACACGTGATTCTGATGCTCGTGTTGGTTCAGTGCCTCATCTTAGACAATATCCTTGATGACAAACCAGCCTTCAGTCGTGCCACAAATGTTGCATTGAGCAGGCAATGCCACAGAAGAAACGGCTGAAGTCAGAACAGCAGAAATCGTATAACAGCAGAACTAACATTTAGACACTAATTATACAGTACGTCAACCTTGACTGCGTCGTGAAAAGATTCCATGGTGATCCGGATCTGCGACATCTCCAGTTCCAACTTCTCGCTGGAGAAGTAGATCTGAGGATACGTTGCCTCTCGGGCGAGTCGAGCGGCCTTGCTACACAACGCTCTGAGGTCGGCTCCAGAAAAACCTAAAACATAACAACTACTGGGTCCAGGTATTCTTGCAAAAGACAGTTAATAAAGTGCAAGAAGTTATGAGCATTTCATCATCGGACTAGCGAGTTTCCTCGCCAAGCAAATTTGTCAAGTAACTCGCGTGTTCAGACTAGAGAGCAAAACTTGCTGCGAATTACTCTCTGACAGTAAGTGTGAGTTAACACTCAGTTCTCTATTCGCATGAGAACTGTCGAGAGTAACTCACAAGCGTGTTCAGACTAGAAAGCAAAACTTGCTGTGAGTTACTCTCAGACAGTAAGCGCGAGTTAACACTCAGTTCTCTATTCACTGTGAGAACTGTCGAGAGTAACTCACAAACATGTTCAGACTAGAGAGCAAAACTTGCTGTGAGTTACTCTCCAACAGTAAGCATGAGTTAACACCCAGTTCTCTATTTGCTGTGAGAACTGTCGAGAGTAACTCACAAACGTGTTCGGACTAGAGAGCATAACTTGCTGTGAGTTACTCTCCAACAATAAGCATGAGTTAACACTCAGTTCTCTATTCGCTGTGAGAACTGTCGAGAGTAACTCACAAACGTGTTCAGACTAGAGAGCAAAACTTGCTGCGAGTTACTCTCCGACAGTAAGCGTGAGTTAACACTCAGTTCTCTATTCGCGTGAGAATTGTCGAGAGTAACTCACAAACGTGTTCAGACTAGAGAGCAAACTTGCTGTGAGTTATTCTCTAACAGTAAGCATGAGCCAGGACCCCTTACTCTGTTCTCTGTGAGAAGTGTCGAGAATGACTCGCAGAAGCAGTCACACTAGCCAGAAACTCGCAGCAGCAACTTGCAAAGTTACACGCTTGCGAGTTTGCTGTCAGAAGGAAATACGGCGAAAGACCAAGGGAACTGTGGTTGCGCAATAGTAAATTGTGCAAACACGCATTGCATTTACTTTTCATTACTTTTTTACAGTGATTGTTGCTGATTCTGGACCTCATTAAAATCATCGGCAACATTTTAGAACAGATGCTGTTTTATCCACATTAATTTCGGGCACCACATGTCTCTATAAACAAACGACCTGACTCACATAGTTTAACACTGTTTGTCTAGAAAACACCCTGCAACATCAAGTGAAATGCAAAAAGAAAAAGCAGAGAAAAATACGTGTATGTAAAACTAAAGTAAACTCAACAGAGCAGAAAATAGCTGGACGAACAGAGGTACAGTGGACTCTCGTTATAAGAATCACCTCGGGAGAAAGCAAAGTGATTCTTATAACGAGCATGACCCAGAATTGGTTTAAAAAATTTTTATGCACATAAAAATTATTTATTTCCCGTAATTACGCTAGAAACGACATGAAACAGCATAATGTTTTTCTGGCCTAAAAATTCCTAGGAAGCGCGTCATAAGCGGCGATGATTTTCACCTTTTCACACTTCTGCTTTTCCGTTTGGATGCCATTTTTCAACTGACTGACACGCAAACAAACAAATATGAAATCTCTGTGGTGTCCGCCACACCCACTGCACAGAACCATGTAAGCAGGGCGTGAGAGACAATGGAGTTGGCGCCAAAATTGATTCTACTATCGAAAGAAGGGTGATTCTTATACGAGCGGATTTTCACTAGGAAAATGCCGATTCAATTCGGGAAACGCGATTTTGATTCTTATATTGAGCTGATTCTTATACGTGTGATTCTTGTAACGAGAGTCCACTGTATTTGTAAAACACAAAACAGTTTACTATAAAAGTCAAGCTGCACATACAAAACATAATGAGCAATTGGATACCTTCGCATACAATTGAGAACGCATTATTAATAATAGAAATACATAAACGAATGATGAAAAAGCTTTATGCTTACCGACCGCTTTTCTTGCCACTTCATTTAGCAAATGCTCCTCCAAATTCCAGTTTTTTGTATGAATCCGTAAAATCTCGTTCCGCGCCTGAAAGATATTTATTCCGCTACTGCCGCACCACTACACCGAATAACAGAATATGCAATGCTACTAGTGGCATAGCAGGAGGGTTTTGTGGCTGCCCCCTTCCTTAAAGGAAGACAGAACGATTTTTCACATCCTACCCCCTTTCAAGTACGATAAAAAGTATACATTTTAACACTAATAATACTGGAAAAACGTTTCTGATAATTAAATAATAGATTAAAATCTTAATAGAAAATTAACGGTGGGCGAGCTCAACTAGTGATGACATCACAAACAAACATAATTTTCAACATCAGAAATATTCCACGACCGTGTTTGCAAAAGCAAAAATTGAGGTACAGTGCTACTGTAAGATATTTAGTGTGTTGCACTAAAACTCGGCAAGTTTTTAGATAAAAATCGAAATTTCAAATTTACCGCTGGTTTCACGCATGAGCTGTCGAATGTACGTAGTTCATCAGAAACTATAATATCTGAACTGAGAGGTACAGCACCTGTTTTTTGTGCAATGCTTTATGAAATGCAAGAGCTAATGCCCGTCTAACTAGGGAATGGCGAAATGCATGTAACAGCGAAGCACTTAGTGACGCGAACGTGAAATTACGTTTGTGTGGTAATAATTCTTTCACGTAAGACTTTCTTTAAAAATAGTATGTTTCCTTCCAATATTTTAAAAGGTAGATTGTTTTGACCCACAGTTTAAGCATGGGTCCAGTCTTGCTTTAAGCGTAACATACCTTTGACCACTACAAACACATGTATACGAAAGATTTATATTTCATTTGTTCATTGCGAACAATTTAATAATGTTGAAGATTTAAACCTGTGAACTTCTGATAATACGAAAAATGCTTTTCGCAAAAACGCTTCTGATAATACGAAAAACATCAAGTGATTCGGTGTACACTCTGTTTCAATAGAAATAATCGCTAAGTTAGTGAGTTTATAATTGCTCATAGTTGGGGAAAGATAATTCCTTATAAATTTCAACTTACGGAAACTTCGCTCGCAGCTAACAACGCTGACAGCTTTTGTCAATAATACTCTCAGTAATAGTATCAAGTTTGGCACCGAAATTTGAAAACCACAGGCGACTAAACATTGCCAACGGGACAACTTCAAAATTCTGCTATTTGGGACAAGAATCATCGTCAAAAAATACCTCAAAATCACAAGAAAGTAATAAAATTATAGTAATTGCCGCCCGTTATATCTGAAAGTTTTGCATAGCTGTTGTTAGCCTTAAACTAAAGATGTACTGTGCTAATAGTCTGTGCCAGGTTTTAACAGTCAACTGAAGATGAAAACAGTTCAACCAAAGACAGCCGGTAATTCAAGAAAAGTCGGATCCAATCGTAAATTATAGCTCAATACAAACTGCCCTATAAAATAAAGAAAAGGGACATTCCATTTTTTCAAGAACGGCTTACATGAAAGAATTATTACAACAGAATGGTAATTTCGCATCCGCGTGGCTAGTTCTTTGTTGTTCCATGCATTTCGGCATTCACTAGTTAGATAGGCACCTGTACCCCTCAGTTCACATGTGTTCAGTTGTGATGTAGTGTACATGATCGAGTACTCATGCATGAGCACAGTGGTAAATTCGAAACTTGAATTTTAAACTAAAAATTTGTCGGCAATTAAGTTCTTAACCCATTATTTAATTACCAGAAATGCTTTGGCATTATTACATGTGTTCAACTTTATACCCATACTTGTAATATGGGAAATCATCCTATTTTCCTTTAATGAAGCATTGTCCTTTGTTATTGGTCCACATAGGGCATTGCCCGGACATTAGCATTGTTTAAGATCACTTGAACACAACATCTGTGAATTCATACAAAATTAATCTGAAGCACAACTTGGTTTTGTCTGCCCACTATCCATTGTTAAGAGCTGTGCTCATACATGTTCACTCTGTTGTTAAGAGCTGTACTCATATACGTTCACTTGTTTTGTAAGGTTCTACGTGGTGCAGATACCACATGCAAAAGAATGAAACCAAATAAGAATATACAAGTTGGATGTACCAAGTTGTATCTTGAGTTGCCGACCCCATCTAATGAGCTACAGCCGACCTTTTTATCGATATCAACGGGAATTTGAGATAAATTTCACTAAGACGCAAAACAACAAAATCAGAGGCAAACACTCTTTTTTGCTCGAAATTAATTGTGAAAGACAACCGCATTGCTAAGGCTTACCTTCTCACTCGGAATTGGAAAGAAAAATTCTTGATCGAAGCGTCCGGGTCGCCGAAAAGCCGGATCAATTGCGTCGACGCGGTTTGTGGCTCCTATGACAATGACGTTGCCACGATTGTCGACGCCATCTATCATTGCTAATAAAGTAGCAACAATTGAATTATGTATTTGATCCATACGACTCGAGCGCACCGGGGCGAGTCCGTCAAATTCATCGAAGAAGATGATACTAGGACGCATCTGGTGTGCCTAGAAAAAATGCTTTTTAAAAGAATAAATGGTAACACAAACAGTGAAATTTTAACAATATGTAAATGTAACCAGTTTTCATACGCTAGAAGTAAGTTTATTTTCATGTCTGTTATTTAGCAGCTGTTGTTTTGTCACAGCGGGATGAATAGCAGAGTGGTCACGTGTTGCTTTGTGGCAAAATTTAAGCAACACCTTAATCGGTAAACGACAGATGGCTGACGACCTTCATTAATGTGCGGTTTTATTTGCCTTGCTGGTTGGGGATGTTTATCTCACAGAGAAAATGACAAAGACACCACTGCTCGTGCAGTGGCTCATCTTAAAGGCATAGCCTAGATAAAAGCCAGGTTCTGCTCTCACCAAGAACTTCATCATTGAGAAGCTGCTGTTGTTGTTCTGCTGTTCATTGGTCGATTCCGGCCTGCAGCTGTTTCAGGACAACAGCTGCACAGCGACCGAAGACAGCACTACAACGTAAATAAGGTGACTGGTAATAAAGTCGCACAAAAAAGGGTTAGTGGTCATGATTAGGGTTAAGATTATTTCTTTTTTCCTGTGACTTTTTTACCTATGGCTTTTTTACCCGTGGCTTCTTTTCCTGTGACTTTTTTATCTGTGGCATTTTTTTGCGACTTTTTACCTGTCTTTTTACCCGTGACTTTTTTACCAGTGGCTTGTTCGCCAATGTCTTTTTCACATGTCACACGAATGCTCTGATTATTTTTTCAAACTTTACTCGGTGTTATCTAAACCTGTTTCAAATGACCTGTTGTTAAAATCTGAATTTGTAAATAATGATCACGGCTGAAGTAGGATTATGAGTCGATTACCTGTTCAAACAGTAGACGAATCTGTCTCTCAGACTCTCCTACCCACTGGCTGAGACAATCCGCACCCTTACGCATGAAAAACGTGATTCTCTTGTTACCCAGGCCGTACTGGTTAGCGAGAGCCCGAGCCATCAATGTCTTTCCCGTGCCTGTGGGATAGAAATCCCAGTTAATGTTATCACAAAGAAGTGAACCAAAACTTGACATAGAGGAAATGCTAAGGCGCATTTAGACATACCGAGTTTTCTCTCCAAGTAAAGTCGCTCAGTAACTTGCAAGCATGTTCAGACTAGAGAGCAAAACGTGCTGAGAGTTACTCTCCGACAGTAAGTGCGAGCTGACACTCACTTCTCTATTCATTGTGAGAAGTGTCGAGAGTAACTCGCCAAGGCGTTCACACTGGACAGTAACTCGCAAGCGTGTTCAGACTAGAGAGCAAAACTTGCTGCGAGTTACTCTCCGACAGTAAGCGCGAGCTGACACTCACTTCTCTATTCATTGTGAGAAGTGTCGAGAGTAACTCGCCAAGGCGTTCACACGAGACAGTAACTTGCAAGCGTGTTCAGACTAGAGAGCAAAACTTGCTGCAAGTTACTCTCCGACAGTAAGCGCGAGCTGACACTCACTTCTCTATTCATTGTGAGAAGTGTCAAGAGCAACTCGCCAAGGCGTTCACACGAGACAGTAACTTGCAAGCGTGTTTAGATTAGAGATCAAAACTTGCTGCGAATTACTCTCCGACAGTAAGCGCGACACAACACTTACTTCTCTATTCACTGTGAGAAGTGTCGAGAGTAGTTCGCCGAGACGTTCACACTAGACAGTAAATCGACCGTCGACCATTTTGCAATTTCTTGCCGACATTAACTCGCAAAGCAGTTCACACTTGCGAGCTTGCTCTAAGAGAGAAAACTCACGGCAGAAAACTCGGTAGTCTGAACGCATTGTTATACCGACATTAATTAAATTCAGTGTTGAAAATCAATTATTTTGCTGCAATAACCAATAATTTGCCTATAGTAACACACTTTGAAGTTTGCTGCCAGTGAGCTTGCTCTAAGAGAGAAAACTCACGGCAGAAAACTCGGTAGTCTGAACGCATTGTTATACCGACATTAATTAAATTCAGTGTTGAAAATCAATTATTTTGCTGCAATAACCAATAATTTGCCTATAGTAACACACTTTGAAGTTTGCTGCCAGAAAAAAAACTCGAACAGAAAATTTGCTATTCCAAGCATGCCACATATTATACATGGTCAGTTTACAATTTTGTTCAATTGTTCAACACGAAAAATAAAACATTGACCACTAAGGAACAAAAGCATTATGCACACCCAAAGCTCCTAAAAAAATACACATAATAGGTACATATACAAGCAAATTAAGGTAGCACACCACATGCTTTTAAGAAAGCATTCTTTTACAAATGGAGCAAGTTGGACTGAAAATGAAATTCATTCATGAAATACACAGCAACAAGTTCACAACTCGCTCTAAAAAAATTTGATACGAATTTATGCTGCGTAAAATAAAAATTATTCTCGTGTATAATAATAATATAATCATTTAGTTTAGGACATAGTTAAGTGATGACACCTTAACTAACTCAATACTTACTTTCAAGGTGGTCCCGATTATTATTACCCGCATGTTACTTCGACAAACCCTCATCCTCCGATAAACCCCCGAAAACCAGAAGAACTATTTTTTAAATCTGGTATGACTCGGTCGGGAACTGAACCCGTGACCTCTTGGGTGGGAGGCGAGCATGCACCTGGTGTAGCTTGGTTTGCAGATATTTACACAACTGGGCTTGCAGGTTTTTCTACACATTCATGCAAACTCAGGAAAACGTACCTGGTGGACCATAAAAAAGGGCACCTTTTGGTGGTACGATGTTGTAGTGATGGTCAAACTCCGGATACAAAAGCGGAAAAATGATCATTTCTTTGAGTTCCTTTATACAAGAGCTCAGCCCTCCAACACAGTCAAAAGTAATCTGCAGAAAAACGAAATAAAAAGTTTGAAATGGATACAAAACACCAGTTTAACGTGTTGACCAAAAGTTTCTTTATTCTGAAATACAAATATTAACATTTAGTTTAACTTGCATTGAGTAGAAGAAAATTAGTTGCATGATTAAATGTATTGCTATAACTAAGTGATATAAAAATTATGTAGACTATATTGAAATTAATTAACAATAACTTACGTTGTTGGAGCCTTTAACAGTTACAAAGACAGGAATGAGAACTCCAAGTTGCCTTAAGAACAACAATGTCGCAACAATAAATTCGTAAGAAATTTACAGTCATAATGCTCACCACAGTCAGAAAATTAGAGCAATGGCGGAGAGAACCAAAAGACGGGTAAAATGTCATACAACAACTACAGCTATTGCTCACGAAAGACCAAAATGCTAATGTATTCAAGGATATTAGGTGCTTCAATTTTAAAAGAGTGACTAGTGTAAAAGGTAAAAAGCCTACTAAATGAACAAACAGTTATATATATATATATATATATATAATCTTTATTTGCCATTAAAAACATTGATAATCACTGATAAAAACTTTATAGAGATAATCAATCAGTGTTAGTTAATAAAAACTTACACTGCTGAAGGCAAATGCGTCAGTGCAATCTAAACTACTGTGCAGTAATGACGAATAAAATCAAACATATTTACAACTATACACAAAAAAATATAAAAAAAACTATGATTTAATTAATATGGCCGTGGGTATATGAATTCGGAATTAGTGTGTATGTTGTCGTACTGGTGTGATGGTATTTCATATCAGGTTAATATTAGTGATTTTAATTTTGTTTTAAATGCTGATAGGGACTTGATTTGTTTAACCTGTAATGGTAGAGAATTCCAAAGTAAAATTGCTTGTTTGATTACAGAGTTCGTTCCATAGTGGGTATTTGTCCTAATTTGTTTTAGATTGCTTGTTCTGGAATTGGTAGCACAGCGGCAGTAATTGAGAACTAAATAAAAACCAAAAAGGGCCTATGCACCCACTACAAAGTTAGTGATACGATATAAATATGAGGCAGTTTTTATTACAGGCACATGAAAACATGTAAACCATTCAAAAATTCTCCTCAATCCAGCATTAATGATCATATGTGTGCCTCTGGCCACAAAGCTGATTTTAATAATTTTAGCATTGTGACTAGATCTCCAACCAACTGGGACTTATTAATAAAAGAAAGTTTATCTATGTACCCTAATAAGCCTGACTTATTAACAAAAGAAAGTTTATCTATGTACCATAATAAGCCTTCTCTTAATGTACAAAGCAGTTCAATTTGTTTAAATTTATTTTCAAGCACTTAGCTATTTGTTACCGTATCAATTTCTTTTCTTCAGGTCTGCTTAATCATTATCTATGTGGCTTTTGTAAATACATAATTAGTGCTTTAGTTATAGTATCAATTTCTTTACTGGTCTGTTTATTCATTACCTATTTTAGCTTCAGGGATGAGAATGACAAATTTAAAAAAACTCTGAAACAGGCAGCAACAAATTGCAATTTTGTGACCATAGAGAGCCTCTAAGTGGACTTAAAATATCAATTACCTTGTTTCATGCATAATTTAAAATACCCAACTATCAAGGACACATGATACCTAATTTTCTCAAAAACGGATAAGTACTGGCCGTTCCTATGCAAAAGTATATAAAAACTGTCTGCAATTGACTCAAATAACTCTGCACAATTGATTCTATATTTTTATACATAGAGATACACGTGGTTACACTGAAGTATGTGATGTAAACAAAGTGACGGTCTGCCAACTAGCGGTCAGTTTGTGAAATAATGTACTGGGTCCGTAAAAATGTTCTCAACGAATTTACGCGATTTACAAAAATGGTACTACTGGTCTTCCAAAAACTCTGAATTCCGCGTATCTGCGGAAAATTCTCATCCCTGTAGCTTCTGTTAACTACTTATTTAGTGCATAATAGGTCTGCCTATATAAACTGGTTGTATGTTTGTAAATTTATCACTGATGGTGACAGCAGCAGCTAGTCGAAACGTTTAACATAAAAACGAGGTTTACTAAAATGTTAAAGCGCAAGAAAACGCTTCACTTCCGCATTTCAAGCGCAAAATATCTGAAAGATTTATGCAAATTTCTGTGAGCCACGCAAAAAAGAAGGAAGATGCAAAGCAAAAACTCGAGTATCTGAATGCAATTAAAGCATGTGAAGGCAATAATGCGTAACTTACACGTCGGTCGATTTCCACGGGCTGCTCATTCACGGCGGTGCTAGATCCCACCCTGAGGCGACACCTGTAAAGACGTTTAACAAACTGAATTAAACCAGATTCGTCTTAAAGCACGGACACGACGAACAGTTGCCTGGGAGCCCCGTGCTAATCCACGTTCTTAGTAACAAAAGCAATAAATTTGGCCAGACGACTTTGCTTAATTACAAAGTGCTCTTTTACGGACGATTCTACAGAACCAAGTAGACATAAGAGTTACAGTTTTTGACGCAGTGGTATTTTATCACGCTCTGTTCCGTTTATGGCCATGAATTTTGTTTTACCGTGGTTAATTTCCACGCCCGAGCTTTTACAAAAATTGTACAGAACGCTGAGCATGATTTCACATTGCTGGCGATTAGAGGCGAATAAACCAGTGTCGTTCATGAGTAATAAACAATGTAAGTGGTCAAGCAGATCATCGGATGAGAGCATGTCTAGGCACTTTATCATATGCCTTAGAAAAATCTACGAAAATGATAAACAGTTGACAACCTTTGTATTTTGCGTAATCAATTAAAACTCGTAATCCTACTATATTCTCTGTATATCCACAACTGTGAAAAAATAAGCTGTTGTAGTTCACTTACAGTCACAGAACTTACTTCTTGTTTAATAGTTAAATAATTTACGTTTTAAGCACACACACTAAGTTAAAACTACATCATATCCAAGAATATGACGGTTGATGGTAAGCACATGGCAACTGTTACTGTGATAGAGACAGCACTTTTCTACCTGGCAGCTGATGCTAGCATGCAGCGTGTTATCTCAGACATATGTACATGGCTGCATGTGCACAACAGCCAAACACCATAGGCTGTGAAGCAAATTGTACTTACCTCGTGTACTCCGGTTCTGCACAAGTATAAAAAAAAACTAAAGAAAGGACTTATTACATTGAATATTATCGATAATAATGAGTGAAAATAGGGGTGTCTTAGTACCATAGTACCTGTGCACGAGCCGCCATTGGTTGAAACATTTATATTGATTAATCTTTACTGTACAGAATATTTTTTAGTGTTTAAACACTGATTTTGTTGGACGTATCAATACAATAATATACGTTTCATTTTACCGACCATTTACATTTTTATTCCTGTGAGTGGTTGCGTAGTGTTTCTTAACCTCGGTCACTGAACGACAAATGCAAACATACATCCAAGGTTACTTAGCTCTTTACATAGTCTAAATTTAAACAGTTTGATGCAACACGCACCTGCTCGCCGCCTGCTGCCGATCGTATCTTCTCTCGTCGTCACTGTCAATGCTACACGCCGACGCGCTCGAGCGAAGAGGAGACCTCGACCTGTGAAGCAATGTACAAAGTATTAATAATAATTAATAATTTTATTGCCTAATATTCATATAAAATGCTCTTTGGCATACAAACATTTAAAATTCACAAAAATCTAAGAAATAATTACAAAGTACATAGACACACATTACTACCATTGTATAGACACCAGGTGAAATAGCAAAAGGTTAAAAAGGTTCTAAGAATAAAAATGTTTTAATTCGATTTTTAAAACAGCAATACTTTGTGTGTTTTTAATCTTACTCGGAAGTGCATTCCATAAACAGGGGGCAGCACCGGAAAACGATATATCTCTAGCTAAGACAAGACTAATTCTAAGTTGCACTTGCATCAGATGACTATTCGGGTAATTAAACTGTTATGTATATTTTTTCTTATCAACTCTAATTTTTTTCGCAATCGGTAGTTTTACGCAAAGAAAAACGGAAATACAAACAGGGCAAACTCCGACGAGCATTTCTGCTGGATACGGATCCGCTAGAATTTCCGGATCTTGGGATCCGGATCCAGTGCATCCCTTGTCTGTTGCTGAAGGAGGCTTAATAAAAACAGTGCTCAACCAACAAAGACCACCTTCAAGACTATCACTAAAAGATTTTGCTAGGAAATCTTGTTTTACCATGCTTTCTTGATAATTTACAGTGGCAGCTCGTAGCTAAAATTATTTGCTAGCGAAAAGCCTAAATAGTCGCAATTCTAGAATATATATGCTGGTACACGGCTTTTAAGCCTGTAACAACTGAAAACACACACATTACGTGAGTGATAGCAGTCTTTCTACCTGAAGTGCAGTGACATCTTATTTATTTATTTATTAAATATATCCACAATGATCATTACAGCATTGCACATAAAGGTATTTAATAACATATTTATTATTATGTACACAAGATGCCAACGTGCAAATGACCCGTGGGGTGCTCAAGAAGTAATTACTTGTTCAGAGTACCCCAAATGAATGTGGATTGAGTGTAGTAGAAAAGAGCAGTAAAGGAGTAGAAAAGAAAGGTTAATAGAGAATAGAAAGAAACAGAAAGATGTGATAGTATCTGTATGAAGTAATGTGAACTATAGAAATGTACATATGTTAATTGACATAGCCAGCAATACGATGGATTCCGACAGGGACAGCAGCGTAATTAGTCAAATTGATTTATTCTGTATAATTAGAAAGGAATTCACTTTTAAGATTTCTTTTGAAGTTATTTATAGATAAAGAATTTTTATGTATTCGTTGATGTCATTCCAAAATCTACGGCTAGTGTTAGACATCTGGGACAGTGTTAGGGCAGTATTAGGGACAGTGTTACGACAGTGTTAGGGGCACATCTCAGACATGTGCGCATGGCCGCATGCTCGGAACAGCCAAACACCACATTGCTTGAGCTGTGAGCGCACTGTGCTGGCCTGTGAAGCAAAGAGTACTACCCTCACGTGCTCTGGATCGTGTACAAGTATGAATAAAGAACTATAGAAAAAAGACTTGATATTGAATATTATCGATAATATTGAATGAAATTAGGAGGTGCTGCAGTCCCACAGTACCTATACACGAGCCGCCGCTGATAAGTTAACTACAACCGGTCTACTGAAATCATAAAAACAACAGTCTTCATGATACCTGGTCATTTTGTGAATAACTTCGGATGGTGTCATGGCGGTCACAGATAATGTCCGCTGCCGCTTGTGAGAGGGAACTTCTGGTTGTTTCTTTAAAACAGCATCTGTAAAAACAAATTATTTCTGCACTTTAAAGGGGAAGAAAGGGCAATTTTAAATTATGTCCCAAAAAACTTTCCATACAAGACATATTGCTTAACATTACACTTACCTACTTGAAAGATTCATGCAACTAGAAAAGAAAATGCTTAGTAATTTAAAATGTTTGCGCTAACTGGTTAAATGTTACTGACCCACCTTGCCAGTTTGCACCATTAAGTCAACAAAAAACATATTTTTTTGTCTTATTTTAAGATATAATTTACATTTTTGCTTAGTTAGTGAAGAGTGCGCTAGGGATGTTCTTGTTAACTTTTCAAACTTTACCCAATCTTGTAATCTAAACTTGTTTCAAACCACCTCGTATCAAAATGGTTGCACTTGACTTATTTGAAACAACCTCCTATTAAAATGGTTGCACTTGACTTATTTGAAACAACCTCCTGTTAAAGGAAGACCAGATGATTGTTCATCATTTACTGTCCAAAATATACATTTTCTTGCCTATAAATGTTAGCAATTGTTTCTTATATTTGAATAATTTGCTTAGAAAGTTAATTAACGGCAACCGAACACAGCTATTGCTTAAGTCAGAAACTAGCCACAGTTTGTGCAATGGCAGGCGTCTTCCCTTGTGCGTCAAGCACATTTGCACAGGTGCTACAGTACTGCTTAAATGCATGATGTCACGAAAACTGGGCTTTACATCATATGATGTCATGAAACTAACACTGCAGTTTATGATCATGGTCATCACAGTACCGCCTTCTATTTATCGGCCACTCGCACGTAACAAAAAATCGCCACTGCCAATCTTAGTAGATTCACTGAGCCGCGCGTAGCTTTGAAAGTTTAACGAAATTTGAGTATCCGAGGTAATTATTATTTAATCTAAGCTTTGATTTAAAATAAGCTACTGTAGTTTTCAATTTTAGAGCATTCTTTATTTCAGATCAATATTTTAGCAATATTTTAGATCAATCGTCCCGTTTTACTTTAAAATGGTTGCACCTAACGATCACCGCAGGAATTTGAATTTCCTTTATTTGACACAGTGTTGATGCTATTACAAGCTCTTTGCATTATAAGGCAGTATGTAGGTGATACAAAATTTCAAGCTTTATAAATGAAGTATTTTCTTGTGTGTTAAGGAAAATGATCGATTAGTATAAACGATTAGTAAAAATGTAAGGTGAAAAAACTGTGGGCGACGCTAATGAGTTCTAAAGCAAACAGCAGCTAAATAAAACAGTTTATCCGCATAATTTGAACGAAGCCTTTGAAAAGGTGAAGATTGTAGAAAGGCTTCACGGCTGTGCAACTTATAAAAATTCTCAGGCACATACCTTGTCCCAAACGTTTTCTGTTATAATTAGGCCTGTTGGCTCTGCTTCGTAAATTATAAGGCTTCTCACCATCCTGTAATCGTAATGAATATTCTAGCTTCAAAATTAATCCAAAACATTATTTTTTGGTTCCAAACTTATTATGGAAAAGAAACTTACTATTATTAAAGATAAAGATGATTAATAAAACTTTTTTTTAATTTCTGCACACGTGAATTTCGGGCTTGGTGCATATCAGAGCAACTACACAGACAGTAAATTCAGCATTGCACTACATCAATGCAGTTGTTGTACGTTTAATTCTTAGCTCTGAAAGTTCCATAAACATTAATTTCAAAGAAGAAAATTATAAATAAGGCATTACTACTGAAACTACAACCTACCATTTTAATACTTTCTCTGATAAGCGATCCCCCAAGCCCTTATTTCTGTAGAAAATCGGGCATTATGGCATTCACAAATAAGATATTTAACGAAGAAACAATAAGTTATAGTTAATAAACCTGCGTCAACAGCGCTTTTCAATTTCAAATGTATGACAAAATCGCGTGGAACGTCCGTTACTAAGGACGTAGTAATGTTGGGAAGAAACTTCAGTAAGGGGCAATGGGAATTTGGGTCCAGGTCTGATAGTTTGTATTAATTCAGTTCAATTTTATGTCTACAAACATTAAAATTTAATTTGTTTATTTTTCTTGTTGATTTATTTAATAAAAGTTTAGAAATTAATAAGTGGATCTGGTCCACAAGTGAAGTATTATTTATATGAAAGTTGGCAAACAAATGGAAAGAATACTTGAATATCGTCTAAGAGAATTTTTTGAAGCAGGGTTCTTTTAGATTCTCAGGATGGATTTAGATAGAATAAAAGCACAAGCAGATATTTATGTAGACTCATGTTAGAAGCCGAGCATGTTAGCATTAGTAAAAAAATGATGGTCTCATTCTAGCCTTGGATTTAGAAAAAACTTTTCAAAAACTATTGGCATTAGCATTTTCACAGTGTTGGTGAAAATGTTACTACTGCCCAACTCTGTGTCTTGCACATGGACCTATCTGGATCAGACAGCATAGACAAAGTGGAAACAATGAAAACAATGATTGGCTGTAAGGTTTATTGCTGAAAATGTAAAGAACATGTGTACCTGGCATATTGCTTTACATTATGGCCAGCTTCTTGTCGATACATTTATATTGTTTTAGTTGATTATGAAAGAGCATGAATTAACGTATTCGTATGACTATTGTTGAATTGACATAGCAGTTGGTAAAAAACATGAACGAATTAAGTCAAATAATTTTGGTATGCGTTCTAGCGGAACCATACTCGACGAAACGATGGCTGACATTTTATCACGTATTTTTGACGATTCTTCTGAAAAAAGCCAGAAGAAAACAAATGCTGACGAAGAGAATTCTAGGTATGTTTTGTTAGCGGTATTAAATTGTGAAATTTTGTAAATTTACAAAACATCTGGTGAAACTGAATGCAAACAACGTGGTTATCAATTAAATTTCGTTTGTTGCTCAGATACATGAAAATTACAAGTTTGAAGTACGGGTGTGAAGTACACTGGCACGCAAAGAAAACTACTCAGAACTAAAATTTCAGTATCTACTGAAATGTGCGTACTGATAATCGTGCATAATTGTGATAAGTGCATAGTGATAATTGTTAAGCATGAAAGAAAAGAAAAAAGGTGTAAATTTGCTCACATTGGTGGAATACACATGTAGAAATGAGTATTGAATCACACATAATTAATATTATTTTCAAAACATTGGTGAATAACCATATCAATATTTATGAAGAGAATATACAGAACCATTCTCTACATAAGTTATGTTTAAGTTGATAATTTTAAAACTCACCTATTTTCAAAGCTAGGCAGTAGGCTTATAACTAGTATAAGTTATGTTACTGTTTCTGATGAAGGTTAAGAACCTTAATTAGTTAGCTGTCAGTAATAAAGTATGAGTGCCCATATTAGTAACAGACTTGATGAAACTTATAAATAAAAACTTTAAGATGTGCTACTGTCTTTTTCAAATCTGTGTTATCGGTAGTTTATGTCATTGTGACATGCTCACTATACGGGAACGTAATATATGATGTGCAGTTTGTTGTTTACTGCAAAAGTGACTGTGAATATAATTCAGTATTTGTGAGTTGCCAAAAAGATGTGTACATACCTTTCATTTTAATGGTTACTTTTCATTTACAGTGCAAATTCTGTTGAGTTGGTCGCAGATGACCAAAAGGAACGAAAAAAGAAGAAAAAGAAGAAACACAAGCACAAGAGCCATAAACATGACACTGGCGACAAAAAACAAGACAAAAAACATGGTCGGAAAAAGAAAGGTGGCAGCAGTGACCGAGATCAGGAAACTAGTATCAACACAGTAGCCTCTGATATGGAAATAGTTTACGAGATGCCAAGTAAAAAACCAAAAATTTCTCCTGCAGAGTTTCTGGTCACTTATCCGGCAATTGCGGTACATCGTCCAAAATCGTCAGCCCCTTCTAGCTATCCTGCCAGGTCAGGTACAGCGCCCTCTAGTTTGCCTGCCAGGTCAGACGCAGCGCTCGTTAATTATCCTACTAGACATCCAAACAGATCTAGTGGTAAGAGGGCAGACGGTTTTGCTAATATTGAGACGATCAATTTGGAGTTACTGGAGCAGCAGAAGGCTTTGCTTCAAGCACAGTTGGCCGACACTGGCATTGGACTTATCGCTCAAGGTTACGGGACAGACGAAGAAGAGGAAGAAGGGGAGGTTGACTACACCGTCACCAAGACAATACAAGAAGTGGCGTATTTAAAAAAATTAAAGCAGACGCATCGTCCGGAAAGCGATATATCAGAAGCAGAAGAACTGCCCGGAATTAACGAGTACTCAGATTCGACTGCTGACCAAAGTCCAGATGTTGATAATAATAAGCAAGCTGGTTCACCTGAACAGACACCTCCAGTGACACCTATTGTACAAATAGACTTATCAAAGATTGACGAAATCATTGGCATGGATTTGACAACAAAGAGCAAGGAAAAGGAACATAAGGAAAGTAGATCTCTATCTCCCGAAATTAGAAGTCGATCACATACTAAGGAGCGGCGGCGAAAAAGTAGGAGTAGATCGAAAAGAAGGAGCAAATCGCCAAAAAGATCGCACAGGTCTAAGTCTAGAGAGCGCGCATCCAGGAAGAAGCGTAGCAGAAGTCGCACACGTCGGAAATCCGCATCTAGGAGGAGCCGATCACCTGATCGTATCAAGCACCGTCGAAAATTGTCTGCATCGCCGGAACGTAAAAAGTCTCAGTCACCAGTTAGTAGAAAACCTGTTTCACCAGTACGCAAGAAATCACAGTCGCCAGTGCAGAGGAAGTCGCTTACTCCTCCTGTACGCAGAAAAGCGACGTCGCCAGATCGTAGAAAATCATCATCGCCACCTAGAAGAAGAAGGTAGGCCTAGTATAAAAGTACATTGAATTAGCTAAACAAAGGCCTTTGGTGTAATGAAATGTTTTGTAAATAGACTAATTTGAACTTTACGTTCAAATGGGTGCAAAGAAATGCCGTTTCATAATTCATTTATGTAAGATTGACAATTCATTGTATAGTTATTAAATTTTATCTGTGCTTGGTGCATAGCTTTTTGTTGACTTACAAAAAAGATGTAATATGAGCATTCTTATTGATTCCATTAAGAATTATTTATTTGTTATTTAGGTCTATTGAACGCATCCGTAGATCTCCAAGGAGAGGTAGCAAAGACTGGCGAAGGAGTCGGTCGCCTCGTAGAGACAGGTGGTAAATAGATTTGCTCGAATTCTTTCACGAACAAATAATTTTCATTTTAGAAGAATGTTTGATTGTTAAGCTTTAATACAATTCCTTTTTTAATTTTTTTTATTTTTCTTTGACTTCGCCTTTACAAGAAAGGAGTGAAACAATGGTGCCTTGGCAAGTTGTTTCTTTTTTTCAAAAGGGAAGGTGCACACATTATCTAACAGTTCATTAGTTCATGAATTAATGCTGCCTTGGCAAGTTGGTTTTTTTTTGAAAAGGGAAGGTGCACACATTGTCTAACAGTTCATTAGTTCATGAATTAATGCTGCCTTGGCAAGTTGTTTTTTTTTCAAAACGGAAGGCGCACACGTTGTCTGTCGACCGTGCCTCGTACTGAACCTTTTTGCTTTTCATAGGGAACGGGGACGACGACGAAGGAGCGACTCACGAAGCCGAAGACGGCGACGGTCTAGAACTCCACCGGAGGACAAGTTCAAGGGTAGTCTTTCAGAGGGCATGATCAAGCAACAGGAGTCCAGTGAGGATGAGTAAGTAAAGATTTATTTTAATCCATCTTTACACTTGTACTTGTGCGAGTGAAAACAGTACTGTTGGTAATCGTTGGCCTATTAAGTGCAGGTAGTCGTCAATCTACGACAGTTCGACTTTATGACCCGACTACAAATTAATTAATAATATGAAACTAATAGTCTCTGTATATTAAGTTCGGTGGTATTTGACTTTATATAGATATATATCAGAGGCTACAGCTCCCAGGATGGCACCATTTTTATCTGCGATCTACATTTCAAATGAAAGCTCTCGGTCCAGTCCTTTGCCATTGGTTATTTATCTAATCTTGCCCACCGGGAGGAATGGGGCAAAAAATCTCCAAAAATGGCACCTTTTCGTCTGTTTTTTTGTAAAACATACACTTATTTCTAGAAAACGGGAACCGGCCGGGGGTGGTGCTGGTAATCGTTGCATAGCCCGTTTACCATTGGGTGTAGTAGGGATATCTAGAATTCATGAGAGAGCCATGGTATTCAGTAACTGGTGTTTTACCGAACCCAACTCCAGATTTTTTTCGAAATTTTGACCAAACAGCCAGTAGAAAAAATATTCTATTGGCGCCTGGTGGGACTCTCGGAAAGAGGTATTTAGCTATTTAGAAAGAGGAAGAGCGGGGCTATAAGGTGATGTGTGCTACATTTTAGGACGCTTCCACCAAGAAGAGTGGCGATGGTTTGATTAGAGGTTCCATTATCGGCACTTCTTGCTTGGTAAGCTGCTGATGCAACGCCATTGTTGTGACGTCATTCCATTGTACTCTGCCTATAATTTTGTTCAGTACTTTAGCCTTTATTGGCTTTGCGTTATAAATGACAATTATGCAGGATGTTTGCGTATTATTGATTATAAGTGGATTTTTTAAGAGGACAAAATTTTTTGCAGGGCCTTTGCTAGTAACAAATAAATTTTAAGTCGCCATTTGTTGTGAGTGACAAATTCATCTGAAGGTACTGTCATACTTACTTATTTAATGTATTTACACGTACAACAGATTAAGTGTAGGGGCGCACCACTTGAATATGCTGGTCTGACTCGAATCCAAGTCATCTTATCACCAATTCACCTGAACCGATTGTGATCGTAAGTTGACGACTACCCGTACTTTGTTGTTCGTTTCATCTAGTTAAGATTGCTACCGAGGCTTTAGCATTGGAGGTGATTATGGGAAGCCAGATTAACTACTGACTCCAAATGATTTAACATGAATTTGTAATGATGTTTTATACTATAGGGTTTTAGATATTGAAGTGCCCGAGGAAGAGGAAGATGAAGCTACAATTATCGAACGACGGCGAAAAGAGAGAGAGGAATTATTAAAGGTAACAGCAGCTGAAAGTTGTGACGTTTCTTCGATTTTAGCTTTTAATATGACTCCTTGAGGAATTTTCTATCACTTATTTTAATGTCATTGTATACCTTTATTTTGCTTGTAGTTTTACCTGTAATTTTTGCTATTGTATCTCAACGATGACGCAGTCTGCAAAGGACGAAAACTTCTGTGAAAAATAGGAAAAAAATTTTGAGACTTAATGGATACTTTTTACTTCTTTATGATTATGTAAATGTGCTTTCTTTTCACAAAGGAGCTTAGATTTTTCACATCATGTAGCATTTTTGTCTGGAATATAATACAACAGGCCTCATTAGAGTGTACTGTATGCATGAATTTTTGTTCTACACTAAATTTGTGATGAATATTATGAAGCCTGTGGATATAGCAAAAATTGTAAATGTTCTTTATACTTCAGGGATGAGAATTTTCCGCAGATGCGCGGAATTCTGAGTTTTTGGAAGACCAGTACTGCCATTTTTGTAAATCGCGTAAATTCGTTGAGAAAATTTTTACGGACCCAGTACATTATTTCACAAGCTGACCGCTAGTTGGCAGGCCGTCGCTTTGTTTACATCACGTACATCAGTGTAACCACGTGTATATCTCTATGTATGAAAATATAGAATCAATTGTGCGGAGTTATTTGAGTCAATTGCGGACAGTTTTTATATACTTTTGCATAGGAGCGGCCAGTACTTAGGCGTTTTTGAGAAAATTAGGTATCATGTGTCCTTGATAGTTGGGTATTTTAAATTATGCATGAAACAAGGCAATTGATATTTTAAGTCCACTTAGAGGCTCTCTATGGTCACAAAATTGCAATTTGAACCCCATTGGGGGTTAAGTGGCCCCAAAAACCCCGGCCTGTTTCAGGAGTTTTTTGAAATTTGTCATTCTCATCCCTGATACTTCTTTGTTGCAAATGTTCGAGATTTTGTTTTGATTTGCAAATCTCGTTTACCTGCCCGTGTTTTTCTAAATGTATCATCCTCGGTTTGTAATTTTTTGCGTATAGCGATTAAAGTCGTCGGAACTTAACGACGGCAGCAATTTAGTCATTAACGAGGACGACGCTGACGAAAGCAGAAGGTCAACGCCCGCAAGCTCGCCGGACAGTCACGCCCGCTCGGCGAGCCCCGATGAACTCACGCTAGCTAACTGGGCCAAGGAAGATCTGTACCAAGATGAGAAGGCGTGGGACTTTGAGGCATCGTTGACGGAAAAGAAGAGAAATATTGAAGAGGAGAACGACGATAACGATTCCACTGAAAAAGGTTCGAGTTTATTCGCATCCACCTAATTCAGCTTTGGTTTCCGTGTTAGGTTTTTCTTTTTTGATGCGACATTGCTTTTTATAACAAAATCATGTTTTGAATTATCAGCTGTGCCCGATGGAAACTTGCTGCTTCTAAATTTGGTTGATTGTTTGATTACCTATGTTGACATTAGTTTATATTCAGCAATGTGATATTGAGCTAGCGTGTAATCTGAGCAACATAGTGATTGTTACATCTGTGGCATGCATGAATATTGTAACTACTTTGGGTTGTTCTTAATAATTTTCACTAGGCAGTTTTTACTTGCAGTCTTAAGCAGTTTTAGCACTAGCATGTAGTCTGAGCAACATAGTGATCGTTACATCTGTGGCATGTATGAATATTGTAACTACTTTGGGTTGTTCTTAATAATTTTCACTAGGCAGTTTTTACTTGCAATCTTAAGCCATTTTAGCACTAGCGTGTAGTCTGAGCAACATAGTGATCGTTACATCTGTGGCATGTATGAATATTGTAACTACTTCGGGTTGTTCTTAATCATTTTCACTAGGCAATTTTTACGTACAATCTTAAGCAGTTTTAGCACTAGCACGTAGTCTGTAGTCTCACTGAACTCGCATGTAGTCTGATCAACGTAGTGACTGTCACATCTGTAGCACGGGCGGTGCTATTAACAGAAGTTATGCAGTGCCTTTGTTTTTCAGATGACAAAGACAAGAAATCCGGCAGTGCGATAGACATTTTTGCTCCGGAATCGGATATGTTTGCTGAACACTATTCGGTGAGTTAATTGCTGAAGAATTCGTTTAAAGTTGTGAGCAGTTCTGGAATATTTATAGACCGGTACGTGATCAGTAATTTGAAAAACGGTTTCTTTTCGTCGGCACTGCTTCATACCGATTATGCTGATTTCTGTTTCTAGAGCCCAAGTTCAGTAGCAACCAAGCAAACGTTTGGCGCTGAGAACCCTAGCCTCACCGATAACTGGGACGATGCCGAGGGCTATTACAGTAAGTGATACACTGGTGAAATAAACAACTGCCTGCTTCATTGTCTGAGCTGACTTTGTTTTCCATTCAGCAATGCAGTATTTGAGCTAGCACATAGTCTGACCATCGTAGTGACTGTCACATCTGTGGCACGAACGTCTGTAACTACGTCAGGTGGCTCTTAGTAATTTTGCAAAAAGATATACTTTTGACAGAAATCGACACTGCTTTTCAATCGACGAGTGACGTAATTGGTGGAAAAATGGGCTTTCAAAATGGGAGTTCCCACCAAGCGTAAAATGATCACGATTTTGTGAATGAACGAGCGAATTTTATTTGCACATTTAACAAAGTAACAGTGCGCACGTAAATAGTAAAAAAGTTTAAAGTGCTGGAGCAATCTGCGTTAACAAGGCACAAAAAAATGCGACGCTCAAAATCACAATTACTTTCAACTTTACGACAGCGTCTTAAAGCAAAAGCGAAGTCTCTCGGCAAGTTGAGCTTATAATACAGTGTTCCCTCACTTATCGCGGATGTTCCGTTTCAGGCCCACCCGCGATAAGTGAATTTCCGAGAAGTACTTCCGCTATACTTATTTAACACTTACACGTTTGGGTGGCATCGTGGGACTTGAATAAATTCAGTCTCTAGCGAAAATTTCACAAATAGCGTTCAAGAAAACAAATTGCAAGGCACCTGAGCCAATCAGCAACTGGGATACATAGCAGCATTCTCTGGTTGGTCGCTTTCCGTCAATCAAACAATCGTGTGTTGTGTACAATCTCACGTCGGCAACTAGCATCTCAAGCGGGCGCAAGTATTTCGTTTTTGGTGTGTATTCATCCGCCGAATAAATACGCTATTTACTGCAAATCTATACGTTACTGTACAATACGTACTACGCATGTGCAAAAATACTTTAGACCGAGTACCGCAAAACCCGCGACACAGCGAAAATACCGCGATAAATATTTTACATTAATATTTTTCAAAACCCGCGAAACAGCGAGTCTGTGATAAACGAACCGCAAAATAGCGAGGGAACACTGTATAGTTTTTTTAAAGCCTGCACACCTGCAATGTATTTATTAAATACTAACACTAAGCATTTATTAAAGCCTGCACACCTGCAAAGTACTTATTAAATACTAACACTAAGCATTTATTAAAGCCTACACACCTAAAAAGTATTTATTAAATACTAACACTAAGCGTTTATTAAAGCCTGCACGCCTGCAAAGTATTTATTAAATACTAACACTATGCGTTTATTAAAGCTTGCAGACCTGCAAAGTATTTATTAAATACTAACACTAAGCATTTATTAAACCCTGCACACCTGCAAAGTATTTATTAAATACTAACACTAAGCATTTATTAAAGCCTGGCCACCTGCAAAGTATTTATTAAATACCTGATAAGCCTGCAAACTTTAACTCAATGTGTATCGTGATACATTTCATATCGTATCATGAGGTTAGTATCGTGATGTGTATCGTATCATAACTTAGATGTATCATCACAGCCCTGCAAATTATCTTTTCAAATTTTCTGGTCTGTTACTTTTCGCTTTGTTGTTGTACTGAGCTTCTTCTCTTTGTCTAGGGGTGAGGATCGGCGAGGTGTTAGACTCGCGCTACACAGTGTTCGGCTACACGGGGCACGGAGTGTTCAGCAACGTGGTGAGAGCTCGTGACCAAGCCCGCGGCAACAACATTGTCGCCATCAAGATCATTCGCAATGTAGAAATCATGTGAGCTATACATTCTTGCAACACCATTTATTGTAATATAATTACAAGAGCACTGAAATGAGCGGATATTTCAAAGTTGAATTTCTCTAGATATGTTACTTTACTAACATCCCATTGTCTGTTTTACTAACATCTTGTTGTCTTTGTAAGCTGTATATTTTTATGCAAAATAAACTTATAATATTATAATAATAATAATAACTAGCAGCATGCCTCTTCCAATGAAACGGGTGATGGCCCTAGTTTCATCGCCAGAATTAAAAATAAAACATAAAAATTGCAAGACTGGTAAGTTGCAGTTTCGAGCTTCATAAACTGTCTAATTATTTCACGGCTATGTATTAGCACAGACACACCTCTGCCTAAGCCTCATAATAACGTCTATCTTTTGTAACCCATGTCAGCACTTCTGAATTGTTTTGTACTTTCTGATCAGTGATTCATTACAGGAACATAGCTATTTAATTGCGTTACTTTTGTTTCAAAAGTTTCACCAGACGGTTTAGTCTAGTGGTAATGCGTTTGCTTTCCGTCTGGGAGGTCGTGAGTTCGAACCAGCGGCTGGGTCATATCAAAGACTTTAAAATGCCTGACGCGTGGTATTTAGGGTAAAAGTGGGGTAATAATAGTCTCTGTTATGTAGTTGTAGGTTGTTATTTACAGTCGGCGATAATAGCTCTTTGAGCTAATGTTAATTGTTGACCCAAAAGCCGACTTTAAATAAAGATTATTATTATTATTATTATTATATAATTCTAAATAAATGCTGAAATAAGTAAACCCAGTACCTTGAAAATTTGGATTTTTCTAACGAGTTTGACTGAAAAACAGCACGCGAAAAAATCGGAACCGTCAACTACCTTATTATTAAACTGATAACAACTCATTTTATTCATTTGCTTTGGTTTTTGGCTCTGCATTTTGGCTCTTTTTGCAGGCATAAGACGGGTTTAAAAGAAATGGAATTTCTGAAGCGCTTAAACGATGCCGATCCAGACGACAAGTTCCACTGCCTACGATTGCATCGCAATTTCTTTCACAAGCAGCACTTGTGCTTAGTGTTTGAGTGTCTAAGGTGAGTGTTTCTCTAATTGCTATTGTTGCTTTGTGCAAGCTGAAGAGGTGAGTAAAAATTGAAGATTCACAACTAGTGTCGTCCGATACCTGATTTTGAAGAAAAACATAATGAGTTTTCGCTTCATAGCCCAGTTTGAAGTGCAGTAAAATATACGTTTTAACGTCTACGTGACAAATGTTCCTGATAAACAATAGGTTTAAGGCTCAATTAATGGCGGGTGAGCCCAACTAGTGACGACATCACAACTGAACATAATTTTCAACAGCTCAAACATTTCACGAGCGTGTTGCACGTGTTTCTGAAGGCCAAAATTCAAACACAGTGCTACTGTACAACATTCAGTGTGACAGACAAGAACTCTGCAAATTTTAAATTTGCCACCGTGCTCACGTATGAAGTCTCGAACGTGTGCACTACGTCACAACTGAGCACCTCTGAAATGACAGGTAGAGCACCCGTTTTTTGTTCAATGCGTTTCTGAGATGCAGGTGCTAGTGCCCATCTAACAATCGAATAGCGAAATGCGTGTAGCAGCGTAGAACTAACCGCGTGAACGTGTTTACTACCATTCTGTGGTAATAATTCTTTCACGTATGTCATTCTTGAAAAAAATTGTGTGTTTCCTTTCTATATTTCATAGATTATACTGGTTTGACCTACAGTTTAAAATTGGGTCTGATTTTCCTTTAATGGCGAGAATAATGACAGTGAATTAAAAAAATCACACAACTAAAAAAACAAGAGGAAAAGAAAGAGCATATCATATTGAAGTACTACTGTACTTAATCTTTGGACGAAAGTGACATCAAATAAACTCAATGAGAGGCAAATAACAAATGAATGAATTATTAGAATTACAGTGTTCCCTCGCTACTTCGCGGACTCGCTGTTTCCGTGGGTTTTCAAAAATATTAATGTAAAATATTTATTGCGGTATTTTCGCTGTTTCACGGATTTTTGCGGTACTCCGTCTAAAGTATTTTTGCACATGCATAGTGCGTATTGTGCGGTAATGTATTGATTTGATGAATTTTGCATGAAAAATCACAAAATGTATAAAAATATATTAAAAATATTGATTCTAACATCAAACGAATATTATAAATCATAAAAAATTACCATTTACAGTAAATAGTGTATTTATTCGGCGGATGAATACACACCAAAAACGAAATGTAGTACTTGCGCCCGTTTGAGATGCTCCGCGATGTACAGCGTCCCTACTTCGCGGAAATTCACTTATCGCGGGTGGGCCTGGAACGGAACGCCCGCGATAAGTGAATGAACACTGTATTTTAAATATTTCTGTTAGTTTTGATTTCATTTCACTTGTGATTTATTGCAGCATGAATCTAAGAGAGGTACTGAAGAAGTATGGCAAAGACGTGGGTTTGCACATCAAAGCCGTACGATCGTATACGCAACAGTTGCTGCTGGCGCTGAAGCTGATGAAACGTTGCAACATCATCCACGCCGATATCAAACCCGATAACATCTTGGTATGTAAGAATTCGTGCATGTTAATTGTTTCGTGTTACTGCATGTTAATTGTTTCGTGTTACAGTGCTCTCAATAAACAAATGCTATACTATAAACATTTGTTACTGTGTCTCAAGTTACATTGGCATTTGTTGAAATTTTTGCAGTATTTTCAAATGAAATGTATTTTATGTGACTTCGGTAAACTAAAAATTAATGAATGTTTCGTATTAAATTGCACTTACACGTTCAGTTGTAAATTTATGCATTATGTTTAGTAAAATCAATAAGATTTTAAAAAATCAGTCAATTTTGTTTGCACAAAATTTCTGTTTATCTCTTATATAAACAGTTTTTTCAGTAGGGCTCATCACTTGATGAAATATCTCAGCAGTGCACTGCCTGTATACGTAGTAAAATTACCTGGGCACCTAGCTGCTGAGTGTATATATTATAAGCGTATCCCTATACAGAATATTACGCAGATACAGTAAACCTAGTTTTCGGGTTCCGGTTCAAATCCACATTGTATCCCAACTTTTGCACATTTCCGGTCTTTCAAGTTTGGCATCAAAATCTAGTTAGTTGCGAGTTTCTTTGTAGATTATCAGTAATCTCGACTTTACGATTGTAATAATTAATGATTTAGGTTAACGAGTCGAAGCTGGTGCTGAAGTTGTGCGATTTCGGGTCCGCATCGTTTTCCGTGGAAAATGACATCACGCCTTATCTGGTCAGTCGGTTCTATCGTGCGCCTGAAATTAGTAAGTATACGCTAATGGGTACTAATTCATCGTCCTGGAAAACATACAGAAAAAGAGCTTTCGTTTTAGTGACTTCCCCTCGTGTGTAACTTAGAAACCGGTAGGAAAATTTTACGTCAGTACTTGTTAGAGAGTTTTCACTACAGTGGAACACTGGAAAATTCTGATTCTGAAATGACATCACTACTGTCAACGTTAGAATCATCTTCAGTGTGTTTCACTACAGTTGCTTGTTCTATGGACGAATTTTTGAAGAATTTAAATCGGGGGTGTGCAAATTGCGGCCCGCGGGCCACTTGCGGCTCGCCGAGAGAATTTGTGCGGCCCGCGAAGAGATTTGTCAACCTAATGAAAGTGCGGCCCGGGCGATGAATTGACTGTATCCAGCTGAAGTCCGTGCCACGATCCCAAAGATAGTGCGGGTAGTTTTTTCTACTAGATCGGATGCCATTAATCCTTACAAGACGGTTGTAGCTTAATGTCACTGTACTACACAGACTGTGTGATACACATTACTAATATGCATTGTATTGAAATTACCACTATCTGTCCTGAAAGTAGAAACATATGGTTTGTAATATAAATTTTAATAACTTCTAAAATAGTTTCTTGAGTGTAGTAGTAATGATGTACGCAGGTCGGATGCAAAAAAATCGTTATTAGGCCTTTCTGTACTTGGCTCTTTGATCAAACTGCCTGTGGCCTGCAGGAATTGCGGGAAAGTTTAATATGGCCCGGCTAGTCAGATAATTTGCACACCCCTGATTTAAATACCCAAGTGACCGCTAGACAAGACAAAACACGTAATTACAATTAGTGTGTTCTTGCTAACTATTCGATATCACGAATAAACTGTCCATACTGATTATAAAAAAATCTTCACTAAAGTTGTAGAACATTGTAGAACACGCTTTACCGTACAAATGATTCTTGTCTGTGATCATCGTGATTGTCGGATGACGTGATTTCGACTACCACAACCATGAAAAAGCATCCTGCCATTGTAAAGTAAAGCTTTGAATTATGCTGAAAGTATTAACGAATTTAAAAATTTTGACGATCAACTCCTACAGATTGGTATAGGTGTTACCGGTTACACTTACCGTTAAATGTTTCATGGGTTAAAGTATGATTCGGATACAGATGCAGACCTGAATCTGTTGCGAACGTGATGCTAGCACTTTTGAAACGTACATTTTGCTAAAACAGTTGGAAAGACTTTTGCAGACAAATCACCAGCCTAATTAAAATACGCGTGTCTCAGAAGTTCAGTACAGTTTTTATGAACCGTTAACAAAGTTTAGTGTGAACCATTAACAAAGTTTCGATTTGTAAAGCAGTTTGAATTATCATGTGCTTTTGATAGCCACTCTACCATTGTTTCAGTTGTTTAAGCCACAGAAATAATACTTTTGTCGCAACCTCAAAATTGCTAACAACCTAACGACTTGCTATTAAATCATAAATATTTCTTATTTTGAAGTTTATTTTTAATATTCGCAATACTTTGTAATTGTTGTATGTCTAACTATGACAGTGAATTGACTTTTCTTATAATGAAACCAATCAACTGTGTTTTAATGGATAATAAAAACACCACCAAATCAAATTAACAATTAATTAAATTATTATTAAAATTTGAACAGTTTATAAGGCAAATAGACACAAAATAACTAAATTGATATTAATCACAACGTGGTCTATCTTGAAACTGTTTTGGTTTGCAGACTAATATTCTATAAAAATGTAAAATGAAGTTGAATCGAATTGACTACTTCAACTAGAATTTCAAGATAAACCACATTGTATTTTTGGTCTCTTGTTATTTACCTACTTTGCGAAACGGATTTGCTTCCGAAAGTCTCTAAATTTTACTAATAATGTAATTAATTGTTAATTTAACTTCTTGGCGTGTTTTATTATTCTAACATGAAACTGCAGGACTTCATTTACGCGCATTTTTCAGTTATCGGGAGAAACTACGACTTCAACATTGACCTGTGGAGCGCCGGATGCACGATCTACGAGCTGTACACGGGTCGGATCATGTTCCCGGGAAAATCCAACAATCACATGTTAAAGTTGATGATGGAATGGAAGGGAAAGATTCCCAACCGAATGACGAAGAAGGGCATGTTCAAAGAGCAACACTTTGATCAGAACTTCAGCTTCCTGTATCGCGAGGTGGACAAAGTGACGGAGAGGGTAAGTGGGTTCATTTCCACACGTTGCGAACTCTCGTTGAACGTTTCCGCTTTTCTCTACCGCATGTCAGATTTTGTTTAATGGTTTCACTGCTTCCATGACGAGAATTCCCGTCAGTAAAATGCTACTCTTGCTTGCCTGTATGACGAGATTGTACCGTCATGCTTAATATGCAAATTAACTGACACCTATGCCAGTAGCAATAATACCTGCACATTCATGAATCAGGCTATTGAAAATAAACAGCGGTGCTGTCCTCTGTTGGTCAGAAAGTTAATATATAGGCTAGTACACCAGTAGCAATGGCACACCTGCACACGCCAAGCACTCTTCATGAATCAGTTTATTGAAAATAAACAGCAGTGTCGTCCTCTGTTGGTCAAAAGGTTAATATATAGGCTAGTACACCAGTAGCAATGGCATACCTGCACACGCCAAGCACTCTTCATGAATCAGTTTATTGAAAATAAACAGTGGTGCTGTCCTCTGTTGGTTACAAAGTTAATATGTAGGCTAGTACACCAGTAGCAATGGCATGCCTGCACACGCCAAGCACTCTTCGTGAATCAGTTTATTGAAAATAAACAATGGTGCTGTCCTCTGTTGGTCAAAAAGTTAATATATAGGCTGCAAAATGCTTATACCGCAAAACGTGGGCAAAACTGGCAGAAAAGATTGCTGTTATTGCAGAACGTGCACTGCAGTTTCCTGTGTTGAGACTGTTGTCTTCTAGTCTGTATTTTGAAAGGTGCTTTGAATTCTTTGAATTACTACATCACACAAAACTACTTTTGAAATGATTTAATGAAAGTGGCCTCCATGAAAAAGGTGATACTCGTGATGGCAGCAGTGGATGTTAGTGGTGGTGTCAGCAGTTATAGTGGTGGCAGTAATAGTTGTTGTTATAGTAAAACTGATGGTGACATTGCAAAAGTTTCAGTAAACTGTAGTCTGTAGTAGTATCAACTTTTCGTTTGTGACTTGTTACATTTTGTGACAGTGGTAAGGAACTGTAATTGTGGCCTGTTAGTTTTTGTGACAGTGGTGATGAATGGTAATTGTGACTTGTGGCAGTGGTAAAGAAGTGTAACTGTGACCTGTTACTTTTTGTGACAGTGGTAAGGAACTGTAACTGTGACTTGTTACATTTTGGGACAGTGGTAAGGAACTGTAACTGTGACTTGTTACATTTTGTGACCGTGGTAAGGAACTGTAACTGTGACTTGTGGCAGTGGTAAGGAAGTGTAACTGTGACCTGTTACATTTTGTAACAGTGGTAAGGAACTGTAACTGTGATTTGTTACATTTTGTGACAGTGGTAAGGAACTGTAACTGTGACCTGTTACATTTTGTAACAGTGGTAAGGAACTGTAACTGTGACTTGTTACATTTTGGGACAGTGGTAAAGAACTGTAACTGTGACTTGTGGCAGTGGTAAGGAAGTGTAACTGTGACCTGTTACATTTTGTGACAGTGGTAAGGAACTGTAACTGTGACTTGTTACATTTTGTGACAGTGGTAAGGAACTGTAACTGTGACCTGTTACATTTTGTGACCGTGGTAAGGAACTGTAGCTGTGACCTGTTACATTTTGTGACAGTGGTAAGGAAGTGTAACTGTGACCTGTTACATTTTGTGACAGTGGTAAGGAACTGTAACTGTGACTTGTTACATTTTGTGACAGTAGTAAGGAACTGTAACTGTGACCTGTTACATTTTGTGACCATGGTAAGGAACTGTAGCTGTGACCTGTTACATTTTGTGACAGTGGTAAGGATCTGTAACTGTGACTTGTTACATCTTGTGACAATGTAACTTGTAACTGCAACGAGTTACATTTTCAAAAGCTGTAACAAGCGTGACAGCACATTTTGTCTTCAGTTTGTGCAAGTTTGGCCGTATAAAGAAGTGCAATTACACATGCACGTCTTTGCCAATTTGTTTTGCCAAAAATTTGGTCATTAAGCTAGTTGTCATTAAAAAAAGAGGGTGTTATAACTACGTTTGACTCTATAATCGGTCATTCCATGTCAATTCACCCAGTGACCTACACCCGACCATCTTGCATTTTTCTGATTAAAATGATACATCTCCCTTGAATTTTGGTCCAAAAAGTGCAAAAGAGTGCAACGCGAACGAGTGGAAAAATTTCAAACAGGGACCTAAAATTTTGAACACAAACTTTTTTCTCATGAGGCCCAATAATCATGCGACATTTCATCAAAATTTGAGATGGTCGCATGTAGATGATTCAAAATTTTGGGTGAATTGACGTGGAATGACCCTAATGCTTTGTCGGGATTGTTCAACTTTTTTCTCATGGAAAGCACTTTTTATTTTTATTGCTAAAATTCTCACCTTTAACTTAACTTTTTTAAAATGTTCTACCTGTTCAGTTGATTTATTAAGTTTCGATCAATACGATTTAAACGAATATTTTCAAACTTTTTGTTTCTCAGTTTCTGTATTTCCACAAATTAGTGCATATCTGTCAAACAAACCGCATGCAATTTAACGTATTTTTGGTTAATTTTATTATTATTAATATTATTAAATGTGAATATTTTCAATTGCTAACTATTATTAATCACTAATCATTACTTATTACCCAGAACAAAATTCTCAAACTAATATATCATGTAAGGTATGACCATCCCACAAATATAATTTATTTGTCTGGTAAAACTCTTAAAGTGAAAGAAATATATGACATGTATTGTCTTCATTTCATGTATCAGTATCATAATTCACTACTTCCACTAGCTTTTCAGTCATACTTTAGTCCAGTTTCAAATCAACATGATCATTACACAAGATATTCAGTCGAAAACTATGTACTCCCTCTTCCATAAACAAATATAATGAAACAGTCATCAAAATATAATGCTATTAAAATATGGTCATCGTGAAATGAAAACTCTTAGTCTTTATCAATTTAAAAAAGCATCAAAGAATTACTTACTACAACGGTATAATTAACTCACAATTTTACTCATCCCGATCTTAAGTTACTAACAAAACTTATTTTGTTCTAATGTACGTTATAACTGATGAAAATACTATGCAATGTTAATTGTGAATTGTTTCACTTATCTGGAGGAGGACTCGAAAGCTCAATGCTCCTTCCTCCTCCTCACAGTAACTTGCATAGTTTTTTTTTCAATGTTATATCAATTTATGTATGTTTGAGTTGCTGTGGAATAAATTCATAATTCAATTCAACTTATACAGTGCTTTCTTAGAAGCCGTACACATGACTGTAGACTGTGTAGAGTGACTGTAGATCGTAATCACCTGTTTTCTATAGGAGAAAGTGTCAATTCACAGCACCGTCAGTCCAAGCAAAGACTTACTGGCAGACCTGATTGGTTACCAAAGACTTCCCGACGACCAGCTGCGGAAGGTGACTCAACTTCGAGACCTCCTGGAGAAGATGATGGCACTCGATCCCTCGAAGCGCCTCTCCCTCAACGACTGCCTCCGACATCCGTTCATACAGGAGAAAATCTGAGGAGGACGTTTACTCTGTGATATTGTTTACTTGTTTACGTTGTTTATTTGTTTTACGAACGTAATTTGGCGGCGAGTAAACCAGAAATTTTTCTAACTTGCTCTCGTAATTTAGAAGTTGGATAAAAGCATCTTTGGTTTGTTTTTCAGTTTGTCCAACAAGAAATGGGCACCTGCCGCACCTCGCGTGCCACCCCCGTGGTGCCGGCAGCCGCATCCGAACATATACGGATAACGGTGTCAGCAGATAAGTATGTGAAAGCGAGACGATTGATTTTTGTTTGTTTATGTAGCTCATCTGATGTTTATGCAAATGTTTTTGTAAACAAGTTGAACGCGTATTCCGGATAGCAATCAGTTGGCATTGTAAATAACCGTCTGGTTTTAGCGAAGTTTTTATATAATTGCTTGTACATAATAAGTTTTTTTACCAACCTAGTTAGAAACGCTTACAGGTGTCTTTAGGAGGCGTACGATTAACTAATATTTTAGCATGAGTTTGTTCAGCTTTGGCAAGTTTTGGCAGCGGCAAAAAAGCCCAATACACTCTCTCCGTTTCAATGTATTAAACCTGGGATTTCTTAGTGTAAACTTCTGTATTTTACTGAAGCTACGCAAAAGTTATATGTGCTGTTATGGTCCTTCATGTTGGCGAATCTCCCTCCCGTCTGAAAACTATGGCACCGCATTATTTTTGATGTAATCAATATTGTTTAATTGCCGTTCAATAGTAATTATGATAGTGAATGTCGTTTAGCTCTTTTGAAAGTTTTCCTGAGAGAAATTGCTGTTATAAATGATTCACTTCACATGTAGTATAAATACTTTATGTAATTTGTGAAGTAAATAATAGGGGATACGGTATTTTAAGCATTTGGCCGAGAAACATCTTTTGTTCCTCTGATGTTTGTTTTCCTTATATGTTCAGTACCTTAAGCAGTTTCTTCTTTGTTAGCATTATTACCGTATTTGTTTACCTGTGTTCATGAATGTATTATTGGTTGAAGTCAGTGTAATTAGTTTTCGTTGTTACTTTTCACTCCAGGTTAGTGGTACGGCAGCAGAGAGCAGTCTCGTACTGATCTGATCGCGTTAGTGTTGCCTGTCCTTCAGTAGTAAGTATAATTGTACGTAAATACATACGTAGGAGTGTGGCAGCGAGTCGGCCGTCATTCTAGAATTTTCAAGGCCAAGCCGTAATGAGACATTTTTGCCTGTAGATGCACATAGTGGGAGGTGGGCAATACTGAGGGTGATGGAGGGGTCATAACACGACGGTCACAACGCAGGCTAAACCTGTAGGAAATCCTTTCACGTTCACTAAAAAAACCATTTTGGAAATTCCAGACCTTTCAGAAAAGTATTGATATCATCTCCGGCTAAACAAATGACCATTTTTGCTTTGAGTGCTGCTGAAAAGAGCAGGGATTGCAATTTCGGAGTATTCTGGCATCAATTTTGCGTTTGTTTTAGCGGATTGAACTAACCTTGAGTATTTTTATAATGGTAAATAAATCAGACGTAAATTAATTTCACAGCTTGTCAAAATGGTGAGATGTGATGCGCCAATACCTTTGAATTTCTTCGTGCATATAAACGAACGATTCTATAATTATCTAAAGTGCATTTAAAGTTTTAAGGAAAGCTTATTATTGCCAAATTGAATTTCTTTTCTCTGCTTATTACCACCAGGAACTGATAAATTTTTTTAATTACGATGTTGGTTTGAATTCACCTGAGAAAAATGTTTAGTTTGGTAGCAGAATGATCTAGATATTACTGCCAGGTGATGACAAAATTTCATTAATTACGATTTTGGTTTGAATTCACCCGTGAAGTGCTTAGTTTAGTAGTAGAATGATCTAGGTCGCTTGAGCGTGGAAGTTGCATGTCTGACCACTGTCCTGCCCCCAGACACGAGGTACTTGTATATGTTAGCCGCGTTGACAGATTACATTGAAGCGTTTCATCAGTTTTATTTCTAAGAATTTAGCAGACATGTATTTTTGTGCACAAGTTTTTCCATTATTGTTTGTATAAACTTTTTAAACCATGCCGCCAAGAATATAATATCACTTTTGACGTTTCTCTGTTATGTAGTATATCAGGTATCAACTGTGTTTATGTACAGAAATAAGGTGAACATAGTTTCAATTTTGTAATTCCAAGTTGGCGAATTCGTCGATGGATTCGCCAAGTGATGCTTTTCGTCGGAAGAGTCATACGTGATTGCAATTAGCTAATCATTCTTGTAGATATGTTTGGAAGCAAATAATTAGCGATTATATGTTTGCATATTGTAGTTTAATAATTGTAATGATAGTTAAATTTTTAATAAATCAGGTTATGATGACCCAGTGATTCACACTATGTTGCTGCTTCATCTCCATTGATATTGTTGTCGTTATATTCAACTCCTTCAGGACCTCACCACACAAAATGAGTCTTATATAAGACCTGTGACTTCTCTGCTGCTGTATGAGCACAGATATAACTAAATGATTACAAATTAGATACTGTACTATTCAGGAGAATCTCGGCAATTCAATCATACTATTTGTCTAAGCATTTATAAGTGATTTAATTGGATAAAATTAAGAAAAACACACCCTTTTCAGGCGCTCCAACTTAGCCTGTCGAGTAGCTTCATCTGGTGTACAGTTGCGTGATCGTACACAATTTTGTTGCATGCTACCGCCCAAGCGAACTGTTTGCTGTATTCCAGGAACTTAGCCTATCGGGTAGCTTCATCTGGTGTATAGTTGCGTGATCGTACACGTCTGCTGTATTCCAGGAAAACTTAACCGATCATTCAGGGACAAACTAAAGTCGTTTCATCTTCTACAGGAATTTCTTCTAAAGAATAGATTACACTTGAGGTCAAAATGTGACAGAGTCTTGAGTCTGGATAGTTGAAATTTTCTGCATTAGCTTATTTCACACAAGTGATACTGTACATTGTTACAGTGCAAACCCTGCAGTTATTGAAAAACTTTTTTCAATTTTTTCGTCAAAAGTCGATTTTTAACTGGCTGCGGTTGGCAAATGCATTTCATATATAATTTTGCATGAAAATTCATTGCATGGGGAGTAGAAACGTACAAAAACTATTAAATTGAATGCAATCATTGCTCAGTAAGATGCAGTATTGCAAAGCACAGTGAATTCTTACGGTCCTGAAGGAGTTGATGACTATTTCGTCTCGGACTGCAAAGCCTGCGTGCTGTCCGTGGAAGACATAACAGCACTCTGACGTCTTTGACTCGGTGAGGATAAGAAAAATTTTCGCTAAGGACAGAGTTTTCATAATCCCATTTATTAGAAACACAACAACATAATAATTACCAATAGGACAACTGCTTGTTAACAATAAAAACGGTACAATAATTGACATTCACTACAAGCATATAAGTGAGCAGCTATCCAAAAACATAAATCGCTATTATACATACGATATGCAGTATTCATTATGCTAACATGTGTAATTGTAACCATTGCCAGATGCTGTATATTGTAACTGGCACAGCAGTGCTTCCAGTAAACTAATTGGAATTGATATTAATGCAAAGTTGCTTGAGCCAAGAAGCTTTAAAAGAAAAAACAAGCCACTCAGTATGTCACGTTTATTTTACTGTTATCACTTAAACTGTTTGTGGTGTGTTAAAGGAAAGAACAAGCCACTCGGTATGCTGGGTTTATTTTACTGTTATCACTTAAACTGTTTGTGGTGTGTTAAAGGAAAAAACAAGTCACTCAGCATGTTGGGTTTATTTTACTGTTATCACTTAAACAGTTTGTGGTGTGCTAAAGGAAAGAACAAACCACTCAGTATGCTGGGTTTATTTTACTGTTATCACTTAAACTGTTTGTGGTGTGTTAAAGGAAAGGACAAGCCACTCAGTATGTGACGTTTATTTTACTGTTATCACTTAAACTTAGAAAACATAACAAAGAAATTTGCAAAAAACTGTCTATAAAGCATAAATCTAAATGTACTACCTCTGAATAAAAATTTTCAGGCGTGGTGGTTGTCGACATTTCTTTGAAATTATGACGTAATAGGTGGACTTGGTGTAACTAAATCAAAAATATTTGTAACCTCGACTGGAACATCTGTTTAACTAGTGAGTGAGAAACTGATTCTTACACTTAATTGTAACTAATTAAAGCATAAACAAATTTTACGCATTTGACTTTACGAACGCAAAATAGAAAATTACTGGAAGACCAGATAGATCAGGCAGTACAGGTTCGTTAAGATTGGAATTCTGGCATTGTCTTTGGACCTGAAGATTAGTCCACAGTGCTAATGTATTTATCATTTGCTACATCAATAACAATATGCTTTTGACCTATGATAGGAGCCCTATATCCTATATGCTCCAGACCTGCCAACAATTTGACATAAAAATGAATGTGAAATGTAAAAAGCTCGCATTTCATCTCACCCCTGGAAGGATCCGGCAGAGAGAGGCAAATTCTGCCCAAGAAATTTTGGCTTTTTCGGGGTATCAAAATGAAATTATCAAAAAATGAAGGGAAAATAAAAAAAGTAACGATAATTCTTAAGTAGCACCAGTGCAGTTCGTGTATAGGTATTGTGGAACTGCAGCACCCCTATTTTCACTTAATATTATTGATAATATTCAATATAATAAATCTTTTTTAGTTCTTTCTTTATAAAAAAAGAGCATGTGAGGGTAGTACTGTTTGCTTCACAGCCCAGCACAGTGTGCTCACAGCTCAAGCAATGCGGTGTTTGACTGTTTGTCTGAGGTAAGATGCTGCACTTTAGGTAGAAAGAATACTGTCGCTCACTGCAGTACGCGTTGTCAGTTGTTACGTGTTTAAAAGCCGTGTACCGGCATTTTCTTGAACTGAGGCAATTTAGGCTATTCGTAAGCAAACCATATTTTTTGTTTAGGATTTTATCAAGTTTATGTATAAATTTTCGTATTAAATTTACATGCGATTGTTTCATTTTACACAATATTAAAATGGCACAAAATTTCTGGCGTAGCACCCCAGTAATTTTAGCTTCGAGCCAACGCTGGGTACCACTGAGCTTTCATATCATGCTGTTTACAATGGTTTATATATATAAATGTGTTCTTTTGTGCACATGAAAAAATCAAGAGTACTTAGTTTTCAATAATTGTAATACCATTTAGTATAACACACATCGTGAGGCTCACGAACACAACTGCATCATTTAGAGTCGTTTTTCTGGTTGGTAAAAAGCAAAAGAAGCCAGGTGATTTGCAAACTTACGTGTGAAGTTGCAGAATGTGTGAGAACTAAAATTTGATGCGTGTGACATGAATGTCGTTTTTTCTCTTCTTTTCCTTCTTCCTATCCCTAATCTTACTATTTTTTTCCATTCCATTATTTCTTCTGATCCTAACCATTCTTTTATTTACTCATTTGTGCCACCCTAACAAGCCAAGCTTTCAAGGTGTCATACAGCAACTCTTTTATGACAACGCATTTGGCTAATTCGACTTCATCAACGTTTTTTTATCTATACTGTTTCTTTTTTTTTCAATAATATCGTATGTTGATGTATTGTATATATATTGCTGGAGTGAAATAAATTGATTGATTGATGATTGCTTGATGATTGACTGTGTGAGAGTTTGCAGATCTGATTATTATTGAACTTACAAGTAAACTCAAAATTAAGGCCAAAACATTTACATGCAAATACGAAATGACTTATAATAATATACAAACAATACAGAAAGCCTTAATACATCACATTGTCTATGACGATGGATTTAATCAGTGCTACCTACACCAGCCGCTACCGTACCGGTACATCAGATACGACAATAAGCACACGGTACCGGCCATCGTCCACATCACAATGCTACCGTAGCCTTTGTCTGCAATCAGCCTGCTAAGCTGGTTTAGTTTCTTGAATGTAAAGAGTTTTGGTCCGGCAGAAACGCGGTCTCTTTGTTGTGCGGGTTTGACTCGTGGCTTTGGCCTTGACCTAAAAAGAGAAAATGGGAGTAAAACTCGTCACTAACTGCTATGAGACACCACCAGTCTAAGCACTAGACACCATAATTAATTTAGACAACAAATCTCTTTATTCAGCCAAAAAACTGCACCGTTGACAATTCAGCGTGCTTGCAACAGTGGTGCCATCTACCGACAGATATGCCAATTGTTTGCGACTAGTTTCATTGCACACATTTTTCAACTGGAAATTTAATTTCAGATTAGCAAATGTAGTTTCTGAAATAGCAGAAAGTGTTTCGCAATTAAGTTGAACGATTTTCGTTTTTAAAATCTTATTTTCGGAAGTAGAGGCTAAGAACTGTTAACACAATTTGTCTTTTCTATTCTTATATAAAGATAAAGTGATTTGTCTTGAAATTTTGTATTGCCTGCAATCATCAGGGGGGTATTAACCAATCGGCTAATTAGGCTTTAGCCTAGGGTACCGAAGTCTGAGGGACGTCAAATTTTAGGAAAAATTCTTATTCTCCTCAGAAAATGTGTATACTTTCATATTCATGTAAAGGACACATTTTATAACACAGCATAGGCAGTTACTGAGCGCAGCTTTTACAAACTTTTATATAAGTACCACATAACGAACAGGTGCAAGGTAATACAGAACATGCATATGCGCAGCCTGCTTAAATATAAGCGCCATGCAAATATATGTAATTAATAATGACCACGTAGAAACTAGGTTAATAGTGTTTTGTTTAATCTATTCATTAAATAAACAACAATAAATTCACAATAGAGATGGGAGGGACAGAACTATCAGCCTAGGGCGTCACAAAGTCTTGATACGCCCCTGACAATCTTGTTTTATTGTGCACAGGACTTGTATCAGTAGTAACGCTGTGGTAAGTCATTGAAACATTAGATGACTTTCCGTAAAATTTGAAAAAATAACCAGAGCATTTGTACGGCACTCGTCCTTAACTAAGCACAATAGTAAATAAATTTCTTTATCTTGTTAATAAGACCAATAATACATTCTTTTGGTGAGCCAATGACACTTTTTGGTGCACTCTGGGATAGCTAGACAGTCGCATTTTACTAGCTGGTGCGAAGAATGTAGATTATTAAGGATTTTCTTCTTCGATGTCGTTCAAACGGATGAACATGATGCAAAGTAATGTGCATTTGTATGAAGAGTTTTTGAGACATACACTCATGTCTCGGTTTGGTAGACCTCGCTTTTACGAAAAATCGGACAAAATCTTGACTGTTAAGGTCCCACACACTACGGACACAGTCCGTTGTTTCACAAGCTGACTATTAGTTGGCTATTATACATCGTTACAGGTGTAACCAAGCCGCGTCGTGCAACGACACATGCGTAGCTTGTATGTCAGGAGTGGTCCATACAAGACGTTTTTTAGACAATTGGGCGATTGATTCTACATTATCGTGAGTCTAACACACAACGCCTACTGTATTAGCTTAGTATTGATAAATATGGACAATCGGCAAATTCGGACCGACGTCTCCCCACTTTTTCCTGGCAAACCGAGATGTGAATGTACCTTGAAATCGTTCTTTCCTCCACTTTAAACAAAAGATTTCAATATTCAAGCACAACCTGTATCTTGGTACTTTACCTTTCTCTGTAAGAAACAACTTCTGTCGTGAGCTTCTCCGGAGGAAACCGGATGAACAGCTCTCCCGCTTTGACGAGCAGCAGTTCAAATGGCAGATCACCGGGTATACTGGATAGGAGCGCATGAACCATGGCCATGTCACATTCCGTTTCTAGAATCTCTTCCTTACGATGCAGCACAATCTGAAACAAGATGTGGTATCCATGGTAACGGAGTAGAAAAAGTCGCTACATACAGTGCAACACTAATATTAGAAAATTTTGTATTAAATACAATGGCCCTTACATACGGAATTCAATTGCTCCAGCTATTAAAAATGCCAACTCGTTTCCATATTTAAAACAAAATATAAATTAAACTTACTTGAAACATATAACTGATGACTCAATTATGATTTGGTGGTTTTCATTTCCAAAAACTTGTATAGTATAATATTTTTATTACTTCCCACCCGTATTTATATTGTATATATTGTAATATTGTATCTGTATATATTGTAATTTTTTTCGTAACTAATTCTAGTGGCCTACCATAAGCTAGATTCTTAGGTCTCTAGCGCAGTTTTCATGAATTGTATCATATTTTTGTATTAACAAAACCTGTTTATCGTGCACATGTAATGTATATGTAAATGTTTATTGCGGAATAAATCTATTAAAATCTAAAAGGGGTGCGAGACCACCATCTTCCCAATGATCAAGACAATCCGAAGTTATCCGGTTGGCGTGTCGTATCAACAAGTTAAGATTAAGTGGGATAAAATCTAACATTGGAAATCAAGCTGAATTTTGTTGGGCCGCTATAAGGGATGAATTTTGAATTGCCTTGATCACTGAGAGGTACAGCGGCTGAGTGGTTTAAGGCAACGTGTAGACGAAGGGATGACTTTCTGCTTACCTCGCCATCTGGAGGAAGGGTTTAGAGCAGGGGTGTGCAAACTGCAGCCCGCCGAGAGAATTTGTGGGGCTCGCGAAATGATTTGTCAACGTAATGAAAGTGCGGCCCACGCAATCCAGCTGAAGTCCGCGCCAATATCGCAAAGATAGTGCTGGTAGTTTTTTCCTCTAGATCGGATGGCATTAACCCTTACAAGACCGTTGTCACTTAATGTCACTGTCGGACATGACGAAATATATGGTTTTTAATATAAGTTTTAATAACTTCTAAAATAGTTTCTTGAGTGTAGTAGTAATGATGTGACAGATCGGATGCAAAAAAAATCATTATCAGGTCCTACTGTACTTGGCTTCTTAACCAAACTGCATGTGGTCCACAGGAATTGCGGGAAAGCTTAATGTGGCCCAGCTAGTCAGATAATTTGCATACCCCTGGTTTAGAGTTTCTATGCTGGAAAGTGGTCAATATTGCCTAACTCAAAGCTTTTTTTCCGGTCGGTTGGATTTGAGTTATAACGAATTTACTGTATCGCAATTTTAATTAATAAATCAGTGTCCAACGTACTTACAGCTGCAGCTAGGTATATTGGCATGTAGGGATGCGATGCTATGAAGAAGTCGTATAAACGTACAACGTGCTTGAAATCACTAAGTACGTGACCGTACCAGGTTATTAACCAGCTTAAACAAAATATTGTGCCGACTTGCGACCTGAAATGGAAAAATTCGAGGATTGTTTAAGAACTCACAACAAAAGCCTTAAGCTAGGAGTGAAAACTGGTAAAACTGGCATTGCTATGGCGACCGAGTCACTATTTGCCCGCCACGTAGAGATGAGTTAAAAGAGCAGTACTCGTGTAATTGCACTACTTGCACTCATGTTTTCCTGCATTTGAATGACCAGTGATGGATGACCAGCCACACCTCCCTGTCCACACTGGGTGACAAATTCCAATAGAAATTCATTACAAACGAGATATACTGTACTGTTACTTCCTTTCACATAAAATTTCAGTAACTATTTTTGCAAATGCATACAGTGAACCTTGGATATAAGGGATAACTCCGGACCTGAAAAAACCGTCCCTTATAGTCGAAGTTGAGTCAGACCAAGGGTGTACCTACACCTGTACTTTTCTGTACTTTTACCCATATTTTTATGGATTATTGCTACACATTCAGTGCAAATGGTGTGTAGGAAGCTCTTTCAGAGATATGAGATGTACGTGACCTTGGAAACCGAGCTGTTTGAAGACCGAGTTTGTGAAAAATTGAGGTTAAAAATCGATCAATTTCGCTTTGATCATAGGGTCCCTTATATGCGAGGTAATTTAACTGGGTTTCTATTATGCGTGACCTGAAGACATCGTCCCTTAGAACCGAAAGTCCCTTGTATCCGAGTACCTTATATGCGAAGATATTTACATAGGAAAAACGTTACGAAAAATCGGGACCGGTGTTGGTGGTCCCTTATAAGTGGGTGTCCCTTATAAGCGAGTACCTTATACCCAATGTTGACTGTAGTTTTATTAAAAAAATTGGTCTTTGTGGTTCAAAAGCACAATGAAAATAATCCTAGTTTCACAATCTCTAGGAAAAAAACATTAAATCAGGATGTGATAACACGGTACTTGCAGCTTTCTTTATCATTTGTGCATACTACATTTTGAAATTGCCATCTGTGTTATTATTTTTCAATTTAATAATGTTGTACTCACAGAAACATTTCAACAGAGGTTAATACCATTGAATACTTTATGGTAACATAATCAGTACAACATAAATGACCCAAATATCCCATAAAATGGATTAACCTGACTGTTCAGAGCACAGGTGAGTAAAACAGACTGGTGACTAGCAGGTAACAAACTGAAAAACTGGCCAAAACCAAAAGCTTTACATTCCCGCCACAGATGGCGCCTGGTGCACGAATTTGTAAGCAAGATTAACAAAAAATAGCTAGGTCTGCTACAGATGTTTTCTGCCTGCATAATGATAATGAAAGTGGAAATTTGAAATCAAAATCAAGCGATTTTCAAGAAAAGGACAAAAACGGGAGTCCTGGTAAAATTCAAACCAAGTTTTCACGATAAACTATATTTTACAGGAAGTTTTAATAATTGTCAGTGTTCAGAAAGTGTCTACATCGGACAAAATTCGGTTTTTTCAAAAACCTCATCGTTCATTATCTTTGTTTTATGTCGGCATTTTCTCACTAGTGGATTAGACAGCTTTTAGAGGAAATCTAAACAGGTCTTTGTACATTTCATTAAAAAGAAATGCTGCACTAATAGAAGACCTTAAACAGTGGATAAATTTTACATACTTTTCCATAAAACTGCTCAATTCTGGGCAATCTTTTTCCACGATCGGATAAAGGTAGTCCAGGATTTTCGTAGTTTCTTCCATCGATGTGTTCATGAAATCCCTGAAATACAGAAACAAATTATTGCCATCTCGTTCTAGCAAAATTGCTAAGCTGTCAAGAACAAAAGGATTTCTATCAGCCAATCAGAGAGTGCTGCTGCTACTGCCATGTTCAGCCATAATCGGTATGGTGAACGACACCACCCAGAGCAAGTATCAAACCCACGTGATAACGAAGCTTTCGTTGACTAACCTTGGCGGGTTTAGCTTCGGTTACGAAGCACCGGCTACGAGCGCCCACAACTGTAACGCGAAGAACAACCATCGTTTTTAGCTACTCATTCTTTGTTATATAATCAGACAAAAAATCTGGGCCGGCTCTAACCACTAGGCAAACTAGGCAGCTCCCTAGGGCACCAAATTTTGGGGTGCCGTATTCTGCAAGTAAATCTTTAATCAACAAATAAGGCCTGAAGTGGACTAAGCACAAACAGATCAAGCCTCATACATTAGCATGAAAGATTGCACTTATGAAACTGTTTGTAATCAAAACAGCTAATTTTATCAAGGCACAACAGACACCGTTTACACAATACACAGCGACACAATACTTAGAATCATCAAGAAAGACATAACCAGGATTCTACGCCTTTCGTGTACTCACTTTAAATGTGTTAGTGACAATTTCTGCACCAGCTGAAATGCCAGACTGTCACCAACAACCAGGAGGAATGTGACAGCTATGTCATGATAACCCTAAAACACACAGAATCAGTTCAATGTAGTCATCATCAACATCACGTGCACAGTGTCTTATTACAACTAACACACCACAAAAAACAAAATTTAAGTTTAATTTCTGGACTTTTCGTTGCCTAAACAAATAAAACTGAATATTCACAAGATAAGTGATAGTGTCTACCTTTCTTTATGAGTATCTAAAACATATTTATGATTTAAATAGTGAATATTCGCTGTTAAGACACGACACTAGCTGAGGCATTAGAAAATTAATAAAAAATTGCCAGTTATTTATAAAATATCTATTATAGGAACACGTCCTAAAATAAAAACACAAAACGATAAACAAGAGATGCAGAAATGAGCCACAAATTTTGCGCTTTCAATTTCTTTCGTTACACAGCAAGCGTACTCGATGAGAAAACGTGTGCTGCTACCTGGTGACACACAGCTACGTTTAACAATTGTGTAAATATTACAATAGTATCAGATTTTACATTTTTTACTTGGCGGACAATACAAGACATTAGAATTACTAGAATTTATTGCTAGATTTACCATGAGCATACAAAGATAATTTTTACAGAAAGCATTGAATTAACACAAATTTTACAAAGAAAAAACATTAATATATAATTTTTATTGAGACTACGGGCATGTCTCTGGACAACACCAGGAAGAAAATCTTGTGTTGGTGCTGCCCAGATTAATGGTAAATATGAAAATTAAGAAACAAAACAGAAATGCATTAAATGATTTCTCTCTCACACTCACTCGCTCTCACACAGTCACTTGCTCACACACACAAATGCATGCACACACGCTCGCTCACACACACACACACACACACTTTCTTCTAGAATGAAGACAAGTTGCAAAAGGTAGAAATTCAGCATGTTGATGAGGAATACATGAATTACACATGTTAGTACGATGAAGTTATGATGACGATTAAGTCATGATAATATTTCTAATATATAAATATATATAGAGCATGCAGCTAAATATGAAGTCAAAACACTTTTGACCAGTCTGCAGACATCATATGTGTGACTGCAACCCAAAACTGTCCATAAGTCGGCATAGTTAAAAGAAGGTTATGATGTTTCAAAGCAGAATGCATCAAAAATTGGGTCAAATATCAATTTCTCGTTATTTAAAAAAACGAATGCTAAATACAGTCTAGTCTCGTTATCTCGCCACTGTCCGTCTAGGGCAAATTTTTGGTGAGAGGCGAGTATGGCGAGATAACGGGAATATAACGAAGTTAGTCTGTATGTATATAGAGTAAGGATATGTATATATGTAGAGTAAGGATATCGGTGACGCTTTAGTTTCTCTGCACATTAACCAACCACAGCACTCCTAATCTAATCCTGGTGAGACACACACTAGATTAATTATGTCTGTCTATCGAGTACAGCAGCATTGTCTACATACCGCGGTTATATTGATCGATTCACCTCTGAGTTTGTCTGTTTGGCGACATAACGAATATAGTTTACATAAGCACTCATCCTAGCATGACGTGGCGAGGGCGAGAAGCGAGGGTGGCGACTTAACGAGGTAAATATCAAAGCAGGAAATCCGTCCTGGTACTTTCTATGGCGAGAGACGAGTTACGAGGGGCGAGATAACGAGGCTAGACTGTATATAGGACTTTTAATTGAGTTCTAGAAGGAAATCGCCAGGAAATAATTTAAAAAATACTAAAAAATTTAAATTTATAACCCCTTACCCACTTCTCTGCTGAAACACTACTAATGCAATTGTGAAAAACTGGTATTTTGAAACTCTGAGAGCAGCTAGTGGAAGCAGCCATTTTTTTCTTTTGCCAAGCCTCGATACTCATCTGGAAGAGTCATCTACTGGATTTAAACACAACTTCATGGCAAAGTCCATAGCAACCATCATTCGTACGGTTGCTAGGCATTTTTGCTGAAGCGCGACAAGAGGCAATGGCAAACTATAACAGCGATTTTCTCAAAAGTGCGCAGCCTGCACTTTAATTTCAACATGGATTATCTCAGCTTAGAAATAACATGGAGCAATGAGTTTGTACGAAAATGCTCCTCAAGAAAAACAGATACAGGGTATTTGAATAACTAAGAAATTTAATAGCCAACTTATGGAGAATTTTGCTGTGCAAACACACATTTTTCAACAAAATTCTCTCCTTCGTCTAGAGTGTCACTGGCATCGAATGAGGCATATATGGTTGACAAACAATTACTATTGTCCCCCCTCTGCTGACCTGATAATAATGTAATTCTGGATTATTGATCAGTATCTGTACAATCAGCTGCACCATCTGATCTTGCATGCCCAATCTCTGCCTCTCATTCATACCTGTAAAATATTAATGAACACCTGCAAAATCAAAGTAAGTAAGAATTGACTTTGTTGTCAAATCTGTGAAAAGCGAAGAAAAATATTATCTTAATTGGAAGCTGAAGGGAAACTAAAGTCACAGTAAGTCATAATTTTGACTAAGAAAAAAGTCACAATTTTGACTATGGAAAAAGTCACAGAAAGTCACAATTTTGACTAGGAAAAAGTCACAATTTTGACTATGGAAAAAGTCACAGAAAGTCACAATTTTGACTAGGAAAAAGTCACAGAAAGTCACAATTTTGACTAGGAAAAAAGTCAGAAAAAGTGACAATTTTGGCTAGGAAAAAAGACCAGGAAAAGGGTGAAAATTTCGACTAGGAAAAAAGTCACAGGAAAAAAGTGACAATGTTGGCTAGGAAAAGTCACAGGAAAAAAGTGATAATTTCGGCTAAGAAAAAAGACACAGGAAAAAGGTGAAAATTTTGGCTAGGAAAAAGGTCACAGAAAAAAGCTACAATTTTGGCTAGGAAAAAAATCACAGGAAAAAAGAGACAACCTTGGCCAGGAAAAGTCACAGAAAAAAGTGACAATTTTGGTTAGGAAAAGTCACAGAAAAAAATGACAATTTTGACTAGGAAAGACAGTCGGGTAATCAAACAAAAATATTTAAGTCAATCACAATTTAATTAATAATTAAATCTGTTGCTAATTGACAATATAAGAGCAGTACAAATTGACAACACTATTTATATTACATGTACGTGAAAAAATAAGTTTTGTTCAATATCTCAGGATCAGGGTTATTTTCCTGCCATTTTCTGTGATTTTTCTCACAAAGTCACGGCATTTCCAGTGACTAAAATTTGACCCTAGAAAATTGCATACAACGTGACATGCCTGTAAAGTTGTGTTTAGCTAAAATTTTACAAAAGCATACAGATTTGCACGCTGAAACACACGAACAAATTGCACCTTCTAATGACTTTATCAGTCAGCACTCAGTTGGATACATAAACTCATATCTCGGTTTGCCGGCCCTCGCTTCTATGTATATCGGAAGAATCGGAAAAAATCTGCACCGTTAAAAATCCCGCGTACTGTGGACACAGTCCATTGTTTCGCGAGCAGACCGCTAGTAGCCGTCACTTTGTTTACATCATTACATCAGTGTAACCACGTGTATATCTCCATGTATAAAAATATAGAATCGATTATGCAGAGTTATTTGAGCCAATTTATGTGGAGTTATTTGAGTCAACTGCAGACAGTTTTTACATACTTTTGCATAGGAGCGGCCCTAAACGTTTTTGAGACAATTAGGTGACTGGTTCTACATTACCATGGGTATAATACACGGTGCCTACTGTATTATAGCATAATATCGGTAAATACAAACAACGGGCAAATATGGACAGACGTCTCCTTACTTTTGTCCGGGAAACCGAGATACGAGTGTAGTAAATTCTACATGACTGCAAAGAGCTTTACAATGTCGATGCCTAAAACGTACCGGGCGGAAAACGTTTCAAAGATCGGCTGACATCTAACAGCACTTGGTTGTAATCTTTATATTTGCGCAGCTCCGCATCTGAGTAGAAAAAGACGAACTTGGTATTAAAATTCAAAAATCATGCAGAAACAAGCCAATAATGAGTTTCAAGGATAAAAAACAATCAAATTTCCGTCTTACTTTTTCTCTTTCAGCGGCCTGCAAATCGCAATCGGGTAAGTTGGAAATGGCATTCCGATTATAATTAACAGCAAAATTTTAATCATATATTTAAAATTGTATTGCAAATGTGAACGCTATGATAGGTTGAACAGGAAAAGCCATGTTAAAATAACTGTTTAGTAGTAATATGTCTTAATGACCAAATTCACGTATTGTTTGATTACGGTTTGACAAACTAGATGTCAGCACCTGCATTACATTCTCTGCATACAGTGTTCCTTCACTTATCGCGGGTGTTCCGTTCCAGGCCCACCCGCGATAAGTGAATTTCCGAGAAGTAGGGACGCTATACTTATTTAATACTTACACATTTGGGTGGCATCGTGGGGCTTGAATAAGTTCAGTCTCTAGCGAAAATTTCACAAATAGCATACAAGAAAACAAATTGCAAGGTACATGAACCAATCAGCAACTGGGATACAGAGTAGCATTCTCTGGTTGGTCGCTTTCCATCAATCAACCATTCGTATGTTGTGTAAAATCTCACGTCGGCAAGTAGCATCTCAAGCGGGCACAAGTACTACATTTTGTTTTTGGTGTGTATTCATCCGCCGAATAAATACACTATTTACTGTAACTGGTAATTTTTTATGATTTATAATATTCTTTGAAAACCTGCAAAATAGCGAGTCCGCGATAAACGAACCGCGAAGTGGCGAGGGTACACTGTATTACGTTTCATAGATTTTGCATAGCGGACTCAGCCCAGGTACAAAAAACTTCTTTCCGTCTTACATTATGAGCTCAAAACATGTCAGGAAGAGAATTTTTACAATGTTTTAAAGCTTTGTGAATGTTTAAAGCTGAAACAAGCAATATTTCAAACCCAGCTGAAATCAAAGTGTGTTTATTACCTATTATTTAGCAGCACTCATAAATTTTTTCAATGCACATATTTTCATGCTTTGTTTTTTTCTAGTTTTTTGTTTCGCATTACCGTATAATTATCGATTATCATATAGTCTCTTTTTTGTACCGTTCGAAGGTATACAGTTCTCGTAATTATCGTTTATGCTGCAACACTACGCGTTCGATAGTAAGCTGATTTTGCAAAAAATACCACACTTTTTAGCTTCCAATACAACGATCAGCATCATACAAAATGGCAACATTGGCGGAAGTTTGCCGCAGAAAAACATGGGTGCAACCCCACCAAAACGATCAGCATCATACAAAATGGCAACATTGGCGGAAAGTTTGCCGTAGAAAAACATGGGTGCAACCCCACCAAAACGATCAGCATCTTACAAAATGGCAACATTGTCGGAAAGTTTGCCGCAGAAAAACATGGGTGCATCCCTACCAAAACTACGTTATGATCATTATTGCATTTTATGTCCAAAGTAAAAAAATACGCAGTAAATATGACTGTGTCAGGTAAGTATATGCATGTACAACAAAAATTATAAAATTGCCGGACGGGTGTGTGATAAAAAATATTACTTTCACTTGAAATTACTCAGTGATCCTGACAATTCACAAGCAATGCAATCAGATAAACAAAAGGCTAATCAGATGAAATGTTGTTTACATTAATTTGAAGATCTGCACCCGGGAACTGACACATGCAGATCTGGATGCAATCTGAAACCGGCAAAACTTGATCCGGTGCATCCGTACTCCACAGTAAAAAAAAAGTGGAAATACCGTCTAAAAACTTCACATCATTTTCCTCAACTCCCAGTAAGCAAGGCCAGGCTTTCTTACGCAAACCGTCGGTAATCAGACCACCCCGGGAGATGGCGTACTGCTTGAGCGTCGTCACGTCAACTGCGTTCTCATTCAGGACATTGGCGATAGCATTTCCTTTCAGCTTCTTCGAATGGCTGCCTAGAAATTTACAAAAATGTTAACATCTCACTGGGCCGTAAAGCCATTTTAGACATAGGAGGAAATAGAGGAGAAATATTGTTATGCAGTCGTACCTCGGTTTTCGAACGTCTCCTTTCTCGACCAGTATTTCGGTACTCGACCAACCGCCAAGCTCGTGATGAACGATGCGCGGCGAGCTGAGTAGAGCCGAGCGTAACCGACCACGCCCGAGAGTAGTCACACACGTGTTTCTGCTCTAGCCTATGTAAGCCATCACACTGCTACCAACACGTAAGGTTTTTTCATGCAGGAATAATTATGTTTTTCTTTCTAAGGAATTCAATTATGTTTTTCTTATCAATAATATCACATCTACTGTTTGAATAAGCATTTTTGCATTATTATATTTCGTTTTAGTAATACCTTACAGTTAATTTGTTGGTTGAGAATGGATTATTTGCTTTTACATTATTTCTTATGAGATAAATTATTCGGTACTCAACCAAATCGGTTTTCAAGCACTTTTTAGGAACGAATTAAGGTCGAAAACCGAGGTATGACTGTATACTAAGTTGTGCTTATATGTTATACTACAAAGTAATACAGAAGGGAAATTAGAATTAAACAAATACAAACACATTTTTATGACACTACAATGTCATAATGCTGGACTCTTGTTACATTTTTTTATAATTTGATCAACACATTTCAGAATATTTCTACAGATCTGTCTCTTCTGGAACACCCTGTAAAACATGCTTCACAGATACTTGAACACGAACACAAGCCAACAAAATTTTCACATCAACGTTACTCAACGAAGTAAGAAGAAAACTACTCTTGCAAATCACCGATCCTTGGAACGGCAATAATAACAGCTAAAGATTTATTTTCACAATGCTTCAAAACTGTTTCACTGACTTTGTGATGTCATTGCTCAAAATTTTTGTCTTATAAGCAATGTCTCTTATTAATCTTTCTATTTGTAGGTTCTAATAATATTAATTTTAAGTGCGTAAAGGTTAAATTATTATCTAAAGATAGTCACGTGTGTCTCTTCTTTCACATTATTTTATTATAAACCAACAAATTCGTATAATAATTCAATTTTCATTCGTCGTAAATGCAAAATCTGATATTTTTTATTTACCTGTTACATGCGCATTAATTAATTAATTATATTAGTAACAATTCTGAGAGGGTGGCTGACCTCGATAACTTATAGTTCTTTCGCCACCCTTTCACCACTAATCAATAATTACTTTTGCACTTTGTAATATTATTGTATGTTGTACAGATTTATAAACTTACTTACTTGTATTGCATTCACACCTTGTATTCAGTATTTCTGAGTTAAAGAGAATAAACATTCAAAATACCAGTAAAATAACGAGGTAAATTCGAAGCAGAGTCAGTAGACGTTAAAGGATGAACGAGCTTGTCTTCAGTACTGTTGCAATGCTTTCTATGTCGTGTTGTATCCTGGTGTGCCACAGTATTGTCAAGCACTGTAGTCTCAACTTCCATTGCCAAATGTCGCAATACTGTCTACAGAAACTGGATATTCAGGTAAAAATCATGCTAATCCTGTAAAATTAGTTAATGCCATTGTCATAAACAACACTAGTTTTAATTTCAAGCATATGTAACGTCAGGTCAATCGAGCGCTGCTTACATGCTGTGCACGAGTGTTGATTTATTACTTTCTAAAACCAAACAATTCGTAGTCTAGGCAAGCAATACCCATGGATTATTATTTAGCGATGGTTCTTAAAAGAAGTCGTATACGTGGACTTTCTCGCGTCTGTCAAAGGCACTGGTCTAGAAAAAATAGTCTCATACAATGGGTTTTGCCAGTACTGAAAAGGCCAAACTTAAAAATTGCAAACCAATTGTTAGTTACATAATCCCTGCAGCAACCAGCAGATCTTCGGAATCAAGTTTCGATTTATAGTTCTGTTTTGCTTTGGTTTTGACAAATTCTTTTACATTCAGTTGAGTTGCGTTTGCTTTATAAAATTTTCGCTTTGAGTTGATATGATTTCATTTTGTTTGATATGATTTCTTGCTATAAGTTAAATTCCGTTTTGCATTGCTTGTGAAAACTTCCTTTTATTTTGAGTGGAATTGCATTTTTGCTTTGAGTAGATTTTTGTTGCTTTTGTTTGATATTATTTTTTGCTTGATGTTATACCTTGTTATGCTTTGAATTGCATTTCTGCTTTGAGTTGATTTTTGTTGCTTTTGCCTTCTAAAAATGTCACGAGCCTTTGAGTAAACTTGTATTTTTTTAATAAGGGGCAGCTGACCAAGTGACCAATAGGTCTTTTGCTGCTCCTTCTCAGCTGCAATGAAATGTAAAAATAATTATGACGAATTTTAACTGCTATTGAGAAAATAAAATTGTATTGAAATTTATGGCAACAATTATGAATTAATAATAGTAACATGCATGTGGCACAGGGCCTATCTGAGCTACGATCTATACTGCCTACCATACAAAAGCTCATAATTCAAATAACTAAACTAAAAATAAAGCAACTCATATGGTGGCGTAATAATGCCACTGCACCTTGTCCTGATGTGAATCATAAACTCAGTTTCATTTAAAATACACAATTTTCCACATTTTTACAGCCAATTTATTATTGTCAATAGCGGAATTCTTATTAAGAGAATTGCAAAAGAGTAACGACGAGGCGACACCTAGGGACTAACTTAATAAATTCATTTACTTCCTTTCATTCATGTTATAAAGAGGATAAGGTGCAACTGTTTTGGTCGGGTTCTAAAATCGAACTCATCCAACACCTTAACCCCATCAATTAAAAATAAGGCTGAATATCCGTAAGCAACTATGCCTCCTAAGTTCGATCCTACCGAGATTAAAGTTGGTAAGTAGCTGTTTCACGTTTTTTTCATTATTGAATCTATATCACGTTTTTGCCAATTTATATTAGTTTATCTTATAGCTACATTTCCGAACTGTGAAGCAAACAGAATTATTAATTGCTGTTTTTTCAGTGTGTTTGCGATGTGTTGGTGGGGAAGTTGGTGCTACATCGTCACTTGCGCCTAAAATAGGTCCTCTGGGTTTGGTAAGTATTAGCTACTAAATTTTTGTAAGATGCCATTCGTATTCTTAGTTTTACTGTGTTGATACCAAAACCATAGGGCAATAAGAATTTTTGTTGCTGCCATTTTCTCTGCTCATTTATGTGTAAATGTAATGCTGCTAATGTCTGCATTGCGATATATCGAAAATTGTACGTATTTCATAATTTGTTTGATGTACACATAACACATTTTGCAGTACGTCACTATTCTTGATTCCGTCTGAGTTAATCTCAACAGTGTACATGTATATTATTAGATATAAATATAGCTACATATATATATTAGTATATTAATAAAATAATGAAAATTAATTTATTTTGATATGTATCATTAACACATTTTAACTTTAGTCACCCAAGAAAGTTGGTGACGACATTGCTAAAGCAACTCAGGACTGGAAAGGCTTGAAGATAACCGTGCAGCTTACTATACAGAATAGGTACATGTATATCTATATCAGATTTTCGTGGTTAAATCATTGCTAACTATTTCAAATTGAGGATGAAGATAAAACGTCGAAATAAGTTGATCCAGTAAAATTTTAAATAATCTTGCCTCAATGATGCAACTTTTCAAATTCTGATGACATCGTGAAAGACAAGTATATCACTTCAGTCTTACTGAGGGGCATTTATTGAACAAACTTACCTGAAAAACGTTTTTTAGGCTGCTTCAGTTTGATTAACATCTTTTCAACTGCCATTGACTGCTGATCTCAGTGACATCTTGTAATTATATGAATTCTATTTAGTTTAATCTCTAATTATGTAGTGGTATCATTTTTGGCATATGTTTTAGGTGACTGATAATGAAGCCACAGGGAAAGATCAATTAATTTTGGCTAGGGTTAGGATTATTTCTTTTTCCTGCACATTTTTCCCCGGTGACTTTCTTACCTATGACTTTTTTACCTAGATTTACGTTATATGTAAAGAGTTGGGGTTATTTCTTTTTTCCTGCACATTTTTCCCGGTGACTTTCTTACCTATGACTTTTTTACCTGGATTTACGTTATATGTAAAGAGTTGGGGTTATTTCTTTTTTCCTGCACATTTTTCCTGGTGACGTTTTTACCTGGATTTACGTTATATGTAAAGAGTTTGGGGTCATTTCTTTTTTCCTGCACAGTTTTTCTTGTGTGACTTTTCTACTTGGCTTCATGTTTTGTGCAATTGTGGCTTCGTAGCATTGGTAAATTGGTTTTCCTTACATTTAAGGCAAGCGACAATCAGCGTTGTCCCGACCGCGGCTGCAATGATTATTAAAGCTTTAAAGGAGCCACCGAGAGATAGAAAGAAAGTAAAAAATGGTAGGTAGCACCGTTTTCCTGTTACTCTGTAAATGAACTTGTCATGGGTGAAAGAAAGAAAACTGGAAAAAAACTGATGAAGCAAATTTCAAATCTTCATCTTTAACTCTGTTCGTTGTTAGTAAAAGTTTTACCGTGCATGTGTAGAAGTTTCTTTGTTTTGCACCATAAATTTGTAACACTGGTTAGAATTTGGGAACAGAAAACATTGTATGTTAAACAAAAACTTTTTCGCATCCTATCAAATTTTAAGGTGTGATAAAAAGTATACGTTTTAACACCTATAATAATGCCAACGTGTTTGTGATAATAAAATAATAAGTTAAAAATTTAATTACTTGCGGGCGTACTCAAGTAGTGATGACATCACAACTGAACATATTTTCAAATGCGCAAACATTCCGCGAATGTACTACATGTGTTTGAGAAAGCGAAAGTTGAAGTACAAAAACTGTACAACGTTCAGTGTGATGTACAAAAATTGTACAAATTTATAGTTAAAAATTTAGATTTTAAGTTTACCACTTTGCTCGTGCATGAACAAATGCAGTAAAGGCTTACAATTACAAATTTATGCACTCAATAGAGCCAGTCAAAAAGTACATATGATTAACCGAATATGCTGTATTCAAAGCTATTAACTAGTTAAATAATGTAAATTCATTATTTTTTATAAGTTCTGATGTAAGTTCATTATTTTTTATAAGTTCTGATGTAAATTCATTATTTTTTATAAGTTCTGATGTAAATTCATTATTTTTTATAAGTTCTCGTGTAAATTCATTATTTTTTATAAGTTCTGATGTAAATTCATTATTTTTTATAAGTTCTGATGTAAATTCATTATTTTTTGCAAGTTCTGATGTAAATTCAGTATTTTTTGCAAGTTCTGATGTAAATTCATTATTTTTTATAAGTTCTGATGTAAATTCATTATTTTTTATAAGTTCTCATGTAAATTTATTATTTTTTATAAGTTCACATAACCGGTGTGTACGCAATAAACCATGTTCGCTGTAATGCATTATGCTGTAATTTGTTTATAACTTTTGGGTGGCTTTGCACTTTTTGAGGGAGGGGATGCAATCAGATAAACAAAAGGCTAATCAAATGAAATGTTGTTTACATTAATTTGTAGATCTGCACCCGGGAACTGACACATACAGATCTGGATGCAATCTGAAACCGGCAAAACTTGATCCGGTGCATCCGTACTCCACAGTAAAAAAAAAGTGGAAATACCGTCTAAAAACTTCATATCATTTTCCTCAACTCCCAGTAAGCAAGGCCAGGCTTTCTTACGCAAACCGTCACTAATCAAACCACCTCGGGAGATGGCGTACTGCTTGAGCGTCGTCACGTCGACTGCGTTCTCATCCAGGACATTGGAGATAGCATTTCCTTTCTGCTTCTTCGAATGGCTGCCTAGAAATTTACAAAAATGTTAACATCTCACTGGGCCGTAAAGCCATTTTAGACATAGGAGGAAATAGAGGAAAAATATTGTTATACGGTCGTACCTCGGTTTTCGAACGTCTCTGTACTTGTACAAATCGGTTTTCGACCAGAAAATTTGAGTTGAAATTGTCTCCGTTCTCGAGCAGAATTTCGGTACTCGACCAACCGCCAAGCACGTGATGAATGCATGCGCAGCGAGCTGAGTAGAGCCGAGCGTAACCGACCGCACCCGAGAGTAGTCACACACGTGTTTCTGCTCTAGCCTATGTATGCCATCACACTGCTACCAACACATAAGGTTTTTCATGCAGGAATAATAAAGTTTTTCTTTCTAAGGAATTCTATTATGTTTTTCTTATCAATAATATCACATCTACTGTTTGAATAAGCATTCTTGCATTATTATATTTCGTTTTAGTAATACTTTACAGTTCATTTAGTGCTTGAGAACGGATTATTTACTTTTACAGTATTTTTTATGGGAATAAATGATTCGGTACTAAACCAAATCAGTTTTCAAACACTTTTTAGGAACGAATTGTGGTTGAAAACCGAGGTATGACTGTATATTAAGTTGTGCTTATATGGGATGGTACAAAAACCAAGTTATACAGCAAGGAAATTAGAATTAGACAAATAAAACACATTTTTATGTCTCTACAATGTCATAATGCTGAACTTTTTTATAATTTGATCAGCACATTTCAGAATATTTCTGCAGATCTGTCTCTTCTGGAACACAGTGCATCACAGATACTTCAACGCAAACACAAGCCAACAAAATTTTCTCATCAACGTTACTCAAGTAAGAAGAAAAAAACCACTCTTGCAAAATAGCGATCCTTAGCACGGCAATAATAACAGCTAAAGATTTATTTTCACAATGCTTTAAAACTGTTTCACTGACTTTGTGATGTCATTGCTCAAAATTTTTGTCTTATAAGCAATGTCTCTTATTAATCTTTTGACTCTTTCTATTTGTAGGTTCTAATAATATTAATTTTAAGTGCGTAAAGGTTAAATTATTATTTAAAGATAGTCACGTCTGTGTCTCTTCTTTCACATTATTATATTATAAACTAACACATTCGTATAATAATTCAATTTTCATTCATCTTAAATGCAAAATCTGATATTTTTAATTACCTGCTACATGCGCATTAATTAATTAATTATATTAGTAACAATTCTGAGAGGGTGGCTGACCTCGATATCTTATAGTTCTTTCGCCACCCTTTCACCAATAATCAATAACTACTTTTGCACTTTGTAATATTATTGTATGTTGTACAGATTTATAAATCACTTAGTTATGCATTTTGCTATTTTAAAAATGGTGATAAACTAATAAACTTACTTACTTACTTGTATTGCATTCACACCTTGTATTCAGTATTTCTGAGTTAAAGAGAATAAACATTCAAAATACCAGTAAAATAACGAGGTAAATTCGAAGCAGAGTCAGTAGACGTTAAAGGATGAACGAGCTTGTCTTCAGTACTGTTGCAATGCTTTCTATGTCGTGTTGTATCCTGGTGTGCCACAGTATTGTCAAGCACTGTAGTCTCAACTTCCATTGCCAAATGTCGCAATACTGTCTACAGAAACTGGATATTCAGGTAAAAATCATGCTAATCCTGTAAAATTAGTTAATGCCACTGTCATAAACAACACTAGTTTTAATTTCAAGCATATGTGACGTCAGGTCAATCGAGCGCTACTTACATGCTGTGCACGAGTGTCGATTTATTACTTTCTAAAACCAAACAATTCGTAGTCTAGGCAAGCAATAACCTTGGATCATTATTTAGCGATGGTTCTTAAAAGAAGTCGTATGCGTGGACTTTCTGGCGTCTGTCAAAGGCACTGGCAAGGTCTAGAAAAAATAGTCTCATACAATGGCTTTTGCCAGTACTGAAAAAGGCAAACTTAAAAATTGCAAACCAATTGCTAGTTACAGAATCCCTGCAGCAACCAGCAGATATTCGGAATCAAGTTTCGATTTATGGCAACAAATATGAATTAGTAATAGTAACATGCATGTGACACAGGGCCCATCTGAGCTACGATCTATACTGCCTACCATACAAAAGCTCATAATTCAAATAACTAAACTAAAAATAAAGTAGCTCGTATGGTGGCATAATAATACCACTGCACCTTGTCCTGACGTGAATCATAAACTCAGTTTCATTTAAAATACACAATTTTCCACATTTTTACAGCCAATTTATTATTGTCAATAGCGGAATTCTTATTAAGAGAATTGCAAAAGAGTAACGACGAGGCGACACCTAGGGACTAACTTAATAAATTTATTTACGTCCTTTCATTCATGTTATAAAGAGGATAAGGTGCAACTGTTTTGGTCGGGTTCTAAAATCGAACTCATCCAACACCTTAACCCTATCAATTAAAAATAAGGCTGAATATCTGTAAGCAGCTATGCCTCCTAAGTTCGATCCTACCGAGATTAAAGTTGGTAAGTAGCTGTTTCGCGTTTTTTTCATTATTGAATCTATATCACGTTTTTGCCAATTTATATTAGTTTATCTTAAACCTATATTTCTGAATTGTGAAGCAAACAGAATTATTAATTGCTGTTTTTTCAGTGTGTTTGCGATGTGTTGGTGGGGAAGTTGGTGCTACATCGTCACTTGCACCTAAAATAGGTCCTCTGGGTTTGGTAAGTATTAGTTACTAAATTTTTGTAAGATACCATTCGTATTCTTAGTTTTACTGTGCTGATACCAAAACCATGCGGCAATAAGAATTTTTGTTGCTGCTATTTTCTCTGCCCATTTATGTGTAAATGTAATGTTGCTAATGTCTGCATTGCGATATATCGAAAATTGTACGTATTTCATAATTTGTTTGATGTACACATAACACATTTTGCAGTACGTCACTATTCTTGATTCCGTCTGAGTTAATCTCAACAGTGTACATGTATATTATTAGATATAAATATAGCTACATATATATATTAGTATATTAATAAAATAATGAAAATTAATTTATTTTGATATGTATCATTAACACATTTTAACTTTAGTCACCCAAGAAAGTTGGTGACGACATTGCTAAAGCAACTCAGGACTGGAAAGGCTTGAAGATAACCGTGCAGCTTACTATACAGAATAGGTACATGTATATCTATATCAGATTTTCGTGGTTAAATCATTGCTAACTATTTCAAATTGAGGATGAAGATAAAACGTCGAAATAAGTTGATCCAGTAAAATTTTAAATAATCTTGCCTCAATGATGCAACTTTTCAAATTCTGATGACATCGTGAAAGACAAGTATATCACTTCAGTCTTACTGAGGGGCATTTATTGAACAAACTTACCTGAAAAACGTTTTTTAGGCTGCTTCAGTTTGATTAACATCTTTTCAACTGCCATTGACTGCTGATCTCAGTGACATCTTGTAATTATATGAATTCTATTTAGTTTAATCTCTAATTATGTAGTGGTATCATTTTTGGCATATGTTTTAGGTGACTGATAATGAAGCCACAGGGAAAGATCAATTAATTTTGGCTAGGGTTAGGATTATTTCTTTTTCCTGCACATTTTTCCCAGTGACTTTCTTACCTATGACTTTTTTTACCTGGATTTACGTTATATGTAAAGAGTTGGGGTTATTTCTTTTTTCCTGCACATTTTTCCCGGTGACTTTCTTACCTATGACTTTTTTTTACCTTTATTTACGTTATATGTAAAGAGTTGGGGTTATTTCTTTTTTCCTGCACATTTTTCCCGGTGATTTCTTTTTTCCTGGTGACGTTTTTACCTGGATTTACGTTATATGTAAAGAGTTTGGGGTTATTTCTTTTTTCCTGCACAGTTTTTCTTGTGTGACTTTTCTACTTGGCTTCATGTTTTGTGCAATTGTGGCTTCGTAGCATTGGTAAATTGGTTTTCCTTACATTTAAGGCAAGCGACAATCAGCGTTGTCCCGACCGCGGCTGCAATGATTATTAAAGCTTTAAAGGAGCCACCGAGAGATAGAAAGAAAGTAAAAAATGGTAGGTAGCACCGTTTTCCTGTTACTCTGTAAATGAACTTGTCATGGGTGAAAGAAAGAAAACTGGAAAAAAACTGATGAAGCAAATTTCAAATCTTCATCTTTAACTCTGTTCGTTGTTAGTAAAAGTTTTACCGTGCATGTGTAGAAGTTTCTTTGTTTTGCACCATAAATTTGTAACACTGGTTAGAATTTGGGAACAGAAAACATTGTATGTTAAACAAAAACTTTTTCGCATCCTATCAAATTTTAAGGTGTGATAAAAAGTATACGTTTTAACACCTATAATAATGCCAACGTGTTTGTGATAATAAAATAATAAGTTCAAAATTTAATTACTTGCGGGCATACTCAAGTAGTGATGACATCACAACTGAACATATTTTCAAATGCGCAAACATTCCGCGAATGTACTACATGTGTTTGAGAAAGCGAAAGTTGAAGTACAAAAACTGTACAACGTTCAGTGTGATGTACAAAAATTGTACAAATTTATAGTTAAAAATTTAGATTTTAAGTTTACCACTTTGCTCGTGCATGAACAAATGCAGTAAAGGCTTACAATTACAAATTTATGCACTCAATAGAGCCAGTCAAAAAGTACATATGATTAACCGAATATGCTGTATTCAAAGCTATTAACTAGTTAAATAATGTAAATTCATTATTTTTTATAAGTTCTGATGTAAGTTCATTATTTTTTATAAGTTCTGATGTAAATTCATTATTTTTTATAAGTTCTGATGTAAATTCATTATTTTTTATAAGTTCTCATGTAAATTCATTATTTTTTATAAGTTCTGATGTAAATTCATTATTTTTTATAAGTTCTGATGTAAATTCATTATTTTTTGCAAGTTCTGATGTAAATTCATTATTTTTTGTAAGTTCTGATGTAAATTCATTATTTTTTATAAGTTCTGATGTAAATTCATTATTTTTTATAAGTTCTCATGTAAATTTATTATTTTTTATAAGTTCACATAATGTAATGCATTATGCTGTAATTTGTTTATAACTTTTGGGTGGCTTTGCACTTTTTGAGGGAGGGGATGCAATTCTCTAACTGTTCAACTGATTTTTGTGTTGCTTTGCGTTTACCACAGTCAAGCACGATGGTAACATCACGTTCGACGACGTCATGGACATTGCCCGAGTGATGCGACCCCGGTCCGTGTCGCGCAGGTTTGAGGGCAGCGTAAAAGAGATTCTGGGAACGGCACAATCGGTCGGATGCACCGTAGACGGCATGCCACCTCACGACGTCATCGACAAGATCAACGCTGGCGAGATTGAGGTGCCCGATGTAAGTAAAATAGAAATTAGCTATGTACAGGAGAAAAAGGGTAGTCAATTGGGTCTTTATTTGGGGTGAGCATTCTCCCTCAGAAAGCAAATTTGAATCAAATCTGTGACTTTCGAACACGAATTAAACCAAATTTCAGCGTTTTTGAATCCAGATTGAATTCCAGTTCAGTTTTAAACGATTTTCAAGCACACTTTCAAATCACTAATAAAAAGCAGCCTCACAAAGATCATGCACGTCACTTGATTTTATTCTGCAGTTAAAACTCCAATATTTTGTTCGGAAATTGTGCACAGAAATCACAGCTAAATTGGGCTGATTGCACGACGTTTCAAACGTTTTAATGATCAGGAACGTATCTAGTTTCGGTGATGAATTCTTCAAATTTATAATTCTAGGTTTGGTTTCGATTTTTAAGTAAAAACACTTGTTCGAATTGAATTCTACCATTTGATGCTCACCCCTAGTTCTTGTACGGTGAGAAAATGAGAAATCCACGGTAGGAAATTGTGGAAGGAGTTTACAATTCCCCGCACAATTTAAATACCCTAATGCAAATCCTAATCAGCTTCACGAACTAACTTGTTATATGTGGGGAATTGTAAGATTTAGCCGAAATCGCTCGTTTCTCGTGATACATTGTTTGTTTTGTTTTGTTTGTGAGACCTAGATGCTTTATTCTCTTTCATAGCAGAACATTTTCCTTCTGTTTTCACTAATCTAAGAATACACATTAATTTTTTGTCAAAGCAATGTTCAGTGGCAGAACCAAGATTTTTGACAGGAAGGAGTCTAAATGTGCCAGTTAGAGACGGCGGGTACAGAGACTGGGGATGCATAGATCCCCGGCCATTCAGCTAGGGGGTCAGTGAGAATGATATAAAGTCTTGGAAACATATTTTCCTGCATTTTATCCCGATTTCGAACTGAAGCATTCTTGCAGATTAAATTTTAGAAATGATTTTTTTTGGCTATAACTAAATTTTAGTGTATATCCCGGAAGAACTTTCCGTACAAACTTATATTACATTGCAATACGACTAGCTATTTGAAAGACTTATTTAATTGGAAAGAAAAACCAACGTGATATTAAATTTGTTGTAATTTGCGTTTTCAGGAGTAAACGATAACACCGGGATAGGAGGAGTGCCGAAGTCGTCGAAAGACGAGCACATCTTCTGAAGAAATTACTGTACATAAACAAAAACGACAAATAAAGACGTAAAATTTAATTACTATGTTTCTTAAATATCTACAAATTAGCTATTATTCAAATATCTACACATATCTAACAATTTTTCATCAAGATTTCTCTTGTATGAACTCTAACAGCTTTTCCTTGCGGTCCTCTTCCAAAAGAGCGCTTATAATTTCCTGCAGTTTTGGGCCACCCGATAGAAAGTTTTGCATGTCGAACGTGCTGAAGCCGATGCGGTGGTCCGTTATCCGATCCTGTTGGTAATTGTACGTACGAACTTTCTCCGACCTTTGTCTGGATCCCACCTACAACAGCGAAGAGAAGATCATGTGTTAGTCGTTAATTAGCGAGCAAAATATATCGTTCACGATATAAACTGAATGAGGAAAAGTAAATTTTAAAGTTTATCCCAGAAAAATTCCCATACAAAGTTATATTACTTAGCACTATGCTCATCTCTTTGAAAGACTTATGTAATTAAAAAAGAAAATTTTTCAAAATTTAAAATATTTGTACTAGCTGGTAAAACATCACTGTTTCACTATCCCAGTGTGCACTACTGGTTCACCAGAAAACGTATTTTTAATCTTGCCGACAAGATAAAGTAATTTAAACTTTTGCTTAGTTGGTGAAGTGTGCACTACTAATGCTGTGACTATTTTTCCGAATTTGCTTCGATTTTTTATTCAATGACTGAGCATTAAAATGGCTGCTCGGAACTGCAATGCAAACTTTCAAGACAAATATATGTTTTTTGCTTTATGTTTACAAAAATTCTCTTTTCTTAATGCAAAAAAGGGACAAGTGAAGAATTATATTGTACACTGCCATCCTTCAAAAGCCTTTAAAGAGAGATCCTGTCTCTTCCAACTCTAGTATTATGCTGTCGGAGATGATTATTTACTGTACAGTTTTTAAACACACACAAATCTAGGGTTTATAAGTTCAACTCTTAAAGTTAAAAAAGCAATTTTAAATTACCTTAGTAATCATTTTAAAATAATAGTGTGTTGAGATCAAGCCTCTAGGAATCAACATAGTTTGCTAAGAGCGGACGATCGTTTCGACGGCAACTGTTATTATCAATGCTAGACATCAAGATTGTAAGTTTTTCATATTGTGTTTCCTATTGGTTATGGAAAATGCAATCATGTAAAAATTGTCTTTTATTACTACTTATTACAGTGGCAACAGGTTTCTCCCATTACGTAGACTTGGCTTGTGTTAAATTATTCATTGTAGTTGTGATCTTTGCTTGAATTTCACGTACAGGGTACAATTTTTTTACGTTTTCCTTATGAACCTCTTTGTAAGTTATTTCCACTTGCATTCTGACATTTTAAATATCACTGCTGATTTTGTAGCAATATTTTGTGGCTTGATTTGTAGTGTCATAAATTTATTGACTATGTATCTTGGCTTGATTTGTAGCATTGATAATGACAGTTGTTGTCGAAATGATCGTCAAAACCAGTTTATTGGGTGTCATGTCAAACATAGGTGATTGAATTGCGATAAACTGAAGGAATCGCTTAAGAAATAATTACTTAGTGAAAGGGTTGTGAACAGTGAACGTCATCAAGTCAATTCACAAGAGTGAGGACGGTGAAATTTATTAATAAATTTGTCCTGACGCGCATTAGAGAAAATGCTGGAACCATTCCGTCCTCAAGCTGACCATAAATGACCCATCAGTTGCATACCATACTATAAAACGTCCAGGCATTTTGACATCTAATGTTTGATGAAAAATTTCGAATGTTTATCACTGAGTAAGAAACTTTAAAGCTGGGTCATCTTAACATGTGCGCACACAGGCTGTTGCCCGGGCTAATCTCTGTATGTTGTGACTTGATGTGAATAGATATATAGGCTCTCAAGTTTACATTCACCACCACATGCAAGAAATTAGTTCATGAAGCAGATTAGGGTTAGGGTTGTGATTAGGGTTAAGGTTAGGGTTAGTGCTGGGTTAGGATTAGATTGGGGTTCGAGTTAAGGTTAGAGCTGGGTTAGGATTGGGTTTGGGTTAGGGTTAAGGTTAGTGCTGGGTTGGGGTTCGGGTTAAGGTTAGCGCTGGGTTGGGGTTTGGGTTAACGTTAGAGCTGTGTTAGGATTGGGTTCGGGTTAAAGTTAGAGCTGGGTCAGGATTGGGTTGGGGTTAGGGTTAAGGTTAGAGCTGGGTTAGGATTAGGTTAGGGTTAGAGACAGGTTAAGTTGGACTGGGTAGGGTTAGGATTAGATTGGGTTAGGATTAGGGTTAGGGTTAGAGCAGGTTTAGAGTTGGACGGGGATTAGGATTAGGGTTAGGATTAGAGCTGGGTTAGGATTAGGGTTAGGGTTAGAGACAGGTTTAGAGTTGGACCGGGATTAGGATTAGGGTTAGGATTAGAGCTGGGTTAGGATTAGGGTTAGGGTTAGAGACAGGTTTAGAGTTGGACGGGGATTAGGATTAGGGTTAGGATTAGAGCTGGGTTAGGATTAGGGTTAGGGTTAGAGACAGGTTTAGAGTTGGACCGGGATTAGGATTAGGGTTAGGATTAGAGCTGGGTTATGATTAGGGTTAGGGTTAGGATTAGCGCTGGGTTGGGGTTCGGGTTAGGATTGGGTTGGGGTTAGGGTTAAAGTTAGAGCTGGGTTAGGATTGGGTTGGGGTTAGGGTTAAAGTTAGAGCTGGGTTAGGATTGGGTTCGGGTTAAGGTTAGAGCTGGGTCAGGATTGGGTTGGGGTTAGGGTTAAAGTTAGAGCTGGGTTAGGATTGGGTTGGGGTTAGGGTTAAAGTTAGAGCTGGGTTAGGATTGGGTTCGGGTTAAGGTTTGAGCTGGGTCAGGATTGGGTTGGGGTTCGGGTTAAAGTTAGAGCTGGGTTAGGATTGGGTTGGGGTTAGGGTTAGGGTTAGAGTTGGGGTGGCTTAGGTTAGGGTTAGGGTTAGAGGTTAGAGCTGGGTTAGGATTGGGTTGGGGTTAGGGTTAAAGTTAGAGCTGGGTTAGGATTGGGTTGGGGTTCGGGTTAAGGTTTGAGCTGGGTTAGGATTGGGTTGGGGTTCGGGTTAAGGTTAGAGCTGGGTCAGGATTGGGTTAGGGTTAAAGTTAGAGCTGGGTTAGGATTGGGTTGGGGTGTAGGGTTAAAGTATAGAGCTGGGTTATGGATTGGGTTACGGGTTAGGAGATTAAGGTATTTGAGCTGTGATTATGGGTCGATCATGGTCACCTCTGCGACCTTGCATACATGTACATTTTTATTTCTGTGAAGGTAAGGCTCAACTATAATGTTGTTAAGACGGTCCTGCTTTACAGAACTGATTTTGCTGGTTAAAACAGCTTCTCAGTAACCGGCATTTACCAGACATCCAGACGAGCCATGGCGGAAAAATCACTTTATTGTTTTGAATGAACCCGTTTATCAGATCTGCATTGTTGCATTGTTGTTTTGCAGCTGTTCTTATTGATTTTTTACATGCAGCTGGATACACAGTATTGCATAACACATTCCGGATGTCTGGTAAACACTGTTTAAACTTCACAAAGACTATCACATCAATAAGCACAATTATCAGTGCATGCATACCGATGGCTTCCTGTTGAAACCTGCTATCTCCATTTTTGCGTAAAAGGGATATAGCAGTATTCATTACAAAACAATTTTGGGGGTTAGATTTAGCTGGTTATTCTATTGTGGTATTTCAGCCCTTAAAATGTAGAGAAGGCAGTACCAGGTATTATCAGGACATGCCAAGTGCTACGTATTTCATTTTGCATGCAAAATCTCATTTTGGCCAAAAATGGAAAGAGCAGGTTTCAACAGGAAGCCATCGATACTTAAAATACAGCCCTTTCCTATTGCAGTCATAGCAACGCATCACCTAGAAGAAAAGTTGCTATGGTAATGGACAGTATCAGTATACTGTAACACTGTGTAGTAACCATGACGTCATCTTTTGTCGAGAAAACTTGGTTGCCAACGACGTTTAACACAATTTGCTCTGAATAACATTTGCTTTGACTCTTTTGCCTTCTTATTACTGCGATGGAATTTTGGGATTTTTTGAAAATCCTTTTCCTCTTTGGTTTGTTGATGTGGCACGTCACATTCCTAGTGTTCTTCCCGATTGGTCTCATCGGTCTTCTCATCTTTGATCTCTTTGTCTACATCTGCTGTTTTAGATAAGTCGACCATCTCATCGAAAAGTAATTTTATTCCAGATTTTAATATCGGACGCACTTTGCAAATGTTTATTCTATTCTACCAAAAGTTCTAGGGGAAAATTTTACTTGTAAGTATTATTTAGTTTCTTACGGCACATTCAGACTAGCGAGTTTTCTGTCGCAAGGATCCTCTCTGACAGCCAACTCGCGAGTGTGAACTGCTCTGGGAGTTCCTGTTGACAGGAAATTGCAAACTCTCCGAAAGTTACTGTAAGCAAGAAATTGTAAATTCTCCAACAGTTGCTGTGAATTGATTTCCTGCGAGTTACTGTTGGCAAGAAATTACAAGCTCTCTTATAGTTCCTGCGAGTTACTGTCCGCAAAAAACTGTAAATTCTCCAACAATTGCTGCGAATTGATTTCCTGCGAGTTAATGTTGCCAAGTTATTGCAAACTTTCCAACCGTTGCTGAAGTTGATTTACTGTCTAATGTGACCACGCCTTGGCGAGTTACTCTCGACACTTCTCGCAACGAACAGAGAATTGAGTGTCAAATCGCACTTGCTGTCAGAGAGTAATTTTTGTTCTGTCTGAACACGCTTACGAGTTACTTGATGAAAAAATTCGCTAGTTCTGAACGTGCCATTAGCAGTAGATTTTTTTATGAACTGCAGCACTCTGTGGGCCATATCCTATCATTCAGCGGGTAGGATCTACAAAGCATGATGCTTGTGGCGTGACTGGACCTAGTCCATTATCAAGGCTAGCCATTGTAAGATGGGCCACTGAAATGACCCGTTGGATGTGAATACATCATTCCCCTAAGAGGTAAACAACCAAAATGACGAATGAAACTATTTTGAGCGAGTATCGAACCCAGGAGTCGTTTACACAAATATACGTGCACAAGACCACTCGGTTATGAAAACCCACATTAAATTAGTAGCTCTGCAAGAAGAGAAGAAACATTTTAGACAATTCCTCTGTTTCAAAGAATGTTCAATTATAAAAATTTCAACAGCGTCAAATTTTTGCCCACCTAGCTGCATAACAGGAACAATAATGCATCAAGCAGCATATCAAATTGCAGACCTCTAAGACGTAAAAGACAGCAAATCAGGAGATTTCTCAAAAAAGTTGAAAAAAACTGGCGTTTACAAGGCAAAAATAACACCAGACTGTGATCACTATGGCCCGGAAACTTCTGGTTGAAAAAAACTTACTGATGCAGTTAAATGTTTTAGACTACATTGTCAAATGTCTTGTAGTGTTGCTATATGTTTTGTTTTGTAATAACTTCGCTCGCTCGAAACAGCAGAATAACGTCACAGCGTTTGCTAAATTTGGTTGTTGATCACGATTGTTTTCCAGGTAGAATGACCTTAGGTGTAGGCGGTCAGATGCGACGACATTTTTTTAGTTTCATTCGATGAAATAAAAATTTATTGGAGAGAAGGCAAAGGTGTAACGTGTGAGATCGCGAGATTTGCTGTGAAACTGTGAGAGTTGTAAGATGCGAAATTAACTTACAATATAGGTCTGTGAACCATTTCATGAGTGTGAAATGTAGAAAGGCCGGGAATCACCTTGTCTTTGGCAGTGATCTCGAGGGGCAAATTATGCCCGAAATACTTTTGCTTTTTTTAGATATCAAAATGAACAGCGGTGGCTCGTAGCTAAAATTAGTGGGGGTGCAGCTTCAGAAAATTTTTAGCAATAATATTTAGAAAAATGTTTTAATATTGTGTAAACGAAACAAACGTTTGTAATTTTAATGCTACAATTGTAATTTTAAACAAACAAACATATGAAAGTTAATAAATAAACTTGATAAATCCTAAACGAAAAAATTATTTTTTGTTTAGTAATAGCCTATATTGTCGTAGTTCAAGCTTGATCCATTGATGGTAGGTGACAACTGACAACAAACTGTGTGAGCGACAGTACTTTCTCTACCTGGGCTCAGACCTGCGCCCATGGCCTTAGACATGTGCTCTGGTTCCGTACAAGTGTAAAAACAGAAAAATGAATTATTATGTTGAATATTACTGGTAATATCGAATGAAAATGGGGGGGGGGTGTTGCAGTTCCCCAGTACCAATACACGAGCCACCACTAAATGTGAAATTATCAAAAATTAAAGCAAAGAACAAAAGTAATTCTTGGATACTAGTGAGCTCTTTTATGCAGTTATTGTAGTTCGCTGTACTTTATATATAAATATGTTGTTTTGAAGGCGTGAAAAAAGCCCAGTACTTAATTTGCAATAAACATATTACCTTTTAGAGTACTATGCATCGTGTGACTCGTGAATGTTACTGCATTATTAAGAGTAGTACTATTACTGCTAATTGTATCAAGGTTGGAACCAATGGCAAAGGAAGGTAGGTGATTCGCAAACTTACACGTGAAGCTGTGGAATGTGTGAGAACTGACATTTGATGCGTGCACGTGGAGTGACTTAATATGAGTGTGAAGCTGTGGAATGTGTGAGAACTGACATTTGATGCGTGCACGTGGAGTGACTTAATATGAGTGTGAAGCTGTGGAATGTGTGAGAACTGACATTTGATGCGTGCACGTGGAGTGACTTAATATGAGTGTGAAGCTGTGGAATGTGTGAGAACTGACATTTGATGCGTGCACGTGGAGTGACTTAATATGAGTGTGAAGCTGTGGAATGTGTGAGAACTGACATTTGATGCGTGCACGTGGAGTGACTTAATATGAGTGTGAAGCTGTGGAATGTGTGAGAACTGACATTTGATGCGTGCACGTGGAGTGACTTAATATGAGTGTGAAGCTGTGGAATGTGTGAGAACTGACATTTGATGCGTGCACGTGGAGTGACTTAATATGACTGTGAAGCTGTGGAATGTGTGAGAACTGACATTTGATGCATGCACGTGGAGTGACTTAATATGAGTGTGAAGCTGTGGAATGTGTGAGAACTGACATTTGATGCATGCACGTGGAGTGACTTAATATGAGTGTGACGCAATGTAAGAAGTGGCAGGTCTGCAAAGTTTCGAAAAGACGTTGGTAGTACTGTCAAGCTTGTCAATTAAGATCCCATGAAGGTTAAGACAAACTATTACAGCCAATTCTGTATCACTCTTTCTGAGAATCTTACAAAATTCTTAAAGGAAAGGACAAGTCACTTAGCATTTTGGGTTTACTTTTTTGTTATCACTTAAACTTAGAAAAAAATAACAAAGAAATTTGCAAAACACTGCAAGTGAATGGCGGCTACCACCGCGCCTGAAAATTTCTATACAGCAGTAGTATAAAGTTAACTTTATACTACTGCTGTATAGAAATTTTCAGGCGCGGTGGTAGCCGCCATTCACTTAAAATTATGATGTAACTGGTGGACTTTGTGACTTTTCGTAAGCGCATATTGACTTCTTCGTTCAAATTTCTCCAGCTCACTGTTCATGCAAAAATATCAGTAAAATTAGATACCTAATTTTTTGTAAAAACTTATATTTTTGATGACAATTGACAGTGCACGGTTTTTTTCACCGATAAATGATGTCATTGGTAGAAAAATGGGCGTTCAAAATGGAAGTACTCAAGCATGAAATGATAGCAATTTTAAAGTGATTTTGCTAATTACACGAGGCGTTTAGCACACTTTTATTACTAAATCATTCTAACATTTTTTGTGCAGATTTAAATAAATGTGAAACTTCCCAAAAGGCTTGGCCTTTCCTTTAAGAGGTTATATAATAGTTAAGCAAAATGCAAGTTAAGTGCCTTAACTGTAGGTTATAAGGTTAAATATAGTTAAAAAAGTATACTACGTCTAGAATTCATAACAAACGAAAATAGATATATAATATTGACAGTACTAAGAGGACATCAATGATGTGCGGTACATGCTAGAACTGCTCATTCGAATTCTAACATGAATATAATTATCTGTTACAGTTCTGAACAGATTTTAATACCAATTTTTATGCATCACACGGGAAAACTGTCGTTATGGCAACAATCTATAACGCGGTATCATAGCTGTGATGTCATAGTAGACAAATGACATAGTTTATGGCTTTAAATCATCAAAAGAGGCTTAGTAATTAAGCTGACGAAATTTGCTTTGGTCTCGTCTGACAGCTCTTTGCACTAAAAGATGAAATTTGCAAATTTTTTAAAGTTCTGTGCCCTCTGTGGATTGTTAATAGGCCATATCTTTTTCTTCCTTTACTTTCGGTATGGTCTCCTCGGCATGTTTATTATAGATGCAATACTCTACTGTTGTTGTATTTAGACTCACAGGTATTTTGTAAGTACACAACTCTAAATAACCATTTTTACTATTATCTTATACATTAGATTATCTTATTTTGTACTTTTGACATTACAGTATCTAGACGAGTTTAACGCCTACTAATTTATAACGTTTTCCCAATTGCTTTATCACCCTTTGTTATTGGATATCAGGCGTCAGGACATGCCTTCGCATACCACATCAAGGTGTTCACAGTAGGTACGTACTATATGAGTCGCCATCTACTAGAATTCTTATTGAACCGACAGCTCCTCTTGGATCAAGCCAAATAGCTTACTTGTCATGGCGTGTGCTTTGTGGTTTGAACATGGCTCATGACTGGTTGAGTTTAATACTTGCTCTGGACGGTTTTATTCGCCATACTAATTGTTTTTAATGTTTACCTTGCCATTAAAGCTGATGTATACCACCTGAACATGGGTAATGGCACATTCATACTAGCAAATTTTCTGTCGCCAGCTTTCTGCTGGTAAGAAATTGCAAACTTTCTGACAGTTACTGCTTGTTGATTTACTGTCTAGTGTGAACGCCTCATCGCATCACTCGCTGACCAGTGGCATAACAAGTGCTTGCAGCATCCGAGGGCACAAAAATTTTGCACCGCTTCACCACTGAACACCGAAGCGATTGCCCCCTGTCACCCCCATCTTGCAACGCCTCTGGGTTCGATACTAGTTGCAGCCAATGTCAGTTCACGCTTACTGTCACAGAGTAACTCGCAGAGAATGTTACTTGGCGAGAAAACTCAGTAGTTTGATTGCGCCGAAACATTTCTGCCACTTTAGTGGCCCATCTTAGAGGATATTCTTGATTCACCAACATCAGCATTGAGTAGACTCTGCCTGTTGAATGCTGTATTCCAGCTTGAAGTGCACCGAATGGAATCGAATGAAAAGTTGCATTTCGCAGAGCAAAACTGTAACTGTAGATGTCAGCTAATCGAGTTTACATTGCAGAAACTGAATGATTTATTTGGTGTTTGTTGAACATTATTACGTTAGTTGACAAGTCTTTTAGCCAATGTTTGTTGAATGTCATTACGTTAGTTGACAAACTGTTTAGCCAGGGTTTGTTGAATGTCATTACGTTAGTTGACAAGTCTTTTAGCCAGTGTTTGTTGAATGTCATTACGTTAGTTGACAAAGTTTTTTAACCAATGTTTGCTGAATGTCATTACGTTAGTTGACAAAGCTTTTAGCCAGTGTTTGCTGAATGTCATTACGTTAGTTGACAAAGTTTTTAGCTAGTGTTTGTTGAATGTCATTACGTTAGTTGACAAAGCTTTTAGCCAGGGTTTGCTGAATGTCATTACGTTAGTTGACAAGTCTTTTAGCCAGTGTTTGTTGAATGTCATTACGTTAGTTGACAAGTCTTTTAGCCAGTGTTTGTTGAATGTCATTACGTTAGTTGACAAAGCTTTTAGCCAGTGTTTGCTGAATGTCTTTACGTTAGTTGACAAAGCTTTTAGCCAGTGTTTGTTGAATGTCATTACGTTAGTTGACAAGTCTTTTAGCCAGTGTTTGTTGAATGTCATTACGTTAGTTGACAAAGTTTTTTAACCAATGTTTGCTGAATGTCATTACGTTAGTTGACAAAGCTTTTAGCCAGTGTTTGCTGAATGTCATTACGTTAGTTGACAAAGTTTTTAGCTAGTGTTTGTTGAATGTCATTACGTTAGTTGACAAAGCTTTTAGCCAGGGTTTGCTGAATGTCATTACGTTAGTTGACAAGTCTTTTAGCCAGTGTTTGTTGAATGTCATTACGTTAGTTGACAAGTCTTTTAGCCAGTGTTTGTTGAATGTCATTACGTTAGTTGACAAAGCTTTTAGCCAGTGTTTGCTGAATGTCATTACGTTAGTTGACAAAGCTTTTAGCCAGTGTTTGTTGAATGTCATTACGTTAGTTGACAAGTCTTTTAGCCAGTGTTTGTTGAATGTCATTACGTTAGTTGACAAAGTTTTTTAACCAATGTTTGCTGAATGTCATTACGTTAGTTGACAAAGCTTTTAGCCAGTGTTTGCTGAATGTCATTACGTTAGTTGACAAAGTTTTTAGCTAGTGTTTGTTGAATGTCATTACGTTAGTTGACAAAGCTTTTAGCCAGTGTTTGTTGAATGTCATTATGTTAGTTGACAAGTCTTTTAGCCAGTGTTTGTTGAATGTTATTACGTTAGTTGACAAAGTTTTTTAGCCAGTGTTTGTTGAATGTCATTACGTTAGTTGACAAAGCTTTTAGCCAGGGTTTACTGAATGTTACTACGTTAGTTGACAAGTATTTTCAGCCAATTTTTGCTGAATGTCATTGCATTAGTTTACAGTTTTTTATCCATTTATAACTGTTTATTTGGATTTTCAGAGTCTACAAAATGACCGCACGTACTGTTTTCACTTCTTCTCAATCGCATCACGATTTCCTCCACAAAAACAAAAAGATTCACGTTGCTCATGACAATAATCTTCTAGTCCAAAGCAAAGCCTTCGACGAACTACATTTCATGAACACCGGGGCAGCCAACGTTAAGTCATCCACCAAGGTAGCCAACGTTATGTCATCCACCGTAGCAAATGCTCCCTACGACACGATTTGCTTCTATCTTCTGCAAGCAACTTGTCTCGTAATACTGGTGGCAAATTTTAGAAAAAAGCAGCTCTGTTTGTTCCAAATCTACTTGACATCTCTTCATTGGCATATTAAAACGCATTTTCAGGTGAATCATGCAGTCCATGATACTGATGCAGTTTCTTACCAGTTCATCCAGGAAGGACAAGAAGCTGTTCGGGTGCAATCAGGAGTCTAACCATTTCAAAATTAGCCGTATTAAAAGCATGACTTTCTGGCATTACTTAAATTCCTGTTATTCATAAAAAAGTATTATTCGTGTCTTACTGCAAAATTAAACGTTATTTAGCAGGCAGAAATAAAAATGTTCAGCTATCCTCACAAGGTACAACCTAGGCTTTGCATTTTCTACTTGCTTACCTATTTAGGGTTACCACGACAATCATGACATCGAAAGTTACGTAAAATTCACCAGAAGTTACATAAAAGTCACCAGAAGTTAGGTAAAAAACCTCAGTAAGTTTCTGCTTCTGTGGACTCGACTTAAGAGAAATGTACATTTCTTGCGGATGTTAAGAGAAAAAAGCTGTAACTTGAAAAAAAATCAATTTGACCCTTCTTAAAACACAAGAAAACCCTCCACTTTCGTCTTGAAATTTTATATCACTTACATACTGCCTTTTTGCAAACTGGACTTGCGCCGGCAGTAACACTGTATAAAACATGTAAATTTAAACTCCCGCGATGATCGTTGCCTCAGCCATTTTGACAACACGTCATTTGAAACAAGTTTAGATAACACTGTGTGATGTTTGAAAAAATAATCAGATCATTCGTAGCGTACACGTCACTAAGTAAGTAAAATTTTAACTTACTGTATCTTGTCAATAAAATTAAAATATACGTCTTTTGGTCAGTGAGTGGTTCACCCTGGAGGGTGAGTCAGTGATATTTCACCAATTGGTGAAAGCATTTTAAATATTTTATAATTTTCTTTTCTAGTTACATAAATCTTTCAAGCAAGCTAGCAAAATGCCAAGTAATACAACTTTGCACGGACAGTTTTTTGGGGCATAGTTTCTTTGCCTGATTTACTTTGTGCACATATGACGGCATGTAATGGATATATCATATTTTTATGCATATATTGTACTCACATTAATATGAAAACAAACAAAAAAAAATTCTTTCATTGCGAGTACGATATACGTATAAAAATGCTTTAAAGTAATATAATTTTTTAAGGTGATTTTTCTGAAACTTACTGCAGGTATCTCTTTTCTTGTCCTTATTGTTATAAACACATAAAATGGACATTTGAGACTGGCAAAGAAACTGGGAAAGAACAACAATTACAGACGACACTTTCTATAGACTGTAGGGAAATGACTGAACTGATGGTGGTACAAATTCCCAATTAATTAAATTCTGATACCAAACGTAAAAGACAAAACCTCTGATTACAAGGAAAACACCTTTGACCAACCGACCACCATATTCCCTAGTGGTCAAGGCAGTCAAACGTACATCCCTTACAGCCGGTCAGCCAGATTCTGCATTTCCGATGTTAGATCGCTCAAGCTGGAATAATTTTAATTAGACTAATTGTTTTAAATTTTCATTAATTAATCTAAATAATTCGTTAGAATCACTCTAGTGCGAGAGATCTAACTTTGCAAATTTGGACTGTCTTGATCATAGGGGAATACGGTGGCCTTATTGTCTAAGGTGTCTACCTTTTAAGCACAATGTCAAGGGCTTCAAGTTCAAATCCAGACTGTTTTCCAACTTTTTCATGTTTCCTGTCTTTCAGCGACAAAACAAAAATCGAAACTTGATTAACCCTTTCAGTCCCGACTTTTTTAAAAACACAACAAAAGCAAAAAATGTGCTTCATTTTGCAACAGCTGATAATTTTTTAAAGTATTTAAGACATTTAGTATGCATGCTATGCTGATCTGTACAAAGTCGTCTCTAAAGTACTGTACCTTGCGCAGTTTTTTATGCTATGTAGATTTTCTAGTTTGCCATTTTATCACCATTTTTAGTCTATTGTTATTGGCTTAAATCAAAATAACTATTAACAGATCAAATAAACGTCTGTTTTAAAATTTTATTAATTTTAAAGGCAGAAAATATTCTCGTATCCCACGGGATACAACGGGTATGAAAGGGTTAATCAAATTTAATTAATTGTGGGCTGATGCAAGGAATAATACATAAAGGATAAAAAAAAATCACATTTATTAAAGGAAAACAGGACGACTTTTCACATCCTACCCCAGACTGAAGTATGGTAAAAAGTATACATTTTAACGCCTATGATAATGAAAAAGCATTTTAGCAATTAAATTATGGGTTAAAAACTTAATTAATGGCGGTCGAGGCCAACTTGTGATGACATCACAATTGAACATAATTTTCAACAGCAAAAATATTCCAAGAGTGTTTTGCGAAAGCGAAAATTGAATTACAGTGCTACTAACATTCAATGTAATATATAAAAATTCAGCAAATTTTAAGCTTAAAACTTCATGTTTACCGATGTGCTCACGCATGAGCTCTTGGACGTGTGCACTACATCACAACTGAACCACATCTGAACTGAGAGAAACGACACCTGATTTTGTGCAATGCATTTCCAAGATGCAAGCGCTGGTGCCCATCTAAATAACTAAGCAATAGAACTTGCACGTCTGAATACGCCATTACTATCGGAGAAGGTGGTAGCTCGGAGCAAGTTTTGCTCTCTAGTACGAACACACTTGCGAGTTACTTGACGAAAAAACTCCCTAGTCTGATCGGTGCAAATTATAGAATGTGGTGCACCAGGACTGCAAGTAACTGTAGTAACAGCCCTTGCTTTGACGGAATCCATTGTTCACAAATAGAATGGATTGTATCACTCAAAAAATCTGTTAGAATGACTTAAGATGTTTCAAAAGACTCTGATCTTCCTGTTTATCCTCGGACTGGTCACAGTCCAGCTGTATGTGCTTTGGGTTTATCCTGTCTTATTTCTTTGTATCCTGATCGCGGACGTGTTGTTCTACTCAATCTGCCTGTTCGTACGTGTACTAGCACCGCTACTTTAGCCTGTGAGATGTGGAAATTTTTTTTTACCTATGTTCTTTTGTGGATTAATGTAAGTTTGGACGTATAGACAAGAAAATGACCATTCGGTAAAGTCTTCGTCTTTCTATCTATTTATTCTTATGGTTATTTTCTGTTGCATCCACTACTGTGCGACATTTACACAAAGTGAACAAATTCTGACTGATCCTGTTGAAAAACTAACTTTACTTCATCGTTCTGAAGAAACTAAATGCTATTCGGGAACACGCCTTTATCCTAAACAAATAAGCAGGCACTAATCGACTTGCAGTAAACAGCAATACCTGAACCAGAAGAGACTCTGTTGCCATGGCGATACAACACGGCTGCCATCATGCTTCATAGAAGTGTTCGTGATGACGTAATCTCTTTTGCACAAGGCATTTGGAAACTTCGTGGTTGGTTTATCCATTTTATCACAGACTTGTGGTAGAATGTCCGAGTTAATCATTTTTTACTGTTTACTTCTACTACTAGTCCTGCTAGCTCATGTACCAGTGATGCGGAAGCATCCTAAAATTTTAATCGTATTTGTAATCTTTTGCTCTTCTTTCATATACTTCATATTGTTAAGCCACAGATACATCTTTTCTATAGAAGAAGAATAAATTCAAGACATGATAAGAAAGTTAGTTCTGAACGTTTGCTGATTATGAAAAAAGTACGGGACGCGAAGACCCGAAATTCGTCATCAAAGTGCAACAGATAGGAACGATGTTCAAGAGAGACAAAAGGCAAAAGAGCTTACTTACTGTTCAGACTATGCTAGCCACAGTGTAGCAGTAGATTCGAACACGGGCCACACGCACAAACGGCACAACTGTCGATCGCAATAACCACTCGGGTTACTGCACAGTTGCACCAATAAAAAGAAATTTAAGGCGTGGGGAAAATTGTCACCACTAGCTTCGGTTCTTATAGTCAACGTCGTTTGGACTCTCACAGATTGCAGTTATGGAAAGACTACCAAAACTCGTTGCAAGTTTAATAAAACCTTTGCATTCATGTAACTTTGGTACTGGCGGTGTTTTGTAGACAAAGTGTACATTGTAGTACGTTTGGCTCTTGGTCTCAATAAGCCTTTTCACAGTTTCACGATTGATCATGATTGTGAAAAGGTCAAAGGTTACGTGTACCAGACAACACATTTGTGTATACTTGACAACACCTTGCAGCCCATGCTACTAAAACAGTAACAGTTTTAACACTCAACTAAAACTTTACCTACTTCATTTTTTCTTGCTCCTAAGTAAGGTCCTGATAGTAAATCACTGTACACACAGCCTAATACATAATTAAGTAAAGTCCATGTAAAACAAATGAACTTACTGAATGGAGCAGCAGATGACTTTGCTTTATGCAGCAAGATCCTACTAGTAAACCACTCTACACACAGATTGATGCATAATTAAGTAAAGTCCATGTAAAACAACTGAGCTTACTAAATGGAGCAGCAGATGACTTTGCTTTACCCAGCAAGATCCTGCTAGTAAACCACTCTACACACAGACTGATGCATAATTAAATAAAGTCGATGTAAAACAACTGAGCTTACTAAATGGAGCAGCAGATGACTTTGCTTTACCCAGCAAGATCCTGCTAGTAAACCGCTCTACACACAGACTGATGCATAATTAAATAAAGTCCACATAAAATAACTGAAGTTACTGAACTGATCCTTTGGGTTACCCACATGTCACGTGACGATTGTGGTTAAGACGCGTTGCTGTGGTATGCTTAACCTTTGACGTACAGCAACTGTGCTTGCGCACAATGAAACTATGAAAAAGCTTATTTAAAGTCTATATGCAGAAGGTCTGGACCATATTGCATCCTATCTGAATTCTTCTGCACTGTGAACTGGAAAAGAGTTAACAATTTTCATTCTGACCTGCTTTAATCCTTTGCTAAACCTACAAAGATGCAAACAGGAAACCTTTAAAACTTTGTCCATTTTTGCTAAACAAACGAACCTTATCACGGCAAAATCTTTCAGCCTTTTTCAAACATTTTAAGTTTGAATACCAGAAACTGCCGACTTGTTTTCATGCTGAATTACATTCTTAGATACACCACATCTGTTTAAACAGTCAGTTTTCCTTTACGCTTCTTATACGTGGAATTCTTTGAAGGGAAACCCGATCCAAACTTAAAATATAACTCAAAACAATCTGCTGAAAATAAATAAAGTTTATATATAAAACAATCTACCTTATAAAATAGTGAAAGGGAACATGATATTTTTTCAAGAATAGTTTACATTAAGTTTAAATTATTAAAACAGAGACACAGTATCGCAATTTGCGTGCTATTCGCTATTTAGATATATATTCGCTCTATAGTTGGTTTCTGGCTAATCGAAAGTTAAATATTATTGCTAGCAGCCGATGACTGCGTAGTCGTGAATGGAGCGATTAATATTTTTCTGTTAAAGTTTGGCTATGCGTTACCGCATGGATGCTGCTTTGGTTTAGCAGTTTAGATGCGAAATTGTGAATAGATCTAGCAGTTTCTGCTTGCTTTATTAGTTCCTTATTCTTAGAGAAACTACGATTTGCCAGTTTTCACAGATTAGCTGAATTTTGCTCATTATTAAAGCAAAACCGGACCCAATCTTAAACTGTGAGTCAAAACAATCTACTCTTTAAAATACTGAAAGGAAAAACACTATTTTTTCAAAATTGAATTACGTGACAGAATTGTTACCATACAAACGTAATTTCACATTTGCGCCACTTTTTTCACTGTTACATGAATTTCGCCATTCGCTAGTTAGATCTGCACTACCACCTGCATCTCGAAACTAATTTGCACCGAAAAATAGGTTCAGTACGTCTCAGTTCAGAGGTGTTCAGATGTGATGTAGTGCACACGTTCGAGAGGCTCACACATGAGCAGTAAACTTAAAATTAGAATTTTAAACTTAAATTTGTAGACGCATATCATACTCAATGTTGTACATCTTGTACGGTTGCACTGTACTTCAATCTTTGCTTTTGCAAATGCGTGCAACACGCTCATGAAATGTTTGTGCTGTTGAAAATTATGTTCAGCTGTGATGACATCACTAGTTGGTTTCGCTTGCCGTTAATTAAGTTTCTCTAAGAAAATGCTTTGGCATTATTATAAGTGTTAAAATGTTTAGTTTTGATGTACTTAAAAATAGGGAGGATATGAGAAAGCATCCTGTTTATCTTTAAGAGAAAATTGCCTGCTGAAAACTACAATCTCCCCTGATTCGAGAAGAGACTCAACAGTATGATGTCACTAGAAAATTCGATATAAAATAGATTCGATTTGTGAAATTCCATTTCTCTATAAAGCCAACTTCGGGTATAAGGTACTCTCTTATAAAGGACCATCAACACCGGTCCCGATTTTTCGTAATGTTTTTCCTATGTAAAAAATTTTCCTATATAAGGTACTCGGATATAAGGGACTTTCGGTTATAAGGGACGATATCTTCAAGTCCCGCCTAATAGAAACCCAGGTAAATTACCTCGCATATAAGGGATCCTATGATCAAATCAAAGTTGATCGATTTTTAACCTCAATTTTTCGCAAACTCGGCCTTCGCACAGCTCGGTTTCCGCGGTCACATACATCTTGCATCACTGAAGGAGCTTCCTACATACCGTTTCCACTGAATGTGTAGCAAATAATCCATAAAAATATAGGTAAAAGTACAGCTCTAGGTACACCCTAGGTCTTACTCAACTTCGGATATAAGGGACGTTTTTTTCCAGTCCCGAGGTGTCCCTTATATCGGAGGTTGACTGTACTTCACTGTTTAAATCTTCACTTTTTTACTGTAGCCCATTGTACTGAATATCTGCCAGCCTTGCTTGTGACAACTCGTAGACAAAAACAGAATTGATTTGCACATTCGCTAAAGAAAAAAGGTAACATCATCTCACCTGCAGCTTTCTGCGTGATGTGATATCTGCTATTTGCTCGTCGCGTTCTTTCTCGAACAGCTTAGCTTTCAGAATCTTCATTGCTCGCTCTTTGTTCTGAATCTGAGATCGTTCCACCTGGCATTCCACTGCAATACCTGAAACCAACGACAACATTATTACATAATGCACTCGTGTCTCGGTTTGCCAGACAAAAGTGGGGAGACATCGGTACGAATTTGCTAATTGTCAGTATTTTCCGATACTAAGCTAATATAGTAGGTGCCGTGTATTAGATTCACGGTAATGTAGAACCAATTGCCTAATTGTATCAAAAATGTCTAGTACAGGCCGTTCCTATGCAAAAGTGCATAAAAACTGTCAGCAACTGACTAAAATAACTCCACATAATTGACTTTAAACCACTTACACACGCCGATTAAACCACTAAACACGCTGACATACAAGCTACACACAGTCCTTAGATGCTGCTTGGATATAAACAAAGTGGTGGCCCGCCAACTAGTGGTCAGCTCGCGAAATAACACACTGTGTCCATAGTATGCGGGGCTTTCTACGGGCCAGATTTTGTCTGAACTTTCCGATTCCGAATTTTCCGTAAACGCGCGTTCCAGCAAACCGACATATAAGTGTATACCCACTGTATAAGTTTTCTTTTTGTAATCGCAAACACGAATGGTTTCCTTGTTCAACGTTTTATTTCCAGGGCTAGTAGTGGGATTGTGACCTAGTGCGCATGTTCGAGAGGCTCAGCAGTAAAATTACGCATGGATGTGCTAGACAAACATTTTAACCACACATTTCCAATTAGTCGATATTTTGGCAGCCAGCCACTGTGCTCTTCGTCATTATGAAAATTTCTGCTGCTGCTCAAAGGAAAGGACAAGTCACTTAGCGTGTCGGGTTTATTTTACTGTTATCATTTAAACTGTTTGTGGTGTGTTAATGGAAAGGACATGTCACTTAGCATGTCGGGTTTATTTTACTGTTATCATTTAAACTGTTTGTGGTGTGTTAATGGAAAGGACATGTCACTTAGCATGTTGAGTTTATTTTACTGTTATCATTCAAACTGTTTGTGGTGTGTTAAAGGAAAGGACAAGTCACTTAGCATGTTGTGTTTATTTTACTGTTATCATTCAAACTGTTTGTGGTGTGTTAAAGGAAAGAACAAGTCACTTAGCATGTCGGGTTTATTTTACCGTTATAACTTAAACTGTTTGTGGTGTGCTAAAGGAAAGGACAAGTCACTTAGCATGTCGGGTTTATTTATTTTACCGTTATCACTTAAACTGTTTGTGGTGTGCTAAAGGAAAGGGCAAGTCACTCAGCATGTTGGGTTTATTTTACCGTTATCACTTAAACTGTTTGTGGTGTGCTAAAGGAAAGAACAAGTCACTAAGCATGTTGGGTTTATTTTACTGTTATCACTTCAACTGTTTGTGGTGTGCTAAAGGAAAGGACAAGTCACTTAGCATGTTGGGTTTATTTATTTGACCACTATCACTTAAACTGTTTGTGGTGTGCTAAAGGAAAGGACAAGTCACTAAGCATGTTGGGTTTATTTTACTGCTATCATTTAAACTGTTTGTGGTGTGTTAAAGGAAAGAACAAGTCACTCGGTATGGTGGGCTTATTTTACTGTTATCACTTAAACTGTTTGTGGTGTTCTAGAGGAAAAGACAAGTCACTTAGCATGTCGGGTTTATTTTACTGCTATCATTTAAACTGTTTGTGGTGTGTTAAAGGAAAGACCAAGTCACTCGGTATGGTGGGCTTATTTTACTATTATCACTTAAACTGTTTGTGGTGTTCTAGAGGAAAAGACAAGTCACTTAGCATGTTGAATTCATTTTACTCATCACTGAAACATAGAAATATATAACAAAAAAAAATGCAAAGACATATCTATAAGACATGAAGTTAATTTATACTACTGCTGTATAGACATTTTCGAGCAAGCTCGTAATCACTATTCACTTGAAAATTATGATATAATAGATTTTTCGCAAGTGCATCGTCCCTTTCCATTAATGTGTGCTGCTTAAACTAATTCAGACTTCTGCAACTTAGCCCACTGTTCATGCAATAATATCTCAGAATCAGTTATCTAATTTTTTGTAAAAAGTTTTTAAAAAAGACGAACACATTTGCATTCGCTACAGCCATTTACCTGTGGGTAGGTGCACAATCCGTACGCAACTGTCCGTTACGTTAACACTCTGTCCCCCCTTGCCGCTTGACCTCATGTATTCAAACTTTAAGTCCTTGTTATTGAGAACGATGTCAATCTAAAAAAAACAAAACATTCTGATTATCTTGCTGACTAAAAAGTTCGTTCGGAAAATCGTGGCACGCTTGCTAACTTGCTACCGCTCCTTCAAGCGCTTCCTGGATAAATGTACGCGTATTTGAAGATGCAGGAAAATACTAGGGAGTTACCCGGACTCGTCGAGTTACCTGTCGAGTTATTTGGACTCACTTAGAATGTTGAATGAAAACCCTGTAGATGTTGATAAGCAAGCTAGTGTTCAAAGATTTGGAATATCTGATCGCAGTAGACCAAACGTTTTACTCTGCGTAAATCCATAACTCATATTAACCCGCTATATGTAAGTAAGTAAGTTATTTTATTTCGAACACGAAGTTCATAAAACATATTTAAAATAAAAAATTAAAATTTACAAAGGTTATAAGATAAAATTAACAGAATAAATGTGTACATAATTAGAAATGTTATTTAAAATCCAGCGAATCACCTGTACAATGTCAATCGCCAAAAGTTATGTAATTTTGAAGTACAGTCATACCTGTGTTTTCGACCATAATTCGTTTCTAAAAAGTGTTTGAAAACCGATTTGGTTGAGTACCGAATCATTTATTCCCATAAGAAATAATGTAAAAGCAAATAAGCCGTTCTCAAGCACCAAATGAACTGTAAAGTATTACTAAAACGAAATATAATAATGCAAAAATATTTGTTCAAACAGTAGATATGATAAGAAATTGATAAGAAAAACATAATAGAATTACTTAGAAAGAAAAACATAAAAACATAACGAACAGATTAACATACCTCATCAGGCTGGGGCAAGACGGCAACGGTTGCAGTGCTGGTGTGAACACGACCATATTTTTCGGTCTTGGGCACCCTTTGCACCCTGTGTACCCCACCTTCGAACTTTAGATATCTATAGACTCCGACGCCGCTGATGCTAGCACTAGCATGTCGAATACCACCTAAAAGAAGGAAATAATCTTAAAGCGAAACCGAACCCAATCTCTAACTGTAGATCAAAACAATCTACCTTTTAAAATATTGAAAGGAAACATACTGTTTTTTCAAAAATGACTTCCGCAAAAGAATTATTACCACACAAACAATTTCGGATTCGCGCCACTAGTTCTTTGCTGTTACATTCATTTCGCCATTTGCTACTTAGATGGGCACTAGCACCTGCATCTTGGAAACACAATGCACAAACAACAGGTGCTGTACCTCTCAGTTCACATGTGTTAGTTTGTGACAAACTACACATGATCGACAGCTTATGCGTGAACAGCGGTAAATTTGAAATTTTAATTTTCATCTTAAAACTCGCCTAGTTTTAGTACAACACGCTGAACATCTTACAGTAGCACTATACTTCAAGTTTCCCTTTTGCAAACATGTGTAACATGTCTGTGGCATATTTTTGCCGTTGAAAATTAGGTTAGTTTGTGATGTCATCAATAGGTGGGCTCGCCCGCCGTTATCAGAATTTAATTAATTCTAATTCTAATTCTAATCCTATTATTTAATTATCAGAAACGCTCTTACAGTATTATTGGCATTAAAATGTATACTTTTTAAAATTCTTGAGAATGGTGTAGTATATGAAAAATCATCCTGTCTGCCTTTAAATTATGGTATATTACAATAATTATCGTAAAAAAGGCAACATTGGACATCGTCCATCACTAGCTATCGCAGTATTAAAAATGTAGATTAAACAGCTTTTGAAAGAATTAGGGTGCTTCATTTAAAGTACATAATATGTAATATTAATATACAGTGTTCCCTCACTTATCGCGGGTGTTCCGTTCCAGGCCCACCCGTGATAAGTGAATGTCTGCAAAGTAGGGACGCTATACTTATTTCAGTAGTCATACATTCTTTTAAGTCTTTATAAGTCTGCATCAATCAACCAATCGTGTGTTGTGCACAATCTCACGTCGGCAAGTAGCGTCTCAAGTGTGCGCAAGTACTACATTTCGTTTTTGGTGTGTATTCATCCGCCGAATAAATACACTATTTACTGCAAATATATATATTACTGTACAATACGTACTACGCATGTGCAAAAATACTTTAGACGGAGTACTGCAAAAACCCGTGAAACAGCGAGTCCGCGATAAACGAACCGCGAAGTAGCGAGGGAACACTGTAATACGTAACATTGAATAACAACACAGATTTAGTGATCAAAACAATACGTACTTACACACAGCTCACGTATCACCACTAACTTAAAATGATAAAACATTACACAGCTTATAATTCTTTGCAATTGGAATTGCAAGAAAATTCGGTTCAGTTTCGGTGAAGTATTCGACTGCAACGGTTCTGTATTCCGATTTAGTTTGATATTTTAGTCAGAATATGATTCGGCAGCACAGCTGATCATTCAGTTAAGCTTCAGTTTGGTGGTACCTAAGCACAAAAAATTGCCTTCGACGCACCCCTGGGTTCCACACCTCTTATGGCGAGTTCAGATAGATGGTTACAGGTGCCCGTCACTCAACCACCTCCTTTCTCCAACACATGACCAAGCACTTAAATAAGACAGAGGATGCCTAGGCAGATATTCAGAATAGGATTGGACTATTTGAGCAGAACACGTGAATGGGAATCGAACACAGAACCCCTGGATCGGCAACCGTGTACCATGCCCTTGCAAAACACGGCACGTACCTAACTCGGTCGTTGCGTAACTGTACACATCAAACGCCCAACCCATGTTTGCGGACATCTGTTCGTACATGGAGAAAATATCTCTGGCGAACAACATAGCCTCTTGACCGCCGACGCCGCTGGTCACTTCTAGAATGATGTCGTTGTCGTCCAGCGGTTCTTCGGGGATGAGCAAATCTAAAACCTAAGGAATCAACATTATTCGCACAATTATCAGACCTTCAGTAAAAGTTTTCGTTACGTTGTTTGTCGACCAAAAGTTAATTTACGAGTCAATTCAATGAAATGTTCATTATCCACAAATGAAGCATTTATACGCACCTAGTTCAAAACCACGTAAACAAAACTGCGAAACATCATGAAATTCTGCATTAAGATGAGGTAAACAGCCAAGCGGTCACAGTGCATCCTTCACTCCCGACGTTAAACAACACTGCTGCTGGTCAGTGAATGCGGAGGGGGGAACCGCCCGAGATCAACACTAGCTTTGGGCGGTTTTATTTGCTATACTGAGTCTAGCTGCTTACTTCACGAAAGAAGGATGTATCTCCATCCATTGTGGTTAACACACATCTGCTGGTTTAGTGGCTCACAAAAGAGGATTCCTCTTGCTAATCATTCCAAGTTCCATTCCTGCCTCAAACATTATCATTTGAACAGGTTCAACTCAATTCAAATTTATTGCCTGATACAATGAGATGGAAGTTTTTACTAAATAAGACCATCGGACACCTGGCAGTCAGCTTTTAGTAATGAAGGAATACTGGCGATGGAATTAGAAAATGGTGTTAGTAGCATTTGGATAGAGACAAATTGAACACTTTTTTATCAGAAGATACAGTTACTGATTTTAATTAAGTTACATAGAAGGCTAAATGGTTTCATATCTGATGTAGCTACCTGATTTTCTAGAGAGGACACATCTCTCAAGCATTCGTCCTGCTCTTGCTTGGCTGTTTTGACCAGACTATACTCTTCCTTCTTGCTCATACTGAGATCTGAAATTACAGAACTTAACATTTCAATTCACTCCGAAGTCAATATCGTATGAAAAGTAGTGCCGAAATACCGTCCAAAGGCATATCGAGATCTTACTATGCGCTAGGTTGATTCTGCCGATCTTTCACAAAGATTTATGGTTGTTATACGTGAAGGACAATACATGATTACTAGCGGTGTATTAATAGTACTACTACCTACCTACTACCTTCTTGTAAATGACACACGTATTTACATAGTGCTTATAATCCAGTTGGTTGTGCAACTGTTTGTGGCGTAGTGCCTTCACGTAATAATTGTTATAGTACACTTATATAGAAGTGGACCCAGTGACTGCTTGTGGCGTGTTATAAAATATGGAAGGATGCGCACTTTCCGATGCAAATAAGAACTTTTTAACACGGGAGCCCCTAAATCTGGCAAACTATTTGGCACGTTAGGCAGGAAATTGGTAAATAAGCTCACGATACCAAAAAATTGCAATACCATTACAAACAAGAGTGAAAAAAGCGTGATCCTCAAACTACCTGTAAATACGGTACCTGCCAAAAAGGAGTCATACTCCTTTAATTCGGATTTCTTTTCTTTTAGCTGCGTATAGACCTCCACTAGAGATTGAAGCTGCTTAACCGATCTCGTGTTCTGCCTTGGATCACCGTGTTCATTTGTGCTGTTGCTTAGCAACTGCTCAATGTGTTCATTGTATTCACTCACACATTGTTCAACGTATTGTTGAACTTTGGGATTTGCTAGAAAATTACTCCTGCCTACCACGTCGCTGTACAACTTAATAGTTCGGTCAGCAAATTTTGCACAGCGAGGCCACCAGAAAAATTTTGGTGTACCACTCTGCGCTAATAAGGAAGAACTTTTCAAGTAATTAGTCCAAAAAAAGCAGCTAAGCCAGCGAGATAAACACAGTGACTTAGAGTGCTTCTGCATGTGAAAGACTACGACCCGGGCGATATGTGTGCCATTCAAAACTTTCATCTCCTATAAAATAAAACAGTACGTTGGTGTTTACAATTCTGTGAAAATATGCATTATTATTTATTTAATAGTTAAGATAATGCCAAAACAGTAAAAATGCTGGACATGACTTGGTTCGGTTGAAATGTTAGTTCGTATGACTGAATAAAAAAACTGCTGGCTTAAAGGACCAAAATTACTTGGCATATTATGTAAACTACCTGCTGTGCCAGACAATGCGCGAGACTAAAAAAATTGTCTGACAGCATAACATTGAAAATCGCGTATGAAGAGTTTAAAGATACGTACTTAAGACGTTATTAACATGACGGCTGTGGAAATTAAAGTCTGACTCTGCTGCGCTTAGTTATTAATAATAATAAGAATGATAATGAAGATGACTAATAATTTTTAGTATGAAACATTACTTAGTTTAATTCAATAAAAATCAGCATAAACACACTTCTTGAAAAAAATATTTTACACTGCTTGTAGCAAATTAATTATTTATTCGGGTTAAAATGAATTTTATAAGATCGCATGCATCAGAAACTTGAGTCAGACATCAACTTGTTGGAATTTTAGATTCTATTATTTCATTAATTTATTCTACCACTGTTGAAGCTCAGGCACTAATCAGTGATTGTATCATAAGCTTATCATAATGCACAATCGAAATAGGCGCTCGCTCGTCGAAAATCGAGCGGGATCTGGATTGTATTTAATAGAGCGCCGGTATTACAACTGTTGAAAAGTAAACACTTTTGGTTGCTACTGAGCTATTTTCATGTATTCGAAAGAATGTATTTACATATAAAGCAAAGTGAACTATAATAAAACAGCATAACAAATTTCAGTAAGTTCTACAACCCAAAAATTACATATATATATATATATATATATAATAATCTTTATTTGCCATTAAAAACATTGATAATCACTGTTAAAATGTTTAATGATAACATGATTAATTACTTTATCTTATTAAAATATTGTTAATGATAATTTGATTTTAGTGCCCAAAACAGCAAACATTTCTGGGGCATAGTTTGCGCCTTGTACCCCACCAGGGGCGAGTTGACCTCTAAGCTTTCTACGTGTCACACTGCTTTTTACATCAAATGGCTGGCTCGTCTGCGATAAAGTGAAACAAACGACAACATAAACAATATTGTGAAAGGCTAAAAAGAAAAACAACGAATATTGTGATCCACGGCAAAATGGCTCATCTGATTAGATGAATTCAAAAGCGTTATTTCTATATCTATATATATTTAAAACTTACTTGTAATTACTATAACTTTTATATAATATTACATTTTCCACATGGTACTGTACGTTGCCATGCTTTTATAAAACACGCCTGCATTGGTGCACCGTTTGTAATTAAATTCGACTTGTGTTTATTGTACGAATACGATTTTCAGGTTCAGTTTCAAATTGCCTCTGACATTTTTGTTCAGAGTAAATAAATTGCTTAAAAGCCTAACATATGGCTATGACAATAATTAGCATTGCTCAACCTAAACGTCATTATTTAGATAAAGAAAATTTTTAGCACTATTAACATTGTCTCTAGAGTGATGTGGAAATTCTCAATGTAGCTAATGCAGAAAGTAATTGCTACATCGATGTGAACAATTAGTGTCTAGTCAGCAGAATTTGTCAGCAGCATAATGATAAACTAAATTTCGATTTGTCTAAGTTGACAGTGGCCTTTACTGTTCGAGATCACGTAATCAATTCTGTTTTCCCCACTTGGGAGCCGAAGAAGTTTGCAAAGACAATGTTGATTAGGTCAAGATATTTTAGAAATAGTACCTGAGGATGTGCTACATACAGAGACTATGCCACTGTTATCTTAGGAAAATTACTTTGGAAATTACTAACTGCCTTGGAAAACATCTAACTGATTTAGCTGAAACATCTCTACGTATCAGCTTCAGTAATTTTCCTTTCTGTGAAATTTTTTTCATATCTCAAGGTCTTCCCTAGCAGATTTGTGTCTGTTAATTTACTAAGACCTTGATTAAATCTAAATAGTACCTGAGGATGCGCTACATACAGAGACTATGCCACTGTTATCTTAGGAAAATTACTTTGGAAATTACTAACTGCCTTGGAAAACATCTAACCGATTTAGCTGAAACATCTCTACGTATCAGCTTCAGTAATTTTCCTTTCTGTGAAATTTTTTTCATATCTCAAGGTCTTCCCTAGCGGATTTGTGTCTGTTAATTTACTAAGACCTTGCTTAGATGAATCTCGAAGCACAAATTTTCGAACTAAATTTGCCCACTAAAAATGTTATTCGATTTACCCACCTTGAACAGATTCTGCAACACACCAAAAGGTCATGATTTTTTTTAATAATTTGATCTATCTTCACTTATGAATATTATCATATTTTATAAAATTAATTAATGACGCACTTTTACTTCTCTTTCCAAAAACGATGAAAGACTATATTCACGTCTTCCAGCCAGTCCACAATAAAACCTGTGTAATTATATGCAGTTACGTTTCAGCAAGTCTAAAAACGGAAGTAGTGCCAACGTCCAACTGGCATAAAAGTTTTTTTGCCATATTACTGTCGTGTTTAGTACCAGCCTTCTATTGGTACTATAGAATCTATTATACAACATCTATTATATTATAGTCTGTGCAACATCTACAATAAACGTAGCATAGTCCTGTCAACACAAAGTATGACCTGAACAAAAATATTGTATAAATCCATATAGACCCACGTTTGCAAAAAAGTTATGAGACTTTCTTATTATAGTTGTCATGTTGTTTACTAAAAAGCTATTGTATGGCGTAAAGTAATGTTCCCGATTGCCCTCAGCACTCTTGCACTGTAACAGAGGTGGAGTTATTGACCAATGCTTGCTTGAGGTCAATTCACAATCGCTTATGCATTTGCAATACTATACCACTCAGAGTGACTATATTAGAATGATTTTAGCTTATTATTAATGTCAATTTTGAGTAATTCTGAGCCTGAAATTCCGATGGGATTAAAATTTTCAATTAATTATTAATTATAGTTTTAATACCAAGATTCTTATTAATAAGGGTACAAATTAAGCCAAAATTAATTAAATTTAATTGAGATTTAACTTGAAAAATAGGAATTCTGAATAAGGAGGTGTTTGAAGACAGTTTAATATAGAGACTTGATATTGCTAAACTATTGTATTCCCAGCGATCATGACAATCTAAAGCTTGTCATTTATACTTTTCCAACCTTGCTCTTCTGAAAGCAATTATTAATTTAGCTCATTAGATTAAATTTAATTTTTATCAGTTTGATTATTTGGTTAATCGCCTACCATATTTTTCCACTTCTGAACAAGTCCCTCCTCACAGGATACTTGTTTTAATGAGCTAGAGGTTTCCAGCAGTTATTGATGTATGACTATAAATTTTCTGTAATAAGTAGTTAAAAGTGCCGAATTTTGACTTGTCCGCATTCTACAATCTAGAGTCCTCGATTTTTCTTCATTCTGTATGCCAATAAACTATTTTTAGATAGATCATAGCTGGCTGGGACAGATTAAAAATAAAAGTTTTGCCTTCAGAGTCTGATTCTTTGAAATGAAATGAACATGCAGTCATGAACTGCAATAAAGTCTTTATATTTACAAAACTATTTATTTTTTATGTTAAAAGCCATTAAATGCAATATATTGCACTTAGTAAAAATTATTTGTATAAGTATACACAGGAAATGGGGTCCTAAAAATTTGTGTTGCAACAAAATTCAGAAAAATAGAATTTTCGGGAATATGAAGTGACATCATTACTTCCCGTCGTGCTTTTCGTTCGTATCTTTCAGGATGTTTGGTTTGTGGTGTTGAAGGTCGAATAAAGCTGGGCAATCAGGTTGAATCTTTGTATATTTTATATTAAATATTTTACGTAGTTGCACACCATTATATCTGCAAGAAGCGTACAGCAATATTTTTAGTGCGTTAGGCTGTTTTTTGGAAGTAAATTCTCTCGAAAGTTTCGTACGTACATAATGGCTGTTTCGGTCGCCATGTTTGGGTTAGGCATGGCATGGTGTTACGTTTTTTGGTTTGTTAATGTTGATTTCTCCATTCTTTAACTTTCATACCTTCAAGATAGTAGTATATAAGCTGATTGAGACGCTTGTAGAAATACTGTACAATGCTGTCAGCGAAGATTTTCTGCCAAAACAACAGATCGCTTTATCAACGTCATGACGATGATGCATCCATTTGTGTGATGAAACGTTTCTATTTTGAGACGACTTCATTCTTTAACGCCCTTGTTTTGGTAGTTTTTCGGAAATGTGTACGCTGCTATATACTTTGCTTATTATATCTAAATCTAAACAAAGTAGTAAGGTGACGAACGTGTGACAAATTTTTGTTTTTCGCTTATTCTTTGAGAAATATAAATTATTCATCATTGAACAAATACATATTCAACTATATATGTAAGCACAGTATGTATTTAGCTCTTAGTCTTTCTCAGTTTTTGATGATGACAAGATTTTCTTAAACATATATTACAGTAAATATAACTTACGAGAGTGTGAGATACATTCAGTAATTGTACTTCTTTGTTATGTCAATTTTCAAAGTTCTGACAATCTCTTACTTCGTATCTTAATTTTAAATTATCTACAGATATGTCTTAAAAATTGAATGTAAAAGTAATTTGACCGTGGTAGCAGTGAAGAGAGAATTTTCTTGGGTTACTTATATGTGCATTATCAGTTTACACAAAGGAAAAAAGTACATTGTTTTACTGAAATTAATATGTGTACTTGCGTAGCAAAATCGTCAATAAGTTGGCGATTAAGCTTTTCTAATTTTCACATATCCTGAATCTCTATTTCCTGTGCATCATTTTGATACCAAGTTCACGGCTCTATGTTATTTATAAATCAAGATAATACTCGTTGAAGTTGAGGTGCAGGCTATGCACTGAAAAACATAATCTTGAGAAAAATGCTGTTGAAGTTCGCCATTGTTTTTGTCACATTTCTACAAAATACTTAGCAACCGTAAGAGCGGGTGGTTGCTATGGACTTTGCAAGAGCACATTAATGTTGTGTTTGAATCCAGTAAATGGCTCTTCCTGACGCCATTGACAATCTGGGCTTGACAATAGAAAAAAGCCAGAAACAAAATGACTGCTTCCACGAGCTTCTATCGAATTTTGAAAATACGAGTTTTTGACAATGGCATTATTAGTTTGTGGACAGAAAAGTTGGTAGGGTTTTTAAAATTAAATTTAAAGTATTTTTCAAGCTTTTTTTGATCATTTGATGCTAGAATATAAAAGTCCAACATATTTAGCATTTGTTTTCATAAAAAAACAAAAACCTGACATTTTAAATTTTTTTGGTGCATTCTACTTTAAAGCACCATGACGAAGTTTTAACTGTGCTGACTTATGGATGGTTTTGATTTGCAAGCTCACATATTTAATGTTATTTTAAAATGTACTGTAGTGTGCACGAAAATTGCACTGATTTCATGTGTTTAGAGCTCAGCTGAAGAACATTAAGATGATCCTGACCCTATTTTTTCATGTTCTTGGGTATTTATATCTTTCTGTATATGTTTTGGAACTCAGCACTGAGACATTGAAATAATTCTGATCCTATGTTTTTTTTTTGAAAATGACTATGTATGTACATCATCTTGATTCTATGTTTTTTGAACACAGCCATAAAGCATTGAGATGAGTATGACCCTATGTTTTTTGAACATGACCAAGTATTAACATCGTTTCCAATGCTATGTTTTTAGAACACAGCAATGTATATAGATCAGTGATAAGAATGAACTCTGTGCCTTGGAGCGACGCGCACAGTATGCTTTCCAATGGCGGTCAGCAGGGCCATCTTCAGGGACAGGATGTGACTAACACTCGACACAACGTGCTACAGACACAGGACGACCTCAAGGTCGGGTACTTTTTCCAGCGGCCCCAGCTTGACAGCGAGTTGCAGTACACCAAGAAATGGGCAGTAGGAGATGACAGCATGCTAGAACATGTAAGTTTTAACAATATGTTGAATTTTTCGTGTCTGCTAGGATATAAGTTTTCCAGGCCTGATTTTTAATGCTGCCGAGAAGCATGATTTTCCAAATGCTTGAAATCATACTGTTAGAAAATATCGGTTTTCCATGCATTTGACTGTTCTTGCTGTTGCTCACAGATTTTTCATGTGGCACATATGTGAAAAACAATTTAATTCAATTCACCTTTTATTTCAGCATTAAAACTGCAATACAATATCCTAAAAAAAGATAAACTACTTCACATACGCAAGCACATAAAATTAAAATACTAACTCTAACTTTAAAATTATTAAAATAAAATAATAAGTGTTAAAAGCTGATGATGATTATGATGATGATGACGATGATGATGATGATGATTATGATGATGATGATAATGATGATGGTGATGGATGATGATGATAGCAACAACGATAATGATGATGGTCATAACAACAACGATAATGATAATGATGACGATGATGATGATGACGATGATGATGATGATTATAAGCTGCTCACACCAAATAAGAAGGATGACCACAAACAAACAACATTATGACCGCACGTCAGAGTCATTTGCTATATTTGCCATCATGACTACTTGTCTGCACATCGGTCCATACTTCAAGACTATGCTGCTGTTTTTTGCCTAGCAGTCGAATGCAGTTTTCTGTTGTACAAAATCGTGCCTAACAGCACTCCTTTGAATTTGTTTGTCAAAATGGCGACCATTGTTTGCCTCCCAATTTACACGAGGCTGGCCATCTCTTCTTTGTGCGTTCGCTATATTTACATCTGTTGTACTATCAGAATATTCGAGTTTTCCTTATGCTTGATTTTTATACTGTTACGGTTTGCATACTATCTAGATACATTTTTGCATACATTTTAGAAAATGGATTGTACAGTGGACTCTCGTTACAAGAATCACGCGTATAAGAATCAGCTCGATATAAGAATCAAAATCGCGTTTCCCGAATTGAATCAGCAATTGAAAATCCGCTCGTATAAGAATCAGCTCGATATAAGAATCACTTTGCCTTCTCCCGAGGTGATTCTTATAACGAGAGTCCACTCTATCTATATAAAGCTTGTGTCCACTCTATTGAAGAAGCAAGCCACTTGATAGTGCTGTTCCGATTAATCGATTTTATCAAAAGTCAGTTGGCCATGACTAAGCACTCGATCATATAATTAAAATAATTGATGATTGCTTAATACAATTACTTTGCCATCCATTCTGCCGTTTAATTGCAGCGTCGATAGTAAAATATTTTGATGAATGTGAGCGATAACTTTTACAAGTAGAACAGTTACTTAGCAGAAGAAATTGTTGACGCAGTCTGAAGCAGTCTGCTACACCAACACTGAAGCAGTGCTGCTTACAGCAACGTTCAATATGGGATATCTGTGCGCAGCACTTGCTGCTTTGTGAGGAGGTGAAGTTTACATCCTTTTGCTCCGATGATGAAAATTTTGCCCAGTTCTGCTGCAGATTTGATGCATGACGACGACAATTAGTCTTTCTGAGGAGCTTCGTAGTTAACGATGCGCAATTTTGAAATTTTGTAATTCGATTATAATCTTGTTCTCGTAATACGATAAGGCGATTAATCTTTTGCGACTATTTTGATGAATATGAGCGATAACTTTTACAAGTAGAACAGTTACTTAGCAGAAGAAATTGTCGACGGCCAACACTGAAGCAGTGCAGCTTACAGCAACGTTCAATATGGGATATCTGTGCGCAGCGCTTGCTGCTTTGTGACATTCTTACTTCATTTTCTGCATTAAGGTGCAGGAGTAAAACAGTAGGCAGTTAACGTTCTAATATATAACTTTTAACACTGGCAGGACTCTACAAAATATTACGATCGATTATTAGTCGATCATAATTGAAGGTCAGTGATCAAGCACAGAAATGAGACCAATTCCCAACAATACCACAAAGAGTAATTAAAAGATGTAACGACAAAGTAAATTTTATTGTGATAGCTAAATATATTGAGTTCGGTGGATAAGTAGAATTTTGCAGGATCAGTAGTTTAAATTAACAGTTAGAAAATAATCTGCTTGCCTGCGTGAAAATTATCCCTAATTTGCCCTATTTAGTATTTCGAGCATTTGTTGTTGTTGATAGATACGTGGTACGGATGTGTCGGAGTTGGAAACAAATTTTCAAGCTTTGGCATTGGAGCGAGGCCACCATCATCATCACCATCATAATCAACTGGACGTTGGTCAGCAGGTAGGTTTCCACTCTAATTCCACTAGAGCAATACCACAAATCATGGAGTACAAGCAGGTGCAAAGAGACTTCAAGAACTTATCGTAATCTTTTTCTGAACGAATGCCTGTTTTACTTTCTAGACAGTAGTGTGATTTGAATAACATTAAGTAGTTTGCTTATTTTTACAATTTTAATTATTAAATACAAGTTTGCATATTTTTACAATTTTAATTATTAAATACAAGTTTGCATATTTTTACAATTTTAATTATTTAATACACCGAAGAGCCCGTTTCTTGGAATCATCATGTTTATTGAGCGATGATTGTTTCGTCTGTTGAAGCCACCATTGTCAAACTATAAATCAAGTCAAAAAAGAAGAATAAATAATGCATTGATGAGACAAAGGCACAAACTGAAACTACAAAACTTACAATCTTGACTAGAATTTAACTCATCAAAATAAACTTGGTTGTAACTGAAGAAATTGCGGAGAAACGTACAAAATGTTTGCCTAACACGTTCCTTTTTTTGACCTAACAAATGTCCCGTGTATTAAGTAAAAATTTTGTACATTTCTCATCAGTTTCGTCCGTTACAACCGTCCGTTTATTTTGAAAAGTCAAATTCCAATCTGTTGTTTTGTAGCTTATGCTTAGGCTGTGCTCAGGAGGTGAAGTTTACATCCTTTTGCTCCGATGATGAAAAATTTGCCCAGTTCTGCTGCAGATTTGATGCATGACGACGACAATTAGTCTTTCTGAGGAGCTTCGTAGTTAGCGATGCGCAATTTTGAAATTTTGTAATTCGATTATAATCTTGTTCTTGTAACACGATAAGGCGATTAATCTTTTGCGACGATTTTTAGTGTTATTCATATTTAAGCCATGGCGCACAACGGTAGGCACAACCGTCGTATTGATCACGACCATATCATTTTACTATTGACTTCTACTCATGTGTGATAATATTTTACAATGATCGCAGTGAAATATTTCTTATAACTTCTTCACAGCTTCATCGCTGAATGCCATTTTCGTGTTCGAAAACTGTTTTTATAGACACATGTCCTACTTTCTCGTTAACTGCTCTATGACTGCATCACTGCATGGCATTACATGTCAACGAATTCAGAGCCCACAGTTTGCGGCACTGTGGTTTAGAATTGTGCGCATTGTGTAAGACGAGAAAAGCAAAGAAAAAACACAAGGATTCGGTTTATTTGTGCTAAAATGCTGCCTCTTAATCAGTATGTAACGCGTATATTTTGCTCTCGATTAATTGAATTCCTGTTCGGTCGTCGAATAAATCGATTTATATTTGGCTGTAATCGCGAGTAATTCGATTTATCTACCAATTGCCCTTCACTATTCGTACTAAAATTATGCGCATGTACATGACATTTCATGACTTACCGTATTTATTCGAGTATAAGGCGCAAACTTTTCTACCTAAAAAAAGAACTCAAAGCTTGGGCTCGCATTATAAACGAGGGCTGGGGTGACACGCTTAGATGTATCAATATCAGACGGTGCAACGTCTAGGCGGTTTGTGAGTTGAGCATTGCATGTTTTGCACAATTACCAATATCCAGAGCTGCAAAGTTTCACTTCAGTGTTCTTTACATTTTACTTTACGTTGTCAATAAATGATTTTTATCATGGTCGCACGTGTTCAACAACGTTTGTCACTTACAATGCTTGGTCTGAGCCGAGAAAAAGTGAAACAAAATTTTATACCGATTTGTAATTGAAAATTAGCGGGTGCGCGTTATACATGAATAAATACGGTAGCATGACACATAAAGCTCCTACATTGTCAGTATGTTTTCATTTCCTTTCTTTTAGGGGTGTCGCGAAGCTCCACGACAGTCGGAGCTTTGAAACCGAATCTAAATCGGCTCATCCGTTACAATTTGCTGAAATGCGGATATTACTTTAGGTCCGATTCGACTCCGCAGACTTGTTTAAAAAAAATTCGGTTAAGCTTCTACTGTGCGGAGGTGGTAGCATTTTATTACAAAAGCAATTATAAACTCTTTTCTTTTTCATTTTTTTTTGCAAAATTACGTAATCTTCTATGTTTTTGTATAATTTTGTTGTACTTCAAACACAAAAATGGCGCCATATTCAGTTTCAGTTTGTCTGCAAAACTTGAAATTATATGCCAAATTATGCATTGCATTACGATTTTAACTGCTAGTTTCGATAAAAGTTCTAAGATTATGCTTAGGGTGTGCTCAGGAGGTGAAGTTTACATCCTTTTGCTCCGATGATGAAAAATTTGCCCAGTTCTGCTGCAGATTTGTTGCATGACGACGACAATTAGTCTTTCGGAGGAGCTTCGTAGTTAACGATGCGCAATTTTGAAATTTGCATTTAGTATTTCTTAAGCACTATGCTGCATTCACAGTGGCTAGGTTTTTTTTACACCGAGTACAGCACATTCGAATAAGATTCAATTTACAGAATTATTTAAAAAATTGAGATCTGAATTCAACTCGATTTTGCAAATTATTTTTTCTTTAGATTTGGACTTCATCCGCATTTGAAAATTATTTTAAATCGTGATTCAGACTTGATCCGATTTCAAAAATTATTATAAAATGAGATTCGATATCGCTAATTTTAAGATTTGTGACATCCCTACATTCTTTTTTCTCACCAGAAATTGCTTGACAAAGTCTGATTTGTTTAGTTTGTTCATAGTTTTATTGTTCTTTAGGAACAAATAGGGTTCTTTAGGTTCTAATATGGAATTTAGCATCAAAGTGGGTTGATAATAAATTATAGGGATTGCCTCAGATGGCTTCTATGATTCATGAACATTGGATTGCATTTTTGCAAATTTGATATTTGATGGTGCTGTCGAGTATTGCTGACGAATTTTTACCGCTTCTTTGCTTCCATTATACTTAGTGTCATACTTTAGCCCGGAAGGGTGGAGCATGTCCCAAAATCTCCTCGATTACAGCAATTTTTAAAGATGATTTTAATGATTCTGACTCCTTACTTTAAATCATTTTATTAACTAAACGTTTCAAGTTGATTTTATATTACGAATCTTAAGAAATGTGTATTCCATGTTTACATTTAAGGGAAAACCGAATCCAGTCTTGTACTATAGCTCAAGATAAACAAACCCATAAATTTTTGAGAAGAAACATGCCATTCTTTCAAGAATGAGTTGTATGCACGAATTATTACCACAGAAATGTAATTTCGCGTTCGCACCACTAGTTTTTCGCTGTTACATGCATTTCACCATTCGCTAGCTAAATGGGTACCAGCATCTGCATCTCTGAAATGCAAAAAACGGGTGCTGTACTCTCAGTGCAGAGTTGTTCATTTTTTGACATAATGCACGCATTCGACAGCTCAAGCGTGAGCACAGCACTAAACTTGAAATTTGAATTTCAAACTTAAAATTTGTAGAGTTTTTGTACATCACACTGGACGTTGAGCAGTGGCACTTTTTCGCTTTCGCAAACACGTGCAACACGCTCGCGGGATGTTGCTGCTGTCGAAAATTACGTTCAGTTGTTGTGTCATCACTTCTTGGCTCGCCTGCCTTTAATTGAGTTTTTAACCTATTATTTAATTATTAGAAACACTTGGCATTATTACAGGTGTTAAAATGCCTAGTTTACCGGGATTTAGAATAGGGTAGGATGTGAGAATTGATCCTGTTTTCCTGTAAAAAGGAATATCTTAGCAGCTAACTGTGATTCCTTATTGCTCGAAGAAAAAAAGTTGTTGTTTTAATTGTGCACTTCTGACTGTCCGCGTGCTCTTCCAAATTTGACCGACTAAAAAACTTTGACCTCGACTTAAACTCCACGATGGTGGATTTAACAGCAGGTTAGCTCATGTTCACATGTTTGTGTCAGTGAAATATCCTATTGTGTTATCTAATAGGCGAGCTGCCTCATCAAAGTTCTCTCTGTATGTGCTTCTGGCATCCCTAACAGCTAAATTTATGGAAAATTTTAGCAAAGCAGTGCACACACGCGTGTGTTGTGTTTCAGATCACCCCAGCAGCAAAGAAGATTTGGAACGTGGATGCTGAAGATGTGAAAGGGGAGGATGCTAAGGGCATATTTCTGGGAGATCAGTGGAGAGAGTCTGCAGCTTGGAGTACAGGGCCCATTCAACCCTCTGGTGAGTGAATTGGAGTATTTTTGAGTCCTTTTTCAGTCAACAAACTTCCTACTGACTTTAACCTTGCTCTGATCAACTAAAATTACCTGAGAACTATAGATCGAAAATACAACATTTTTCATTTTTGATACTGAAAAATTTAACCTACATCTTAAAATTGCCTAAATATATGTGCTATCTTTACATGTAATACATATGGAATAAATTTGATATGAGCAAAAAATAAACAATATTAGGCAAAGGAAAGAAAAGAAAAGTTTATCGACAATATTACTGAGAAGCCCATGTTGTAATTTTACACCTAAAGAAGGTGCCGCTTAATAGACTCAATCGCTTAATTGACTCAAAAACGTTTGGGTAATGGGCTGCTTCTATTCAAACGTACATAAAAACTGTCTGTAATTGACCGAAATAACACATAGTTATTTACCCAAAGAACGTTTCCTACTTTTGTGTCATCTGTACATCGCTTTTGTGCACTGTAATGTATGTAGAAACAATCGTGTTGAGTACGGTTTTGTTTGTAAGCAGGAACATTATATACGCTATATGCTAGCGTAGCGGTTTTGCTTTGAATCTGTTACTCGCTCGTCCACTGCAATTAACCTCCGTTACCCAAGAATTTCTGGAAGCTAAATATTTAATCACTTGTCTAGCCGTTTGCTTTTGAAGATCTCGCTGCAAGTCACGCATTCACGCCTAATCAGTTAACAGTCAAAGATGCAGGTACAGTAATGAGCCAGTTTTCGTTGTGACTTACAAGAATAAATATCATCACTGGTGACTGATAAAAACAAGAATACCCAGTGTTTTAAAGGTGTTGCAAAGTTACAGGTAGATGCGTGACATCTGTATTGTATAATGAATGGTTAGTGAAATGAGATGCGAGCTTAAGTAAAGCATTATTTTACTGGTAGACAACTGGCAAACTTCGAAGGAATTTTTGTAGTTTTTGCAAATCAGTAGACCTGTGTGATTTAGAAAAGTATACTTTTTAATTCATTGCAAACTAATTTATATAGATTAGTATTTTGAAGTGCACAAGGGAATTTAGGCATTACTTTGTTTCTAAAATTCATTAAAAACCTTAGCAGTGCTACTTGAGCTCTTTAGGCATTACTTCGTTTTTAAAATTCATTAAAAACCTTAGCAGTGCATACTTGAGCTCTTTAGGCATTACTTCGTTTTTAAAATTCATTAAAAACCTTTACAGCTCTGTACCAGTAATACTACCCCATCGGTTAATAGGTTCACTCGGTTAATTGGGTCAAAACACTTCGGTCCCAAAGTGAGTCTATTAAGCAGCACTTACTGTTTTGGTTATTTTAGATGTGCGATATACATCTTATTATGAAATTTAACTTCCATCCCAGTTTAACTTGTTAGCGTTGGTGCAAAATTCTGTAGCGTGTAGTATCAACACATTGTCCCTAATGCAACTGCGTTTATTTGGTTTCTGTTGTGCCCATGTATGCTGCCGTGTACTTTAGCTTATCCCTCCGAATTGTGTGGACTTTGATGTTTTTTTACGGAATCTTAAGACATTTTTAACGAATTTCACAAGAAGAAACAATCAGAACTTATAAAATGCCGTCATGAAGTAACTGTGAATTTTTGTGCTAAAATGTTTTTACCAGAAAACTTTTATTTGTGATCTGTTTTGCTTGTGCAATTGTAAATGTATTTGTCAGTGTAATTTCTGATTGAGAGAAGTTTATGCTTAAATGATAGTAAGTTTCTGTAGTAACAATGGCTCAATATTCCCATTCAAATGCAAGCACAACAATGTCTGTCAAATGCAAGCACAACAATGACTGTCAAATGCAAGCACAACAATGACTGTCAAATGCAAGCACAACAATGGCTGTCAAATGCAAGCTCAACAATGACTGTCAAATGCAAGCACAACAATGACTGTCAAATGCAAGCACAACAATGACTGTCAAATGCAAGCACAACAATGACTGTCAAATGCAAGCACAACAATGACTGTCAAATGCAAGCACAACAATGACTGTCAAATGCAAGCACAACAATGACTGTCAAATGCAAGCACAACAATGACTGTCAAATGCAAGCACAACAATGCTTGTCAAATGCTTATTGCTGACATACCAGTTATGCGCCTGCTGTAGTTCATCGGTGCATGTTTGTGTACAGAGCACGCGGTGTCGCAGCCGATAATGGTGCAGCAGCGACGCTCTCACGACCCATCTGTATTGTCTCCTCGTTCTGCAGAGGCCGGGGGTCTGGAAGTCAGCATGGTGGAGTACGTTCTCGGAGGTTCTCCGACTACGAAAGAGCTGGAGGCACGTTTGGGTCGACAGAAGCTTTACGTAAGTGTTTATTGTTATTGTAACTATATTATTGACTGTTGGCTAATTCTGCATTAGTAGACATACATGTAGTTACTTAATTACCTATCAATTAATGAGGTGGGATGTATGTAATATTGCTATACTAATACATTTCTATCAGGTTAACAATCTAATGTTTTATGGATGACTTAATAGCAGTGTCTGTTTTTATTGTGGCTTTATTACTTTTTACCTTCTTACCTTTATTACGTTATTACCTTTTTACCATTGCATTATTACTTTTTTACTCTGTAACTGCATTTCATATACATGCTTAGATACTGTTGATGTTTTCCTGTTATTGTTGTACAGCAAGTCCTCACTTAGCGATGCTATTGTGCGACGTTAAGTGAAACATTGTTAAACGAAGCTAAGACTGAGCCAAAAATGCTACTTAATTCATATAAATTAAACGTTTTATGAGTTTTATTCATTTTTCTACTAATTAACTTCTTTCTGCTTGCTTGAAATCACCTAGCTTTCGTACCAATATCTAGCTAGTTGTTTCTCTTTCACTAACATTGAAGCACTACACAGCTAGCGATTAAAGACAGCGTAATAAAAGCCAAGCTCCTTAGTTACTTTGGGAGAATTTCGTCTAGATACTGGTCGTTATGGCAACATATTGCGGGCAAAATTCCTTGGTGCAAAGTTTGCACCCGGGTGCCTTGAGGCCGATCTCACTTGATATAAGCATTTTTTGCCATGTAGCGGACTTCCAAAGTGAAATATTTATCGCAAATAATTTGCTAATTTGCACCTTAAATAAAAAAACTGAAAAAATGAATTCCTTACCTTTTAAAAAGTAGTTTAATTTTGTTACGGGAATATCTACTTTGCACATTGTGCAGTTACATAAAATAAGTACATAATTTTTTGCAGAGTTTGCAGGTTTGCTTAACATTCATCTTCTTGTGCTAATTGGATTGTTCCTTTTTATGTGAAGAATTTTTCATGTAGTAATTGTTCTTATGTACTAATTGTTTTTTTTGCACTAATTGGATTGTTCTTTGTTTTGTAGAACACCTCAAGAAATTCATATCTATACCAAGACCTAGTTAGCAAGCAGGTATGCATAGCAGCTTGTCTACGTTCTTGTTTATAAAATAGAAATTGAGTAATAATTTATGTGACAGCTTTAGGAAATATGCTACAGTTTACTTTTATTTCATGGGCTAATAAAGATATGTTCAAAATTCATGCATAATTCAAGATATAATGCATGTTGCCAATTGGTTTCAGCATAGATGGATCTTCATCGGGGGGCGTAAAGGGTTAAAATACAAGAGTTAAACAATACTCAGTAATTTACTCGGTAAGTTCATAAACAAAGGCTTTTTTGTGAATTGCGCGGTGTTTTTCAGCATAAAATGAACATTCAAACAGTTTTTGTCTTATTGGGGGGAACAGCATCATTTAAAGGGTGTATAGGAAAATAAGACAAAATCAGTAAAAGGTTCACAACAAAATTCACAACAGTTGTGTGATACTGTTAGGGATCGGACGTAAGTTTGCTACTCGGGAACTTTCGGAGGCTTCGATTCGCGTCCGCCTCGGTTCCTATAATGAAAAATTTAACTGGTATTTAGCTATTATAATATCCAGATTCAATTTGCGGTTGAAAATTAAGAGTGAATCAAAGATTCTGATTCTGTTTGACTTTGGAAACTCCAACAATGTGAGATTCGGATTCGATTCAGCTTCGGAAATGAAGCAAAAATGCGCTTCTCCTTAGATTTGGTTTCGGAAATTCCGGCTTTGTCCCACTCCATAGACACTGGCAGTTTACAAAACACGGAGATCTCATCTCTGAGGTGCACCGTGCATCAAGTAAGCTTGGAGGTTTAATAAAAATAACCCCATAAAGGCAAAACTTATGATGAACAGGCTTATTCAAATCAGTTTACAATGTTTCTTAAATGTGTGCAACAAAAAGTTCCTTGGTGATGCAGCAGTTTGACTTACTTGAGTTTTCCTTCTGTTTCAGGATGCGTCTCAACTGGTCTCTGCAGACCAGTCAAAGAAGGCCAAAGGACCGTTTGAGTCATCGGAGAACAAGGACCCCGGTCCACTTGTACAAGACGTGGATAACGTGGAGCAGAATCAGGCAAACGGAATAACTGAAAACGGACTGGAGGGGTACGCTGCTCCAGTTGTGTTGTGGCTTGATTTTTTTTAAATGAAAAACCAACCCTTGAGTAACATTCGTTGTATTTTAATATAGACGTAAAAATGTGCAGCCTTTTCCCTCTGAGACCAAACTAGCAAGTGTACACAGCTTTGCGTGTTACTCTCGGCAAGAAATTGCAAACTCTGCATCAGTTACTGCGAGTTACTGTCTAGTGTGAACGCCTCAGTGAGTTACTCTCGACACTTCTCGCAGTGATTAGAGAAGTGAGTGTCAGCTCGCGCTTACTGTCGGAGAGCAACTCACAACACGTTTTGCTCTGTAGTCTGAACACGCTTGCGAGTTACTGTCTGGTGTGAACACCTTGGCGAGCAACTCTCGACATTTCTCGTAGCCAATAGATAAGGAAGTGACAGCTCGCGCTTTCTGTCGGAGAGCAACTCACAGCACGTTTTGCTCTGTAGTCTGAACACGCCTGCGAGTTGCTGTCTGGTGTGAATGCCTTGGCGAGTTACTCTCGACGTTTCTCGTAGCCAATAGATAAGGAAGTGTCAGCTCGCGCTTTCTGTCGGAGAGTAACTCACAGCAAGCTTTGCTCTCTGGTGTGAACACACTTGTTAGTTGCATGTTATTAGTAGTTAAAATATAAAATTGAGACTTATGTACCTTAAAATTACTAGAAACTGAATAAAGTACTAAAACAGACAAATTTTAAAATACTGTGTAAAATTAGACATGTGCTAAAAGCAACTGTTAGACACAAGTATTGAATTAGACAGGTTAAAGTCCTTTGCAAAATTAATCCTAATCAGAACAAAAATTAAACAGAACTAGGAAAAAATACTAAATTAGATGAATTAAAAAACACTTTGTAAATTTAGACATAAAGCAAAGATCAATTTGTAAAATTTTCAATCAGCACATCTTTGTTTAAGTGTTAAATTAGTAAAAAACGTTTGTGTTGCTAAAATTTAGAAAAACAATTTTAAAACGGTGATGGGCACTTTTTCTGTTCAAAAATACTGATATATGAGTGAAATTTACTAAATTCTTTCTATTCTAATGTGCTGTTCTACTTCTGTAGATTTTGTGTTCATTTTTGCCTTATAAAATATTTTTATTTTTCGATGTTTGTAATCACGAATGTTTCGTTCGTCTTCAGACGTGTGTTGAGTCGAGAAGGATCGCCGTCTGCCCTGTCTGAGCAGGAGAAGATGCATCACAAGCACCTGAGCGTCGTGGCCAGTAAATCGGAGGAGCTAAACCGTGCCAATCAGTTGCAGAACCTTCACCACATGGAGCAGCACTTTGGCTCGATGGCCATCGATCCCATGTCGTTTGGCAGCTACGAGAACAGCATGCCGCCTCCGATTGACAGTCCGAGCAACATGGGTTTTAACGCCAACATGCTGGATCTTCAGCAGGTACGTGTCTCAAACGTAAGAGACGCCAATTTGTGTGTTGTGAGTTTTGCACTGTTGTTTGAGTCCCATGAATCATAGCTTTGCTTTGTAACAGAAATAACTTTAACTATGTTCTTCAGAAGAACCGGTTTTCATTTATTCCAAACATTTGGGTAAAGAACACTATTTGTTTGTTAATCCAAAATAAAGTTCAGTGATAATAAAGTTATATTTCCTCTATGTGAAGTCACAGAGGCAGCTCAGATGTTTCTGCTTACCTCCTCTTTGAGGGAGCGTATTCGTCTCCCTGCTCACCTTCCTTTTTTCGCATCAGCTACTATGCATCGTTAAACCAAGGAAAGTCACAAAATAACTAGGTGAACGATTTCTCTGATTGTACCAGCCCGACCAGCCCGGTACAGTGTTTACCAGAAATGACTAAGTGCACTTTGTCATATTCCTATTAAAAAAGCTTGAATACAAAACAAAAATTTGAATGGTTGCAGAAAAAAATCAGTGGCCCTATAATAAAGTTTTATAAAATGGTCGTTCATCGTCATTATGGTTTTATGTTGGACAGGCAATGGCTCACTTTATCCTGCACTTTATCCTGAAGTTTTCCTGTTCAACCTGCAAATCACGGATAGCGTATCAACGCATGCACGCACGCCCGCTCTTTTCCATCATTCCTTCGGTCATCCGTTGGTTGATACGCTGTCGTCTAACACTGCCGTTCTTTGCGCACTTACCTCCTCAAATTTTAATTGCAATTTGCTCAATTGTTAATTTATCTTTTTCACGTCTTTATCATTACGATTAAGAATATATCCATTAGAATAGCTGTGCCGTCTGAAAGCCTATAGGTTTGATTACTATAAATTTGAGCAGTTAGTGAATTAACATCGAAGGAGCAGAAGTAACAAATTATTAGTCATAATAAATACTTGTGTAGCTTGCCTACTTTTACAGCTTGGATGCCATGAAAGTTGTTTTCTGTATTTTCTAAAAAAATCTCATTGCATATTTTAACATTCTTTTTCTGCATAGCTTCATATTAGCAAATCGTGAAAGTTTTTTTTATACATGGAAATGTTCTTCTATAGTTTGGGTCGGTAGAAAATGATGCTGATAATAATTCTTGATTGATCTAAACTGTTCGTATGTAGTACATTGAAAGCTAGCCTTCGTTCGATAAACAACTTTTCACTACATCATTTTCTTAGCGTACGCTTCCGTTACCGGGAGTTGTAAGTCACACTCAAATTACCAGTAGTGACAAAAATCGAAATATGTGGTCGAATAATTTTCGCCAAATGTTTTTTTCTTACGATGGTGCTTTACGTAAGCTCAACATGATTATCTGGGTAATCGTAAACAAAAATTAACTTGTACAGTACAAATTGCTTCCTCTTCCGCATCTTGGTGCAAGCAAACGTACTACTGGGAATTCTAAACTTCGAACATTACGTTACAAGAATTCAGCAATTCCTCACTAATAACCATAAATAGTAATGAGAAACTTCTTTCTAAATTATAGTAAAATATTTACTTTACCAATTGGTTGTAATGTCATTTTCTCCAAATTTTCATCTTGCAAGCAATGTCTCTTGTGTCTTTTGACTGTTTTGACTCTATTTTCATTGTTTTCCGACTTCGTATTCAGTTTTGTTGCTATAGTGTGACTTTTTAACAAAACCCATTACCTATTTATTTATTTACAAGATGTATTTTTGTCTTGTTGCAGCAGCAAATGTTGCAGCGGCAGCAACAGGTTCAACAACAGCAGGCACAACAGATGATGATGACGCAGCAGTATGCGATGACGCCGCAGCAGCAGCAACAACAACAGCAGCAGCAGCAGCAGCTAGGTAAGCGACGATTCGGAAGACGTAACTCGAGCGAGTGATTGTATGAGTTATTTTGTGTGTAACTGTACTTTCACGGAGGCCTTTGCTTTCATTCTTGCTTTCGAATGGAAATTTATGGATTTTTTGATTTCTCATAACATAAAAGCGATACATCAAATTCGCAATTAAATTTCTGTTTGTAACTTTGGCAGTTTTCTCTGTCCTACTTAGTGGTTGCATACGAAATTGCATAAGTGTTATTGGCAAATTTTATAACTATCTTTATAACTTCTTTAGCAAATCGTATCCATTATGCTGGAAGCGAAATTTGCTTATTTAGTTTGATATGGTTAGGTTCCCTTTAGTGGCATATTTGCTCTATGACTTTTTTTAACGTTTTTGGCGAAAGTTGGAAAAATAAAATCACAAGCGGAACAGTTGAAGCCAAGAAGAATCGAAAGGAAAGGTCTCTTTGCGTGAGCGTTGCGTAATAACGTGTAGCCTTGTATCATTCTACTAAAGATTGTAAAGCATAGTCTGTGCATCTTATTATTATTGTGTGTATATAATAATCTGGTTAATATTGTGTAATGATTAAAGGAAAGGACAACTCATTTAGCATGTTGGGTTTATATATCTGTTATCACTTAAACTGAGAAAAATATAACAAAGAAATTTGCTGAAAACTGTGTGTATAAAGCATAAAATTAATTTACATTACCGCTGTATGGAAATCTTTACACATTGTGGTAGCTGCTATTCACTTGGAAATTATTACGTAATTGGTGGACTTCGAGATTATTTGTTCGTGCATCGTGGCTTTCCGTAAGCGCACTCTACTTAAACTAATTCTAACTTCTGCAGCTTACCCGATGTTCGTGCAAAAACATCACAAAATTACCTGTCTAATTTCTTGTGAAAACTTCTTATGCTTTTGACAGAGATTCACATCGCTGTGCTTTTCTTCAGGCGATGAACGATGTTGTTTGGTGGAAGAATGGGCGTTCAAAATGGAAGCGCCCAAGTGTGAATTGATCGCCACTCTAAAGTAATTTTGCTGGTTACACGAGGCTCTTATTGCCAGGTCCTTCTGAAAATTTTCGCGAACATTGAAATAGGCCTGACTGCCCAGAAGTCGTGTCCTTTCCTCTAATATCTTTTTTGTGTTAAGTTTATTTAGCGTGGCCGACACGCTAATTGATATACGCAGTAATCTACCGACTAAATAATACTCGCACTGCTTGTGTTTCAAAGTAACAAAATGACTCGTTTTGGTTTTAGCTCATCTCTAAAACATTTTTACAAACGAACCCTTGTGTGAGTGCAGCAGCATCTGTACGATTGTTTTTGCTGCATCACTTTTCAGCATCTCTTTGCCGTGCGTATGCAGTGCCAATAGCAACGATGATGTTCTAACAGAGGCCTCTTGATGGCCGTTAATAACGTTGTGCATGTGTATATAAATTTTTACATATTCATCAAGCATTTTTACTGCATGTTCTGATTTGCATGGCTGATGGTGTAATGCTATTTGTAGGCTTGGCCAACCCCACTGCAATTGCTCCCAATTACATAATCAACACTCAAGACCCTTACGCAGTTGGAATAGCCGTCACAGGTTAGGCAGTTGAGCAACAGTAGGGTGGCGCTACTTGTCGTTTGTGTGTGTGTGTGTGTGTGTGCAATGCAACCGTTTCCGTTATTCTCGCTAACAGTTGCCTTGCTTTTGACTTGCTCCTGGCTGGCCGAGCATTTCGACTTGTGCGTTTTAATGCGAATATTAACAACCTTGCTAACGAGGCTTAGCAGCCCGTTGTGAGACACACGTTTTGGTTTTGCTTCGCCTTGCCAGGTTTTAGTTTGCCGTTTCCGCCCGACGACGACGGTCGGGATTTCCTTGTGTGACCGCTGCGATGATATGTAGCGCTATCCTTTTGTTGAGTTATCGTTTTTATACTAACAATTAGTTGTAGTACTCACGTAATTAGAATACTGCACTCGTTATGCCGATGGAATTTGAATTAATAAGTTTTCGTTTCTTTGTCCATCGGCAAACTAATTTTGTAAGTCATTATTGATTTTTTTGTGGCGATCCTCCAGTGAAACTCCTGTATTTGTAGTAACAGTCTTACTGTATATTATTGTATATTTTAATACCAGCAGCAGTACAGTTATAGTAACATGGCTAAACTTTGGTGTTTAGTTGCTGCCCAATTACTCTGTGATCCTAATCTGAAACATTTTATGGCAATTTTCTCACAAAATTTCAATGTGGTACAGAGAGCCTTTACGTGGCCCTTGCTTTTGCAGTTAACGGTTTTTAATTTTTTTTTGTTCGTTGTTAGGCGACATTTTTCCCCCTTTTACAAAACTGATTTTGCACAGTTGTTTGACTGACATTTTTTATTCTTCTGACTTGCAATTCTTGCCAGGAGAACATAATGGATTATGTGGATCGTTACTGTCGTCGTTTAACGGAACGTTTACTTCTGTGTAACTGATTGGTGTTGTTTGTTTTAGGCCCTGCTATGAACATGATACATCCTCAATACTACGGGGGTACGATGCCGTGGGGCATGTACCAGGCCAGCATGTTGCAACAGCAGCAGCAGCAGCAACAGCAACAGCAACAACAGCAGGGTATGACACCGCAACAGCAGCAACAGCTGATGCGCGGAACGGGCGGTCGTCCGCTCACGCCCCAGCCCGGCGAAATGCCGGCTGGCATGGGCATGGGACAGATGCCAAACCCACCAGGGCAAATGCCAAATACCAACATGGGACAACCGATGCAAGGCCCTGGTGTGTAACACTTTCATACCTCAAATAAAACCTGATGACTTAATTGTTCAAACATCTTTTTTTTTCTTGCTAGGTGGAGTGAAAAAATACATGTGATTGCTAACTAACTATGGTGTCTGTAAATTGCTATATAAAAAATACACTAAGTTATTGCGTAAGGATTTCTATTTTGCAGTATTTGAAGCTTTTATAAATTTAATGACGTATGTTTCGTTTTAACTACGATTTTTAACTAGAATATGCAAGTATGTGAACGTACAAAAAAATATAAAATTCCCGGCTGAGTGCGTGATAAAAAATATTACCTTGGCAGTTAGACGGGAACAGAACCGCTAATAGGTTTCTTCGGTTAATTGGTTTCAGAGCACTTCCATCCCAAAGTGAGTCAATTAAATGGTGTCTACCGTATCTGTAAATATTGAATATAAAAGCGAGTATAGGCATCTTCTGTCAGAAAACCCGTAGTCGTTTACGGCAAGTAATCGTCTATGTCATGAAACCATTTCTAGGTGCTCAGCTTCAGATGATCGCAGCTTATTACGATCAGAATAACATGATGATGAATGCCGCCCGAGGAATGGGAACGCCAATGCGCCTGATGTCACCCGCGCCAATGATGATTCCGGGTAGTCACAACTCGGGCAACATGAATTCCGTGCGGATGATGGGCGGGCAAGGTCAGGTGCAGAACCCGTCGGCGACGGGTTACAGCAACAATTCGAACACTTCTCAACAAAATAGCAGGTAAAGGTTAATCTGTATTCACACCTGTCTGGTAGTTGTTTGGCTTCGTTGACAACAATCTGCTGTTTGAAAATCATGTAGCTGTGCTTATTTTATATCAGCAAGCAATGTTTGTTTGACCTTTGACCTCAGAGAACTGGTTTAATTAATAAGAGGCCAGTTGAAATACAGATTACTTGGTTATTTCTACAAGAACCATTCGGGATTTAAAGTCTAATATAAAATAACATGAGATCTTAGTTTTACGATGCTTGAAGCAGAATTAAGTTAACTAATTTGGTAACTAAAGTACCACTCAAATGATTCACTAAGTTTTCTCTTGTAACTAAAGAGTCACTTATGTGACTAAGTCCAATTTAATAACTAAGGTGTCACTCACACGATTGACTTAAATTTGGTTTAGTAACTAAACTGTCACTTACGTGATTGACCAAGTTCAGTTTAGTAACTAAAGTGTCACTTACGTGATTGACTAAGTTCAGTTTAGTAACTAAAGTGTCACTCACGTGATTGACCAAGTTCAGTTTAGTAACTAAAGTGTCAGTCACGTGATTGATGAAGTTCAATTTAGTAACTAAAGTGTCACTCATGTGATTGACTAAGTTCAGTTTAGTAACTAAAGTGTCAGTCACATGATTGACTAAGTTCAGATTAGTAACTAAACTACTGTCGTTCGTGTGACTGGCTTATGTTCAATTCAGCACCTAAAGTGTCGGTGATATGAAGACAACAAAATTCTGTTGTAAAGCCACACGATTGGCCCGCGTTTTAACCTGAGCTAGCATCTTGTCATAAGTATGTACAAACATTTTTGCATTTTCTCTGTCTTTAGCAGTTTAATTTAGCCTTATTCCGAGATATATTTCGAGATATCAGTCAAGCACAAGAATATATCCTTACCCCAAAGAAGAGATCTAATTAAGTTAAACCGACACACTAATTCGTGCTAATAAATTGTTGTGAGCGAGAAAGTCAGTGACTCAAGTAAATGACTGCAGAATCATTGCTGACATTATAGTTACATGAATTGTAAGATGAAGGGTAATGACATCATCGTTAAACCATTTATACTCTGTGTGAGTTACTTTAATCATATGAACTGCATAATTATTGCACCTAAGTACTTTTCATGAGCAGTTTACTGAGTTTTGGCTTTATAAATGAAAAAAATTCCCACTCATGGAACATGCTACTTCATAAGTCTCTTTGGTTTATAAATCCAGCTGCTTAACCCTTTCACTATGGAAGGCGGCACTGTGCCACTTATGTTTTTCTCGTAAGGGCGGTATGTGGCAGAATGCCGCCCGAGCTCAGCACTAAACGCAGTTACCCGGGTCTGTTTATTTCACTGCTGTGGCTATGCAAAAACATTGTAGAAAAGTTTAGGATTGTGGTTGCTTCGCAACAAGTAACGCTAATCAGCCAATCAGCGTCTAAAGCCAGGTGCATTCCATAATACTGTACTGTATAGCACTTTCTCATGCAAAATTGCTTGTTGATAATTAATAAAACCTGTTTAGTCATTCGTTCTGCACTCTTCTAAAATAATTGCCCATCATGAATTAGTAATATGACTTTTGTGAAATTTGGCTTCTAAATATAAGAATGTGCTTATTTGTTTGTGTGTGCGCTTGCGTGCATGCATGAGTGCATATATGTGTGTTCGGATGTGTGTGCATTATTATAAATAAAACTAGTATTGAATATTAATGTTTAATAACAAATGGCTGTTTGTTTATTTACAAGATTCTGTTTTAGTAACACACCACAAGAAGTTATTGTCAAACGTGCAAAAGCCAATGCGGCTCAGTAAAAAGCCACTATGTAGTGAAAGGGTTAACAAATCCATCTAGTTTCCCACCAAGGTGGATTTACTAAACGAAGCATCCTGGCACTGAGAATGTTTTTTGTCCGACCAATTGAGAACCTTGTACAAGCCATTTGTCTTTTTCTAGCTTATACTCGTCGCTCGGAGGCGGATTTACGCCGGCTTCATCTGGTCTGGGTTACTCCGCGTCTGCTGCTGGTCTCGGACTCAATCCACAGCAACAACAGCAGCAACAGCAACAACAACAGAACATGGGAAACATGGGATATGGCGGCGGCGGCAGCGGTTTTGGTACAATGACGTCATCAGTTGGACCCTTGGGTGCGTACGATAGTAAGTCGATTCTGGTAGGGTTCTTTGATAAAGACATTTGCTTGTCGACATAAGTGGCTACTGTTAATTGACAACCTCATCATTAAAGCACAAAAAAACCTTCCACTTACATAAAGCTTAGAAAATTCGTCTCGAAATTTTGTACCGCTTACATACTACCTTTTCGTATGCATGGTTTACATCGGCCGTAACGCTGTATAAAACGCGTAAATTTAAACTCCCGCGATGACAGTTAGGCATAGCCATTTTAATGGTAGGTCGTTTGAAACAAGTTTTCATAACGTTAAGTAAAGTTTGAAAAAATAATCAGAGCATTCATGGCATACATGTTGCTAATTGAGTAAAATTTTAAATTACTGTATTTTGTCAGTAAGATTAAAAATACATTTTTGGCTAGTGAGTGGTGCACCCTGAAGGGTAAGTCAGCGACATTTTACCTAGTGGCACAAACATTTTAAATTATTAGTCTAGTTACATAAGTCTTTCCAGCAGGTAAGTGAAATGCTACGTAATATAGATTTGCACGGAAAGTTTTTTGGGTCATAATTTAACATTGCCTTTTCTTCCCCTGATTTACGTTTGCGTAAGTGCCGTCATGCAATGGTGCAGTATTGTGGGAGATTTAAAATGAAAGCAAACGAAAATTTCTTTCAAGACGAATACGATATGTGCATAAAATTGCTGTAAAGTTGTATAATTTTTTAAGATGATTTTTCTGAAAGCTACTTCAGGTACCCCTTTTCTTGTCCTTTAAAAGTTTCAATGGCTTCAATAATAAAATGATGACGGTTCTAAATCCTCATGCACATATATATGCGGGAATTTACATGTACAATACCTTTCTTTGCAGGAGCATTTGAACACAGATATTTACATTATTATAACCAAGTCAACTGCTAACCGTGATGCAAAAACCATAATTGCTACACTGATGCTGACAATTGATTTTTGTAAAATTACAATTATCGTAATCTATTTTAATTACAAGGTGTAACAACGTTATCTACATTAGGTTTATTATCAACCACTGCGTGTAAAGTTCGGTAATAAATCCGTGATATTGGGTTAATTCGGGTATCAACGTCGACCTGTTTACTAATTAAAATTATCTAATTGTCCTTTAAACAGTTTACGAATTTGCGAATCTGCACTCAATGAATAATATTTGTGCTTGCAAACCAAAACCATCCCTAAGTCGGCATAGTTAACACTACGTTATGATGCTTCAAGGTAGAATGCACCAAAAATTTGTTCAAATGTCAATTTTTTTGTAACAACAAATGCCAAAAATAAATGTTGGAAAAGTACAAAAAATCCAATTTTATAACTCTGTATCCACTTTTCTGCTGAGAAACTAGTTCTGCAATTGTAAAAAACTTGTATTTTCAAACTCCGATAGCAGCTCCTGGAAGCAGCCATTTCTCTGTTGCCAAGCCCAAATCTTCTTCATCAGGAAGAGCCATCTACTGGATTTAAACATAACTTCAATGTGCTCTTGCAAAGTCAGTAGCAACCAACTTCTTGTACGATTGCTAAGTGTTTTGTAAAAATGTGATAAAAACAATGGCTAACTTTTGTAGCGATTTTCTCAAAAACATGTTTTTCAGTTCGTAGCCTGCACATCAACTTCAATGTGGATTAACTCAGCTTAGAAATAACATAGAGTGATAAGCTTGGTATCAAAATGGAGATTCAGGATATGTGAATATGTGAATTGTTGACTTATGGACAATATTGCTATGCAAGCACACGTATGCCGATTCCTAGCGGCTGTTTCAAAGAGGCCGGCTCTTTCACGTATTTATATTTATTTTTATTTATATCCAGGTATGGGTGATGAAACAATGAGCCAACGTAGGGACTCGCTACCTGGCGGTCTTGATTACAAGCGCGGGATGTCCGGTATGTCGCCGTACAACCAGTACTACAACACGCTGGGTCAGAGTTCGCTGGGCGGAATGGCCGGCAGTCCTGGACCGATCAGCATGATTCCCCCCAATCAGTCGCTGTCGCCTCCGCTGTCTGGTTCCTCTTCTAACCTGAGTCTGGGTGAGTTGTGGGAATGTTTCAAACTTCAGTTCTTTTTCGTTTCTTTATGTTAATCATCTGCTAAGCAGCAGCATCTAATTTTAATTAGTTTGGAAACTTGGCTGTTTCGTTGCCGAGTAGCAGGGTGGTGCGAGTAAATATTTTAAATACAGTAGTACCTCTGTTTTCAACCATAATTAGTTCCTAAAAAGTGTTTGAAAACCGATTTGGTTGAGAACCGAATCATTTATTCCCATAAGAAATAATGTAAAAGCAAATCATCTGTTCTCAAGCACCAAATGAACTGTAAAGTGTTACTAAAGCAAGGTACAATAATGCAAAAATGTTTATTCAAGCAGTAGATGTGATATAATTGATAAGAAAAACATAATAGAATAAATTTGAAAGAAAAACATAATTGTTCCTGCATGAAAAAAGTGGAGAAAGCATTTAGCGATATTAGGCAATTCAAATGTTGTGCGTGACTACTCTTGGGTGCGGTCGGTTACGCTTAGCTCTACTCGGCTCACCGCGCATGCGTTCTTCACATGTTTGGCGGTTGGTCGAGTACCGAAATTCTGGTCGAGAACGGAGACAATTTCAGCTCGAATTTTCTGGTCGAAAACCGATTTGTACGAGTACGGAGACTTATGACAACAGATGACCTTGTATGACTGTATATCCTAACTAGTCAAACCTGTTTTACCCCCTTACTTTTGAAATGCAAGAAAAGTTGGCACTGGGCGAGTTTAGTATTAGGCTGGCCACAAAAAAGTTTACAAGGCAGTTTTGACTAGCTATACGCGATGCATAAGCATAAATGTCAGTACAATGGAGGAATTTTTTGCCAAAATAAAAATGTTAAAGGCATCATCTAAGCTCTTCAAATGTGAGCAACTTTGAAAGCTACGTAGTCTGGCCACAAAAAATTTCTTCTGTCTTAGTCACGAGCTCAAAAGATGTCAGTACGGATGAAGGAGATTTGTGAGTGTTTAAATTCGGTTGAAATCAAAGTTTGTTTATTTCCCGCTGGTTAGCAGTGATGGTCTATGTTTGGGTACTAAGCGAGATTGGCCTTATAAATGAGGACATCGCAACGAGGTTTGACCTTTTTCACAAAATAAAAATTAGGATAAATTTGTAATTGTAACAAAAAGCTATGAACTATGAATTTTATTTCACTCATCAAAAAATACAATATCAAAAATTAATAAAGTTTAAATAAAATAATTTGAGTAGTTCGAGGTGAATATAGGACCATACGGTTATTAACACACTCAACTTACTTAAATGAAAAAATTGTTATAATTCCAGCAGTTTTAATAAAATTTCGTACTGATGATGATTAAGTTTAGGTAATTGACATGAACATCCTACATAAAATGTGAATTCAGATGTATTATAAATTAAATATAAGGACCGCAAGGTTAAGTCTATAGTTAATGCGTTAGGAATCTTTATTACAGTATAAGGGCCTTATCGCGTTGGCTGCAAGATCGATTGATTATGTTTCTCTATAATGGACCTTAAAATGAATTGGAATAATCTATTATTTCACAACTTGTTAAGTGCTTTTTGGTTAGGGCTGGCATACTACACGGTACATAAAACATAAATCTTCGGCTTTTGTAGAGTAAAGGGCCCCACTAACAATTTTGTAATTGCCCCCCGCACTTCTTAGCACGGGTCCTTGTCTGCCTTTGCAGCATCTTGATGTATGTATTTACTTTATTCGACTTTGTCGTGTACTTACATGTACTTTCGAAACATCTACTTTCGTTTACTTAAATAAATAAATTTTCATTTGCTCCATTTCTACCAAATGTCTGAAATTTCATTTGTTCCTTTTCGTGTATTGAATAGCTGTCGTTATTTTATTTCGTTAGTGTATTGTGTAGCAAACACTGATTCATATTTTTATTTGGTGTGGAGGTGCATCCGATTCTACTTACCTTTACGAATGCCAAAGTGTCCTTGTATCAGTACCACAAGTACAAGAATGTTCGCCATATAAACGGTGCAGCTACAGATGTGCAAGAAAATGCACGTTGTTGACAACGTCGACATCGGCGATATTGTGAGTTGTGATGAATACGAATGATCTTGTTTTTCAGGTGGTTTGAGCAACGGCAGCCGTCTGATCTCAGCTGCGCCTGGTGCCGAAGCGAAATATCGTAACGGATCCGTGTCGAATGGCCTCTTTAGCAACAGCGGCAGCACGTTATTTCCTACAAACAGAATTGGACGAAGGTACGACTTTAGCACTTATTCCTAATAGTTCTTACTAGCGTGGTGTCACGCGAATTTAACGTAATGGTTGTCATGAAGTTCGCGCTTCACGATTTACCTGAGGTAACGAAGCCAAGGTGAATTATTTTACATGTAGCTGTAGGAACTGTTTTGAGGAGTAACCTAGTTAAGATAGAGGAAGTTGTTGTGTTGATATGAAAGACACAAAATGTTTATTGCACCTTCTGGAGAAAATAAATTGAGCATTATGGTAATAGGAAAAGTTCTTGTTTTTAGTGTTACCGTGATTTCAAAAGTCACTACAATTGGTCCCAAAACCCGGGATTGAACCAGGGACCTTCAGATTGTCGTGGTGACTTTTTGTAGTGATGGTAATACTAAGAACTAGAACTTTTTCTATAGTTCCTACAGCTATTCATAAATTAATTCACATTGGTTTCCTTACGGCACGTGAATCATGAAACCCAAACTTCGTGACAAAGGTAGTGTAAGTGTGATTTGGTTAGTAAGATGTAATGCAGCACGAAGCCAGACGCTTAACCTACAGTTACATTTCGTACAGCATAAAAGCTTTTGCAATCTAATGTGCTTGTCAGTAGTTGTAACATATCAATTACATTTTTGTAATGAATTGATTGGATACAAAGTCGATTGGATAACCAATTACAATTGATTATAGTGCTTTTTTATCAGAAAGAAAGCAGACATGATAAGCAAACATGGGTAACCTTCATGTCTTACCGGTAGTGCTGGCTCGTTAAGTTATCTGCGGAGGTAGTACCATATTGCTTGTCTCACCACAGTGTCAGTTGTATTTTTGTGGAGTTTCTGAAAATTACTTTAAGATTGAGTTGGCAATGTAATTGAGTTGTATCATCAGTTGAAAGAAATAATTTCAATTACCGCATATACTTATGTACAAGTCGAATTTTTGGGAGGCGATTTTAAGGTGAAATTTTTGGTGTCGACTTATACTTACGACATGTTTTTGGGAGATATCGCTAAAGAGTCGTTTACAATGCGAATATGTAAAGAAATAATCCTTCATTATACGCTGGACTGAATGAACACTCGCATTGTGATACTTCACATCAGAGAATGTTCGCATCTTGACGTTACTTCACATAATTAACATATATTACTGTGATTTATTTTAATGTATGTGAAATTTATATATGTGAAAGTTAAAATTTATATATTACCGGTAAATAAACTAGCGACGGAGCACTCGATCAGAACATGGAAATCGCCAATGTTGTGCAGGTGCTGCCTCCTGTCAGCTTCCGCAGGAAGTTTTACACTAGCCTTGTATATGCGTGTTTTATTAGCAAAATTTCGATTTACTCTGGAAGATCTTAATATTTTATGGTCGACTTGTACACAGATAATATATAAAATGATGCAATTTTTTGTCTTAAAATGCACATCGACTTGTACATAAGGTAGACTTATATATAACTTTATGTAACGGTGTATATACCCCGTATATACGGTGAATTAAACCTATTAATTGGTACCAGCACTATTGGTGAACATCGTACGTTTGAATTCGGTTCGAGCAAGTTTTTTTAGTTCGAATTTGATTCGAATAATTCAGCACTTCAACTACATACGTTCTTTACCATTATAATGTTATAATAATGTTACAAAACGGCTTAACATCTTTAGGATCTTAGCAGTTTTCACTTGTATCTTTTTCGAAGTTTCAGAAGTGACTTTTAAATAAACCCAACTTGCCGAGTGCCTTTATTTTATTATTATTATTATTATTATTATTATTATAACAATGTGAAAGCAGTGTTTGCAGTTTTTCTCTGCTTTTGTTTAGTTCTGGACTGGGTGATAAGACAAGCAGCGGCAGGAGTCGTCTACTAGAGGACTTCCGCAACAACCGTTATCCAAACCTACAGCTGCGCGACTTACAGAATCACATTGTGGAGTTTTCACAGGACCAACACGGCTCCAGGTAAAGCCCGTTCGCTTGTCGACAGTGCAGTAATCGCTGTTTAATAAAACCACGTATAATAAAACCAGTAGCATTTTAGAACCGTTTAGATGCAATTCAGAATTAGTCCAGTAGAAACTATTGCTAAAAGAATTCGGTTGATAAAATGAGCGTACCATTTAACAAGATCACATTTTTCAGTAGCAAGCAATAAAAACAATAGTAAAATGCAAAAATATTTTTTTTTTGCCCAAAAGCGAAGGACTATCAACACAAACATGAAATTAGCATTTCTTGGTAATAATTCTTTCTTATTTATTAGTTTATATGGATTGGAAAACCCGTGTTAGATTTTTATCGACCAGAAATGTTGTTGGGATCACCAAAATCCCTCTTTTCAAATGTCGTCGAGAGAAAAAACGGGATCAGGACAAAAAAACTTTCATTTGAGTTTTAACTTTCCACTTTGGCATTCTTGCATCGAGGCTAAGAGTTTGATGTATTTATATTTGTTTGATTGGACATGTGTGATTATGTCTCACATAATACAGTACACTTTTGTCTGGGTTTGCCGGACAAAGACGGAGAGAAGTCGGTTCCGAATTTGCCGATTGTCTCCATTTACCGACACGAAGTTAATACAGTAGGCTCTATGCATTAGGCCCATGGTAATGTAGAATCAATCGCCTTATTGTCCCAAAAACATCTGAGTATGGGCCGCTCCCTTCTATGCAAGCTGGTGTCTTTACACGATGCTTGATTTCACTGATGTGATGATGTAAACCAAGGGTGTGCAAATTGCGGCCCATGGGCCGCTTGCGGAATTGCCGCCAAGAGAATTTGTGCGGTCCGCGAAGAGATTTGTCAATCTAATGAAAGTGCGGCCCGGGCAATCAATTGAGTATATCCAGCTGAAGTCCATGCCACGATCCCAAAGATAGTGTAGTTTTTTTCTACTAGATCGGATGCCATTAACCCTTACAAGACGGTTGTAGCTTAATGTCACTGTACTACACAGACTGTGTGATACACATTACTAATGTGCATTGTAATGAAATTACCACTATCTGTCCTGAAAGTAGAAATATATGGTTTGTAATATAAATTTTAATAACTTCTAAAATAGTTTCTTGAGTGCAGTAGTAATTATGTACGCAGGTCGGATGCAAAAAAATCGTTATTAGGCCTTTCTGTACTTGGCTCTTTGATCAAACTGCCTGTGGCCCGCAGGAATTGCGGGAAAGTTTAATGTGGCCCGGCTAGTCAGATAATTTGCACACCCCTGATTTAAATGATTTAAATACCCAAGTGACCACGAGACAAGACAAAACACGTAACTAGCGGTCAGTTCGCGAAGCAACGGAATGTGTCCAAATTTTGTCCGATTTTTCCAATTTTTCCTCCCCAATTTCTTCCTTTGGCGTAAGTTCCTCCTTTAAGATTTGAAATTGCTTTCTCATCTCCTTGTTTTAAGGTCTGATGCATTGTAAATTTTTTACTGCAGATTCATTCAGCAGAAGTTGGAACGTGCCACGCCAGGCGAGAAACAGATGGTGTTCAACGAAATTCTCTCCTCCGCTTACAGTCTAATGACCGACGTGTTTGGAAACTACGTCATTCAAAAGTTCTTCGAGTTTGGAACGCCGGAACAGAAGCACACGCTTGCCCAGCGCGTGCGCGGTCACGTTTTGCCGCTGGCTTTGCAAATGTATGGCTGCCGTGTCATTCAGAAAGCTCTGGAGTCTATTCCACCGGAACATGCAGCACTCCGGGTGAGTGAGTCGCTATTTTTTTGATACTTTGATTGAAGTAAGCGCTTGAGTTTACACGATTTATACAGCGCTACCTTTAACCCTTTCACTATGCAGTTGCTTTTTACCTGCCATATTGATTTTTCCACATTTGACAATAAGTTCTTGTGGTGTGTTACTAAAACAGAATCTTGTAAATAAACAAATAGTTGTTCATTATTGAGTACTAATATTAAATATTACTTTTATTTCTACACATGCGAGCACACATACATTCACTTACACACGCACACACACGTACGCACGCGCACATCCTCATAAATACGCGTGTACTTATATTTAGAAACCAGTTTTCATAAAAGACACAATATTAATCCATAATTGTGCAATCATTTTATAAAAATGCTGAACAATCAACTAAACATACATTTCATCAACGATCTACGAACGAATGATTTTGCGCGGGAGCATACCATACAGTACAGTATTGTGGGAATGCACCTGGCTTCAGATGCAGATTGGCTGGTTAGCGTTACTTGTTGCTAAGCAACCTCAATCCCACGGCTGTTAAACTTTTCTACAATGTTCTGCATGGCCGTAGCAGTGAAATAAACAGACCTGGGTGACAGCGCTTTGTGCTGAGCTCGGGCGGCAGTCTACCGCCTTCCGTCCCCTCCCCTGCATGAAAAACATGTGTGCCCCCATTGTGAAAGGGTTAATATGCAGAGGATGCTCTTAAAAAACTGTAGAATAATTCATGAGAGTGATTATTTATTCGTGCAGAAATGTTCAACTTGAAATTTGTGGTAAGCTAATTTGAAGAGCTCCAATCACCCCGTGAAATCTCTCATTGTTCAGGATAAATTTTCATTATTTAGATTTAGTATTTTTGCAGTTATTACAAGTGCACAAATACTGAGGATTATAGAACCCTGTTATTGTTGCTTAACGTAGAAAAGCTGCTTGTCAAAGTAATCCATTTCTGCTGTTTTGATTATCAATTCTGTATATATATACTTTGTAATTTTCCGTGTATGCAAAAATGTGGCTTACAAATCACCTTAGGCTTTGTAATATGAACAAATACAAAATACATTTATAAAAAAGACAGCATGTAAGTGCTGTAAGTTTTTAAGATGACTTTTTTAAGCTTTATTTGTGAAGGGTGTTTTCTTGTGCTTTAGTATTTTGTATTTTTGTTCGTTCCTTAACCCTTTCAGTCCCAAATTATTTTTTTAATAAGAGGAAATTTTTTGGCTTGGTACTTTTGTTCAGTATGTCCATCTTGTTTACGCATAATTATTTTTTCTACCTGTGCCCGCGTGCTAAATATAGCCTGTATCCCACGGGATACATTGGGATTCAATGGAAGCATAAAGTGTGCTCCATTTTGCAACTGCTGATAATTTTTTAAAGTATTTAAGACATTTAGTATGCATGCTATGCTGATCTGTACAAAGTCGTCTCTAAAGTACTGTACCTTGCGCAGTTTTTATGCTATGTAGATTTTCTAGTTTGCCATTTTATCACCATTTTTAGTCTATTGTTATTGGCTTAAATCAAAATAACTATTGACAGATCAAATAACTGTCATTTTTAAAATTCTGTTGATTTTAAAGGCAGAAAAGATTCTCATATCCCGCGAAATACAACGGGTATGAAAGGGTTAATTGATTTAAACTTATAACATCTGTATGCGTAAGCAGTAATTTAGCTTTTTTCACAAGTTTGTATTCAGCTGAGTGTTCTGCATTGCATCGTAATACAGTGGCCGCCGCTTATTATGGACACGGTTATTGTGGACAGCCGGTTATTGTGGACAACTCGCGAGGGACGGAATTTTCCCCTAATAAAATCCGCCGGTTAATATGGACAACCGCCGCTTAATATGGACAGCGAACCTATAACGTAAGGTCATATAACGTGAACCAGCCGTGCCAACCACGGCCTGCGCGCGTGGTTGAAAAGAGCTTCCCGCTCTGCTGCCTGTGTGAGTCATTGCATCAGTCAGTTCGCCGTTTGCCGTGGCCTTGAGAGCTTCGAAACTGTGATAACTTCCTTGCGTTCAAGGTTGAGAGAAAAGTTTCCTGCCAAACAAACTCGTCTGACTTCTTTTTTTCAATAAAACAGGAGACGAGTTGATACAGACAGTTTTTTGCCTTTTTTAATGAAGGGGAAGGGTCTTCATGGGTCACTTCGCTTAATATGGACAGCCGCTTAATATGGACATACACTGCTGGCCCGACGTGTCCACAATAAGCGGCGGCCACTGTAACAATAACTTTACTGCTGTGTGGCTGGCACAAACTTGACCTATAATGGTTCCACTGAATTTTGCTCACCCTTTCCTAGGCTGTTATTTTCTTTGCCCGTGAATAAAAGCGTCGGATTCGTAGTAAGGAGAAGCGCGTACGTAAAACAAAAACGAATTATTTACTACTAAGAGTTTTTGTAAAGTTGGGACGTGGATGTGTTTTCTACTAAATGTCAAAATCACTTTACTTTTTTTTAGGCGGAGTTGGTGAAGGAACTGGATGGCCACGTGTTAAAATGTGTCAAAGACCAGAACGGTAACCACGTCGTGCAGAAGTGCATCGAATGCGTGGAACCCACAGCCCTACAGTTCATTATAAATGCTTTCTCTGGGCAGGTATGTATCACCTGACATTTCTTGATCACCCATTTGGTTTAATTAGCTTTTTGTGTATCATTGTTTATGTGAAAGCTTTGTTGCAACATTATTGAAAGCTTTGTTGCAACATTGTTGAAAGCCTTGTTGCAACGTTATTATGGAAATCTTGTTGCAACATTATTGAAAGCCTTGTTGCAACATTATTGAAAGCTTTGTTGCAATATTATTGAAAGCCTTATTGCAGCATTCATGAAAGCATAGTTGCAATATTATTGAAAGATACGTTGCAATATTATTGAAAGCCTTGTTGCAACAGTTTTAACGATTCACCGTAGTCTAAATTAGCCGTAGTTGAGTGAATAGGTTTTCTGTATTCACAAAGAACAGATAATTAGACACTTAACGTAAGCATCGTACAATTAGATTATCTGTGCAGAGTCTAAGAGACTAGCATTTAGTTTGAATTTTCTATTATTGTCATTGCTAGGTGTTTGCCCTGTCCACCCATCCGTATGGTTGCCGAGTCATTCAGCGCATCCTGGAACATTGCACGCCCGAGCAGACTACGCCCATTTTGGAAGAGCTTCACACGAACACGGAGAAGTTGGTGCAGGACCAGTACGGCAACTACGTGATCCAGCACGTTTTGGAGCACGGCAGACCGGAGGATAAGAGCAAGATCGTGACGGAGCTGCGCGGAAAAGTCCTGGTGCTGAGCCAGCATAAATTTGCCAGGTGCGTGAAAATATTTAGGCAAACATTCGTAAGCAAACCACTTTTGAAGAAATACCAAATTGATTTGACCTTTTTCTTTTCATTGTGAAGGTATAGTTTAGGCCAGGGGTGCGCAGATTGCGGCCCGACGAGAGAATTTGTGCGGCCCGCGAAGAGATTTGTCAACCTAATGCAAGTGCGGCCCGGGCGATTAATTGAGTGTATCCAGCTGAAGTCCCTGCCACGATCCCAAAGATAGTGCGGGTTGTTTTTTCTTCTAGATCGGATGCCATTAACCCTTACAAGACGGTTGTAGCTTAATGTCACTGTACTACTCAGACTATGTGATACACATTACTAATATGCATTGTAATGAAATTACCGCTATCTGTCCTGAAAGCAGAAATATATGGTTTGTAATATAAATTTTAGTAACTTCTAAAATAGTTTCTTGAGTGTAGTAGTAATGATGTACGCAGGTCGGATGCAAAAAAAATCGTTATTAGGCCTTTCTGTACTTGGCTCCTTGATCAAACTGCCTGTGGCCCGCAGGAATTGCGGGAAAGTTTAATATGGCCCGGCTGGTCATATAATTTGCACACCCCTGGTTTAGGCTTTGTGAAGGTATATTTTAGGATTTGTGTTTTGAACAGTATTTGACCTAATGGCATTTCTGTAAGCTATACTTTCAAAACGAGAACAAATACAGTAGGTGCTGTTTATTAGACTAAACATTTGATAAAATCAGTCGCACAAATGACTCACAACGTCTGGTACGTCCCTACTCAAATGTTTATCAAAACTGTCAGCAATTGACTTAGATGACTCAGCATAATTGACTCAATATTTTTGCTTCAGGTACTGAAAATACTGGTCAAAGAGCTTTTATGCCATTTTTCGTTTTTGTGCTCTATAATGTACTTAGAAACAATCATGTTAACTACCGTTTCGTTCGTAAGCGCGTATGTTTATCATGCGTTGCTATGCTAGTGTGGCAGTTTTGCTTTGAATCTGTCATCAACTCGCCTGCTGCAGTTGAGCTCGTAGCTCAAGAATTTATGGAAGCTAAGCTTTTAATCACATGCGTAGTGATTTCGGTTTGAAGCTCTTCCTGCGTTTTGCAGAACGTTTAATCAGTTAAAGCAAAGCAGGACGATTTTTCATATACCCACCCCATTTTCAAGTCTGTCAAAAAGTATACATTTTAACACATTTAATACTGCAAAAGTGTTTCTGATAGTTAAGTAATAAATTAAAGACTTAATTAACAGTGGGCGAGCCCAACTATTGATGACATCACAAACTAACATAATTTTCAACAGCAAAAATATTCCACAAACGTGTTGCAGGTGTTTACGAAACTGAAAATTGAAGTACAGAACTACTGTGAGATATTCAATGTGTTGTATTAAAACTAGGCAAGTTTTAAAATAAAAATTCAAATTTCATATTTGCCGTTGTACTCGCGCATGAGCTGTCGAACGTGTGCAATTCGTCACAAACTAACACATCCGAACTGAGGCGTACAGCATCTGCTTTTTGTGCATTGCGTTTCCGAAATACAGGCTCTAGTGCCCGTCTAACTAGGGAATGGCGAAATGCATGTAACAGCAAAGCGCAAAATTGCGTTGGTGTGGTATTATTTCTGCCACGTAAGTCATTTCTGAAAAAACTAGTATGTTTCCGTTCAGTATTTTAAAGAGTAGATTGTTTTGACGTAGTGTTTAAGATTGGGTCCAGTTTTGCTTTAAGGCTCACATTTAAAGCTTTCACAGCCTTGACAGTGCATACTAAGAGTGATGACTCACACTTCTTTACCACTAATACTACACCAGCTGGCTAATATATTCGGTCAGTTTAATCACTTCCACGGCAAAGTGAGTCTATTATGCAGCACCTACTGTACTTGGATCAAATTACAAGCTCGATTTGAAGCAAGGCTTGTGGCTCAGAGGTGATGATAATTTTCCCCAACTTATCGAATGTGCTGATACTGCGCTAATAATTAACATTGATCTGATCTGAGCTGCTGTGGCTTCAACAAGTATTTACTCCAGCTAATATGTTTAGCTAACTTTGCTTTATCTAAAATGTGTTTCCGGCAACAACGCATTTGCGTTGCGTAGTAGAAGGGATTTAGTGGTTTTTTGTTTGGTACCTAAAGTCTTACTTGTCACCCCCTTTTGCAAATTTTGCCTGTGTAACTACGTAAAGAGTGCACTTAAAAGGTTCACGCTTAAAGATTTTTTAGTTTATTGTAATTTATGTTTAGAGCGTAGAGCCGTGCTGAGTTTCAGCTGAGCTCCAACCGGTTTATTTCTACGGGCGACCTAGCCGATAAGAAAAACCCAGCGTTAGTCGCGCCAGCTACTCAGTGTTGGGAGTCGAGCTGGCCCACATTTTCCCTGGCTGCGAAGAGTTTCGCTCTTGCCATATTCACGTGAGACTGCAAATCACTGGTTGAAATATGGCAAATGCAGTGCCGAATTTGCGATGAGATTGTGCATGTGCTGGCAGAGATACTAAACTTTAGAAGTTTTTGAACGAGAAAGCTGATCAATTCAAAATTAAATAGACAAATAGGCAACGTTATTCACATGCATGGCATCATTTTGGTGTTTTGGTATTGATTCATCAGTAATCAAGATAATCCTCGCCAAGAGTCGCATTTAAATGATTTGATTCACTAAGTAACTGATTCAGCTTCAACCGAGCTAGCTGATTTACTGTGTGAGTCAGCTGAGGTAGTAGCAACTGACTCAGCTTCAGCCGAGTTAGCTGATTTACTGTGTGAGTCAGCTGATGTAGTAGCAACTGACGACTTAGCTTCAGTCGAGCTAGCTGGTTTACTGTGCGAGTCAGCTGATATAGAGGCAACTGACTCAGCTTCAGATGAGCTAGCTGATTTACTGTGTAAGTCAGCTGATGTAGTAGCAACTGACTCAGCTTCAGCCAAGCTAGCTGATTTACTGTGTGAGTCAGCTGATGTAGTAGTAACTGACTCAGCTTCAACCGAGCTAGCTGATTTACTGTGTGAGTCAGCTGATGTAGTAGCAACTGACTCAACTTCAGCCAAACTCGTTGATTTACTGTGTGAGTCAGCTGATGTAGTAGTAACTGACTCAGCTTCAACCGAGCTAGCTGATTTACTGTGTGAGTCAGCTGATGTAGTAGCACCTAACTCAACTTCAGCCAAGCTCGTTGATTTACTGTGTGAGTCAGCTGATGTAGTAGTAACTGACTCAGCTTCAACCGAGCTAGCTGATTTACTGTGTGAGTCAGCTGGTGTAGTAGCAACTGACTCAGCTTCAACCGAGCTAGCTGATTTACTGTGTGAGTCAGCTGATGTAGTAGTAACTGACTCAGCTTCAGCCGAGCTAGCTGATTTACTGTGTGAGTCAGCTGATGTAGTAGTAACTGACTCAGCTTCGGCCTCTATTTATACTAACTTGTTTATTCTTGCTAAATGATGTCGTCTCGTTTCAGTAACGTGGTGGAAAAGTGTGTTTCCCACTCTTCACGAGGAGAAAGAGCAATGCTGATTGATGAGGTCTGCAATGGTCAGGACGGGTAAATGTCTTGGAAATATTTTACTTTAAACGCTTTGTCAGTTTTTACATAAAAGTCAGTGAGTTTCCCACTGTCTGCTGCCAAATCGTTTCACTTATGTGTACTACTGATACGTATAAGCTGCATCACTGAAGTTTCTAAACCTCGTGAATGTAGATTACAGTCTTAACAGATACAAATTTTATACAAAGATTTCCCGTGGTGGAAGAATACTCGTGCGTAAATGTAACGTAGTTTCTTGTATTGTGGCCAAAAAGTCATTTCTTTTTTACTCTGGTATAGCTGGTAGCCACATTCCGCATAATGCACACCATTTTTTTTATTTTTGGCAAGAGATACTATATTAGTTGTTTTAATGTAACAGCGAAATTAGCTGAGACTTCAAAGCTGGGTGCTGCGCATATTGCTTCAGTATAAACCTGTTTCTGAAAATTTGAATTTTGCTTATAATTTATGTTACTGTGCACAGCTAGCAATTACCACTATAAACAAAAGTTTAGAGGAATTTTTAGAGCTTGAAAAGATCTGTGTGTGCGTGTAGCACATTTCCAAAAAAAATCTACAAATAGCTAAAAAAGTGAGCATTTTGCGTAGTCGTTAGAGAAATCCTTGTTTTTGTTGAAATATGAGAGAGAGTTCTCCTGAGACTTGTCATCATTAACAGAAAAAACCAACCTAATTGGTTGTGTCAAAGATTATAATATTTATTCGGTAGCTTTCGCCCTATTGGGCATCATCATGTAAGTGCTGTTAACTTGAGGGCGGTTACACTTGTTAGACGCTCAAGTTACCAGGCACTTTCTATTCAGCTGACGAGTCCTGCCAGGACAAAAGCTGCTGAATAAATATTATAATCAGTGAGACTATAAAGGGTTTTTCTCTGTGAAATCCATGTTTTTTAAGACGTAGCTTCCAAGCGTTAATACTGAATTCGAATTCGATTTCTGGTAGTGTATATTATATTCCACTGCTTGACGGAGATGATGCAAACGTAAGTCCGTGTTTCACCTGACTAGAGATGATTACGCTGTTGACTTTCTGATCCGACATTTTTCCTCGTGTTGCATACATACGCCGTTAAGACGGCGCTAATTTTTACGACTTGTTTGTTACAGTGCGCACAGTGCCTTATATACCATGATGAAGGATCAGTTTGCAAACTACGTCGTGCAGAAGATGATCGACGTGGCCGAGCCGGCACAGCGCAAGATCCTTATGCATAAGATCCGTCCGCACGTTGCCACCCTGCGCAAGTACACCTATGGCAAACACATTCTGGCGAAACTGGAGAAGTTCTTCATGAAGACCGGCGCCGACTTGGGCCCGATTGGTCCGCCGAACGGACTGTAACGTCACCGAGCGTCGTCGTTTGTATCCCGTACGAGTAGTTGGGGTTAGAGTGGTGACGGTAGCGCAGTATTCGTATCCGTTTTTTTGTCATTTCGCTGCTGTTTTTTGTCTGTTTTTAAAAGTGAGCTCACACCGTAAATCTTCACGTTCTATTCGTTTGCCTGTGTACACAAGAAAGTGCTCTGGTTTTGCTTGCCGGTGGATACTTGCACAGTTAATCACCGACTTGAGAAAATTCGCCTACATATTTAAGGCTAATTCGTTGGCGGATTTACGTGGAATCGTTCAATTTAATTTATTCTTTTGTCATCATTTGCAAAAGTACATCACGTGGATGTACAATTTTCATGATGTTTCATTGAAGTATAATTGTGGAGGTCGAAAAACGTAAGTTGTCCTCATCACATTACTCTTAATGGCTTCACATTACTCTTAATGGCTTCACATTACTCTTAATGGCTTCACATTACTCTTAATGGCTTCACATTACTCTTAATGGCTTCGCCCAAGAATTTGACCGTTTCATGCATTACAATTTGCCTTTGAGTTATCTGCACCGCAGAGTATAAACGAATTGCTATTGGTATCGTATGAAAAGAAATTTGCCAGGCAGTTACTATTGTCTCTTGAACGTCGTCCTTGCTTTGTTGATTTATTCATCTATTCTGAGTTATTCGCTTATTTTGCAAACATTGTTAGACGATTCTTATCACATATCACTGCAAACTATCTTTACATCAGCTGTGTCTCGCAATCTTAAGAAATAATTGCTCTGCTGTCAAAGTCGAGCGCCACCCAAAAGATGCTAAGCTCACGAGAGCAGTTCGAGCGGCCGCTACAGGTGGCAGTAGTAGTCGTTCGAGCTCAACTCGACTTATTTGCCGTGGTATGCATTGGCGTATTTGTAGATTTATTCTAATTATTAGTGTAAAATTATTTATACTAATTGTAAGTTACCGTGTACATGTGTAAATTGCTCTTAAATGAATAATCGCCTGTGCTTAAGGCTGAAACTTACCGACACGACTTGACGGCAATTGCTTACAACTTAATTGGTATTTCGTTCGTTCGTTAAATGTTTGCTGTTCATGAAGTCAGTCAATTGCGGTAGCTGTGATGCGGGGCCGGATTATGACCTTTTGGGCCCCTAAGCTAATAAAATTACGGGGCCGTCGTCTCACTCGCCCGCACCAATCTTCAATATTTTTCCATTTATATTTTATCAACATAGCTCGAAGTAAACTTATTGTAAATAATTTAAATAAACTAGAATAGCTGTCTTTTGTTGTCAATGAAAACATTCTTTGAGAAACAACTGCAAACCAAATTAGCTCACATTTCGACACAACTGAAGCGAAAAAACATTTTTTACCAAATGTTTCCTACTCTTGAGCTCGCCCAAGCTTGAGAGCTCCTAGGCTGTAGCCTATGCTAACCTATAGTATAATCCGGCCCTGCTTTGATGCTAATATACGGATCGTTTACCGGTCATTTGTCTCGGTGGACAAATTGCCCGCTTTCTGAACTTTCAAAATCAGCACGAGTGCTTTTGTTCAGCAACTACCGCAGGTCGTGGTTTGGTCTGTAAATTTATGTAACACTACAGCCTGTTTGTATAATAATTCTCCTGTTTTCTTATCTGTGCCGTGTCGTGACACGCGCCTGTATGTAAGTGGCTATTGTAATAAATCTATCCTGCCTGTAATATACGCTCTGGCCGCGGTTTGTACAAATGTAGATATAAAACGAATCTATCTTAGACCGGGCGCAAACTCGTTTGTAATTATGTTAATGAGGTCAGTCAGATTTCGCCGTAGCGCGTCCGAGCACGCCGCTTTGGCCTTTCGGTTTTTTTTGTAAAGTGTAAATACTTTTCTGGAGAGTATAAAACTAACTATATCTTTATTTTTGCAACTAGCCCTTGTATAAAAACTCCTTCTTTCGGTGCTGTATACCAGCCTAGCTGTCATCGTGTACTTTTTTCACAGACTAAGACATTAACATGTAACATGCACCCTTGTAACTTGTACAGTCTGATTTTTGAGTGACACCTGGCACTCCCTGGTGCTAGTTTGCTGAAACTAACGCAGAGTTTTACCACTAACATCCGCAAAACTAATGCGTATTCGAACTTTTGAATCTTACAATTTTTGAAAGGTATTCTATTGAGTGGAGTCGTGCTGGGTTTTTAACGCATAAAATCTATTTGTCCATCATCTGAGCTCATAATCATAAACACTTGTTTTTCTCATTTCTAATATAATAAAACACTTAAGTTTAAATAATTAAATGTTGGCATTTAATAATATATATCATGCAATAGTCGATGCTGTGACGTATTTTATAATCATATTTTGTCGCTTTGTGTAAAACCGTTAATTTTCATGCTTTAGCAGACGAGGCAATATGGGTAATCATATCCTTTGGATGTTGCATGTGCCGTTGATGGTGTCCAGTTGTAGTAGTTTTTCTTTTCGCTTAATTATATATATGTATAAGTAGATCTATGTATATGTAATCTATATATATTATAAACTAGTACATACTACGTAATACAACGATTCGCTTGCTGGCTGCGGTTGTTCTTAAGTTTATTTTGTCGTGCGTTTGCTATACAGACAAGTATGTGTGTGTAATGTAGTCGAGTCATAATGTCATAGTCATTTAATGATATGAATTGTAAACAAATATATTTAGCATGCAATTTATAAAGGAAGTTTGTATAATTGTAGATTGAGACCGCTTTGGGTGTTTTTGTACACATTTGTAAATGTAAAATTTAATGATTTATTAAGTGATTAAACGGTATGCATTAACGTTGTGTGGTGGTAATGTATATATTATTAATAATTAATAACGCGTAGAGAGTGAGCTAGCCAAAATGAAATGTTCGTTGACCGTGGTTCGGGTGCAGCCTGACCGGCCTTTTTTTGATTATTCGATTAAATTGTGTAATAAGTATCATTTAGACTTTTTAGCTAGTTGTAATATTTTCTTGTGAATCCTTGCTAGAGTCGAATTCGAATGAAATTGAAAAACGGTTAAAGAATTAAAATTCCGGTGGCAAATTTACATAAAGAAGTCACATCTGGTGTGTATGATTTAGCTAAAACGTTTTTGAAAATACCAAGATGTTTAACATGCTTTCATATCTATCGACATTCGTACGGATGACAAAACTATTTCATTTTTTTCAATGTTTGTTTTTAAATAACTGCAAGGCTTGTGTGAAATTTATATGCAATGTTTGGAGAAAGCTAAAATTGTATTGTCGTCTTCTGTGCATTCGTTATCACGAATTTTTAGCATTCTGTTGTTTCCATGTACAATCACTGTACGTACACGTACGGCTGTGCGGTGAGTTTTGTAAGCTAGCTTCACCTGTCTGATAATAGCAACCAATTCTGATTGGTTATAGTGCAGAAATAGTCATTTTCTGATTGGTTATTGTGTAGAGATCGTCTGATTGGTTAAATTGCCATCCTGTAGATTTTGTTTTTACTGTAAATTGTGTACAGCGTACTCTCTCAGTCTGAAGAATTGTACATGACTGTGTAACTACGATTATGCTTGAATACAGCCAATAAAAATTTCCCATTTGGATTGAATGCTCGCAGTTGATTTGATTTCGTTTCTCATTGTTGAATTATACACACATTATAAGCCATAAAACTTTTCTATATTACAGTCAACCTCGGATGTAAGGGACACCTCCGGACCCGGCAAAAATCGTATCCGATGTCCCTTATAGCCGAAGTTGAGTCAGACCGAGGGTGCATCTAGATCAGCGAGCTCTATATACCTCATCTGGTAGCCTAATGCCAAATGAACCGTTTGTCGCAATGTATGTAATATACCGATTTAATGCAAGCATCATTGCAGCCACAAGACCGGACCATACTCCAAAGTAACACAGTCGGGCCCGTGTGGGGTCTCTCGGCATTTTTAGGATGTAAAAAATATTTGATCATAAGATTCCTTATATGTGAGGTAATTTACCTGGGTTTCTATTACATGGGACTTGAAGATATCGTCCCTTAAAACAGAAATTCCCTTATATCCGAGTACCTCATATACGAAGATTTTTACATGGGGAAAAACGTTACGAAAAGTCGGGACCGGTGTTGGTGGTCCCTTATAAGTGAGTGTCCCTTACATCTGAGTACCTTATACCCGAGGTTGACTATTTTATTGTTGATGTTATCACGACTGTTTTAATGTTTGGGATTTGCATCAACTATTTTATACAGACAATTATTCAGTTTAGCTAATCTAAATTTGCTTCACCTAATTTGATACAACAGTAACATTGCTGTATTGCGGATAACATATCTGATGCAGAGTGATTTATTGGAATTAGTCTGAATGCTTTGTGGGAGGTAACCATTGTGCCGTATGCTTCGCGTGAACAGTTCATCACTCGGCGTGAATGGTTTCAGTCGTCAGGCTAGGTTCCAGTAATACCACAAGCACTGCACTTAAATGGTCATACAAAAAAGATAACATAGCAACAGCCTAGAGTACTATTGGCTAAATTAACTTAAAAATCGATAACAAAAAAACTATTTTCACTAATTCAGATGACAATGATTACTTTATTAATATCTGTGTGGAAATTCACTTGGACAATAACAATGCATTTTGTTTTTTTTTGTTAATCTTGTATCATTGTAATCTTGTCGCCAGTACACTGTAATTATGTGGCACAAAATTTTAGCACAATAGCAACAGAAAAAATTTAGAAACAATGAGATATCCTGAAGTTTTAGCCAACATGCTTATTTTGGTCTCTAATAAAAACCCCTATTCAAGTTTCACTCAGATGACCATTTCATTACAATTACAAACGATTGTCCATTTATCATTCACATTAATAACTGACTTGCCTAAATATGTAATTCCTGGCCATGGTACCATTGCAATCAATATTACATCATAACAGATGCATACCCCTGCTGCTGCGAATTTCTATAGTATGTACAAGCTAAAAATAGCAAAAAATGTCAGTAGCAAATCCTTCCTTAATACCCCTCATTGTCATGCAATATTCATTCACTGTTTTGCAGCCTTTAGTCAGGCAAGATAGGCATAATTCCTTACAAATTACAGTAATCTCCGCATAATTTGGATGGCTAGGAAACAATGAAATCGTCCGAGTTGCGCAACAAAGCCGAGTTCGGCAAAGATGCGTGTTCGTGTATTCATTTTCTCGATGGATGCACAGCGTGCTTGCATGTAGCTAGCTTGGTTCATGGCCAAATGTTACCTAGTTTAGTTTAAAATTATTAATTGTTGACTGATTCCGTTTGTTTTGAATAATTTATTAAAAACGCCCAGCACTAATGGTTGGCAGTTGTAGGCCCACAACATCTTAGCTCAAGATCGAACCGCCCAATTATCATAATTGAAAAATCAGCAAACTCTACACACTCCTTGAGCACGCACTATATTTGCCATGAAAGACAGTCAGTTAGGGCCTACTGAAACCAACAGTGAAAGATTAAGCAGTAGTCATATAACTGCATAAAACCGAGTTACTCAGCTACATAATTGCAGTTACTCAGAATGTTCTGCTTTGTATTTTTATTAAAAATGCCCAGCACTAATGGTTGGCAGTTGTAGGCCCACAGCATCTTAGCTCAAGATCGAACCGCCCAATTATCGTAATTGAAAAATCAACAAACTCTACACACTCGTTGAGCGCGCACTATATTTGCCGTGAAAGACAGTCAGTTAGGGCCTACTGAAACCAACAGTGAAAGATTAAGCAGTAGTCATATAACTGCATAAAACCGAGTTACTCAGCTACATAATTGCAGTTACTCAGAATATTCTGCTTTGTATTTTTATTAAAAATGCCCAGTACTAATGGTTGGCAGTTGTAGGCCCACAGCATCTTAGCTCAAGATCGAACCGCCCAATTATCGTAATTGAAAAATCAACAAACTCTACACACTCGTTGAGCGCGCACTATATTTGCCGTGAAAGACAGTCAGTTAGGGCCTACTGAAACCAACAGTGAAAGATCAAGCAGTAGTCATATAACTGCATAAAACCGAGTTACTCAGCTACATAACTGCAGTTACTCAGAATTTTCTGGTTTGTTTTTATAAAAAGGGTAGTAGAATCATTGAATTACTAGTTCGCGTATTCCTCGGGAAACAAGACAAGTTACATGTGTCATGTGCGTAAACAATGATAGTTCTTACTGATTACTTTTCTCATCATTTTACACCGCTACTGACGGGACAGCCGGGGAAGACTGCATTCATTGTATCGACAATGTTTCTGCGTGTCAAAGATGAGCAGAGCAAATACAATGGGTTCTGCGTAAATTGTTCCTCTAAAATATATGTAATTCGGGGACATACACAGTTATAAATACAGACTTTTGCGATTGCCTTAAGCATTATGATATAAGGAAACAAATCCGTTCTACAAAATCTGTCTGACACCAACATTCTTGGGGCCCCTTCAATCAAGCTTTCATTCTTATACCAATTCATTAACTTTAGCAATTAGTGAGGTCACAAAATTATTTTCAAGCTTGACAGTTCTCATGGTTTTGTTAACTCCAAATACGCTCATTTTAATGCTGTTAATGTCAGCTCCACTACAATGTTTTCTTCTGCATGTAGAGATTCACCAGTTTCAATATTCCATACGCCTACAATGATCTCTTGTATTTGCCTTTCTTTGCTTTCTCAGTGCCGGTTTGTTCGGCTTCAGACAAAGCCTTGCGTCCTCCACGTTTGTCGACCTCCTCTTTGTCCGATCCTTCCGACTTCCTCGCATCCTTTCCCCGATCTCTGAGCACCTTGGAGTCGAGCGACTGCGACACTAACTGCGTCGCCAGGAAATCTTGAATGTGCTGAATGACATCAGCCTGCATTTCCTTTGCCATGGCAAATACCGGCTGATCGCGATTGTTGTACATGATCGCATTTTCGAACATGATCATCATGTCTCGCTGAAACTCGATGGTCGAACGGATGACGCCGGTCTCGATGTTTCTCTTGATGGTCGTCAAGTCCGTCGGCTTGTGAACAACAGAACTGTAACCAGGAGCCACGTCATCCGTTACTGGGTGCAGAAAGACACTAGCATACTTGTGATTTGCTGCAGATCTCCACACCAGCATTATCGAGCGCTTCCAGGCTTTTAGATCGCGAGGTGTTGAAGCACCGTCGCCATGGATACCAGAAGCGGGACTGCCCGGTAACGACTCTACCAGCAAATCCCTTTTTTGCACACTATCGTCACTCTCAAGTGGACCCATTTCGTTGTCAACTTGCTGGCTTCGCAAGCGAGTAGAAATAAATTCAGACTTTGCCTCTTCTGCCGCCTTTTCCTCTCCCGGTGTGCTGTCCCTCTTTCCCACAACACCGGCAGCACCAGGGCCTTTCCTTTTTCTAGGTCGTCCCCTGCCTTTGGACGGTTGCACATCAGCTTCACTCACTTTAGACGAAACACTGCTTGCTGGGGAGGAGGGCTCAATTCTTCCAGATATTATGCTCTCAACAATATTAAATGAAACTTTGGAATCAGTTTCTTCTTTTGCTTGACTTGCATTAGTCTTACTCGTTTCGTGTACAGTTTCTCGGACAACCGCTGTTTCATTCTCTCCTTTTTCTATTTCAGATAAAACTGAATTATCACCACCTGCTATTACCTCCTTCAAATTACCAACTTCAATTTCCATTTCTTTCTTTTGGTTTTCTCGCTCATCTGCAAGTGTCTTATCTGACTGCGATGAGGCAGCAGAATGCAAAGCGACACTTTCTTCTTCGGAAAGTCTACTCGTGTCTTTTGCAGTTGTTGCTGTTGTTGTAGTCGTCGTCACTGTGGTCGATGTGGATGCTGTTACTGTAGTCGTTGTTATTGTTGTTTCAACTTGTTCTAATGCAGAAGATGAAGTCGCAGACACAACTGCCACTAATGCGTCAACTTCAATTTTTGGTAGACTGTCCTGCGTTATCTCCGCTGGACATGTTGGGGTTCCAGCAGTTGCTATGGAGACTGTCGAAACTGGCAATGCTCTTGTCACTTCCTTAGTTGTACTCATTGCAGTAGAGGCGGCATCTTGTGCCAAAGGTTCGGCTTGCTTAGTCTCGGAAATGGTTTGGTGTTCTACATGAGTTACTTCACTGGTAACGATGGAACTTGGAATCACTAACTTCGCCTGGTTTGTCTTTATGGGAGAATCTAGCAGCTGTACAAGCGTAGGTGAACTAGCCAGGACAGGAGAGCTTGCAGCCGGAGTGGACGGCCTCGTAGACGACTTCTTTGGTGGTGTCACGTGCTCATCAGTTCTGAGATGTAACTGGTCATTGACAGCAGTGCTCATGTTATGTTCAGTGGGAGGAAAGGGCGGCTTGCTCATCAGTAAGGAGGAAAGCAGCGGCGAGTGTGGGGGCGTCTTCTTCACAGGTTGTACTGTCCAGGAAATGTCATTCACCACGCCTTGCTGACTAGATTCGTCGTCGGTGATCTCAACAGACAAAGGTTCGCTTAAAGGAGATTCTGCCGCCGAAGAGCTGTCGTCAAATTGCTGGGCTCCTCCCGTGAATTTCTTTGCCTCTTCTGTGCTGGCTTTGTGCTCTTCGACCGCTAATCTATGAGCTTCGGCCAGTTCTTCAGCTGCCTGTTGCTGTTTCACGATCTCTTCGTACATGTCCTTCAGCTTATCGTCGAGATTTCCGGCCCATATCTGTTCCATCTCGTCTTTTAAACGTTTGTAACACCTCTGCTCCTCCTGCACCAACTTCTTGAGCTCCTCTATTCGGTCCTGAGTGAGCCTTCGCACGATCATGTCCACGGGAGTCTCGGCTGCGTCCGGTTTATCGGCACCCTTCTCAATCCTTTTTCGCTTGCATTTGGGCGAATCGACAGTTTCCAGCAAATATGAGTACTGCAGCGCGCAATTCTTCTGCGAAAACCAGTCGGGTTTCCTTTGCGGTTCTGCAAAGGGCTTGATGGCTCTGCTCACGCCTACCCAGTTTTGATCACCACTTCTAGCGACTGAAGAAGCCAAACAAAGTTGTTCTCTTGTTGACCACTGGTCAGGAGTAAGCTTGCGAATGACAAATTTTTGGGAAGCCATTGCTCTTTATCTATTTATGTTCAGATTTCTGCAAAAAATATAAAAAACTAAAGTAACACAGAAAACTGAAAAACTAGAGTAACTGCGTTTAATGCATATCTCTAGGGACCGAAGAAATCTCTGCAAATTATGTGAACTATGTATCAGGTGATATCGAAGGGTAACCACATTCATGGGCTGTGGTAATGTCTCAGGGGACCAGCGATCACACTAACATTGACATTTTTGGGATAATTTAAGTTTAAGACATTATTTACTGTTTGATTTGCCAGTCAGTTTTACAGGCTATGTAATCTTAAGTTACTCTGAATCTGCTGTCTTTTGCAAACTGTCCAGGGAGAACTACCTGCCATATTAGCTCAGTAAGCTCACCCCGTAAAAGGCGGCATCATTTATTTTACAAAATAAAAACCATTGCAATTTTTGTCCTTATCTTGCTGAATTATTATTAATGAATTAGCGTATGCAGTTAAACCTGTGTTTGGTCAGAGCAACACTCCCCCCTTCCCCAGGGCAGCATTTGTGAAAATGATTTAAGCACATATGTAAAGCTTCCATTGTTTCAGTGACACCAGCTGGTTGAAAAGCTGACACTGCAGTTACTGCACTGGTGAGTTTAAACAAAGTTTTGCATTTGTGCTTAAACATTAGCTGGTGCCAATTGGAACTAAATAAGTTTTCCAATCAATCATTATCATAGGCTATAATATCAAACTAACTCAAGCAAACTTATATTTACGGTTGATCAATGCTACTCAAGCAGCCAACACTCCAACTAACTCAAGCAAACTTATACTTACGGTTGATCAATGCTACTCATGCAGCCAACACTCCAACTAACTCAAGCAAACTTATACTTACGGTTGATCAATGCTACTCAAGCAGCCAACACTCCAACTAACTCAAGCAAACTTATACTTACGGTTGATCAATGCTACTCAAGCAGCCAACACTCCAACTAACTCAAGCAAACTTATATTTACGGCTGGTCAATGCTACTCAAGCAGCCAACACTCCAACTAACTCAAGCAAACTTATATTTACGGTTGATCAATGCTACTCAAGCAGCCAACACTCCAACTAACTCAAATAAACTTATATTTACGGTTGATCAATGCTACTCAAGCAGCCAACACTCAAACTAACTCAAGCAAACTTATACTTATGGTTGATCAATGCTGCTCATGCAGTCAACACTCAAACTAACTCAAGCAAACTTATATTTATGGTTGATCAATGCTACTCAAGCAGCCAACACTACAACTAACTCAAGCAAACTTATATTTACGGTTGATCAATGCTACTCAAGCAGCCAACACTCCAACTAACTCAAGCAAACTTATACTTACGGTTGATCAATGCTGCTCATGCAGTCAACACTCAAACTAACTCAAGCAAACTTATATTTATAGTTGATCAATGCTACTCAAGCAGCCAACACTCCAACTAACTCAAGCAAACTTATATCATAATATTAGTTGGCTATCAAAGCATAAGCTAGTAGCACTTGATGGTATGCAATGAGCCTACAAGTATTAAATCTTTAAACCAAACTTAGTTAAAGAAATGCCAGTATTATATTTGTATCTGAATCAGGAATTTTTAGATTGTCAGTGGTATATGCAGGCCTTTATGATATAGGCAGGTTTTACCTCTATGTTTTTCCACTGTACTGGTGGGTCCACAGTAGGTGTAAATGCGGATTAAAATACCCCTGCAAGGTAGTGATTTAAAGGAAGACAGGATGATTTTTCATATGCTATCCCATTTTCAAGATAAAAAGTATACATTTAAACACGATTAATACTGCAAAAGTGTTTCTGATAATTATATAATATATTAATTAACAGTGGGCAAGCGCAACTTTTGGTGGCATCAAAAACTAACATAATTTTCAACAGGAAAAATAATCTACGAGCGTGTTGCACGTGTTTGCGAAAGCGAAAATTGAAGTACAGTGCTACTCAGATATTCAGTGTGTTGTGATAAAACTAGGCATGTTTTAAGATAAGAATTCAATTTCAAATTTACCGCTGTATTCACGCATGAGCTGTCGAACGTGCATAGTTTGTCAGAAACTAACACATCTGAAATGAGAGGTACAGCGCCTGTTTTTGAGTAATGGTTTCCGAAATGCAGGCGCTAGTGATCGTCTAACTAGCGAATGGCAAAATGCATGTAACAATGAAAAACTAGTGGCGCGAATGCGAAAGTGCGTTTGTGTGGTAATAATTCTTTCATGTAATTCATTTTTGAAAAAATAGTATGTTCCCTTTCAATATTTTAAAGAGTAGACTGTTTTGACCTACAGTTTAAGGCTGGGTCCGAATTTGCTTGAGACTTATTATTATTTATTATTATTTTTATTTTCACTTGCATGTGTTACTTGTTAAAAGTTCTGTTTATTTAATTTATTTATTAAAATATCTAAATTTATTTGTATATCTAGATTTAACAGATTTTAATAAGGTTAATCTTAATGATGTAAATGTCCTCAATGTAATGTAAAGTAGGTTTTACAATACCTATTTTAGAATATTAGTTAGATCGATTAGAGCTAATTTCTAAAATTTGGCACTGTTTTCCTTTAACTTTTTGTGGCATGACATGAAAATGGAAAAACTTTTTGCACTGAATTAAAAGAGAGAGATCGCGCGACAGACTCTCTACCGTTTTGTAGGCACTTTTTGTGCCTGCCTTTATGTTCTTAATAACTCCAATTTTTTCCAGTCCTTGTTTCATCTTCATAGCTTGTTGTTTTTTCCTTGTTAGCTATATCTCTAGACCGACTCCATATTTCTTTCTTAACCGCGTCACTTAAAGTTATCTTCGGTTATAAATTAATATTATTGTTCCATACCCTTCTTGCATAACAGAGCAATTTCCTTACGTGAATTACGTAAATCACAGAGCTCATAATAGAAAAGTTTACCTCAGACACGCGCCAATATTCGAAATAAATTCTTCTTTTATTTACAGAAGCATCACACCACGTGTGGTGAGTGACTGAGTATTAAAATACATCTTTCGCGTAATACGCCATCTTAAACAAGTGAACAGTGAAGCACTGGACAAATACGTCACCAACAACCAATCAAGTTGTAAAATCAGGTGGAATCAATCGAGCATGGTCATTACAGCAGGAAGATATAGTGTTTTGTGTGCGAAGATTTGGTCATCATGTTTTCTTAGAAATAAGTCAAATAATTATATATCCCGGAGAAGTCTAGTGGTGTCAGGTAAACTGATATTATTAGTTAACTGTCCATCTTACTGACATGTCTAATTTTGCCTATGGTAAGAAGTACATAACTAGCAAGAATCTTCAACTGCTGTCACGGTAACAAAAAAATCAGCTATAAAAATTTCATTTAACGTTTCAATGTAATTAGAAACGTTACAAACTGTATGTATAATGTCTTAAGCAAGCAATGGCTTGATTAAAGACATGTCGCGATACATATATAATTGGTAGCCCTTCTAGTACATGTAAATAATGAATTATGTACGTACACACTTAACTGTTTACAAACAAGTTTGATATCGTTATAGTACCTGAAATTACTGGCCTATATGATGTTTGCCAAATGCTTTAGTTTCAGAGTCCATTGCCCATATTTAAGCATGTCTTTAATATTTATATAACTGGTTACACGCAACTTTGGAATAGCACTGTAGCTAGTGTAATTAGACGAATTTATAAAATAGATGTAGGCAGCAGCTTAACTGTACCTTGTGGCCCCAAGGGGAGCAGTGCCTCCATCCTCATGAAAGATACAGCGAACTTATTGGGCATTTTAGATTTGTAAAATTTAGGAGTGCATTGCCGTTGATAAGTTGTGGAGATAAAGATATAATAAGGCACTAAGTTCTCCACACATGCTTCAAAGGCTCTGATAGGCCCTCAGAGGCTTCTTCAAATGTTAGCACAGGAAAGAACTTGATTATGTATGTACTTTACAGTTAACTCAAGACGTGTACTACACAGAAAATTATGTAAACATGGTGAAGATTTAAATTATCATTTTCTTTTGTTGCAAACTTTCCGCAGAAGACGCTGTAAGCGGCGTTTTAGTTCAAAGTTAAATTATGTCAGGCGTTTCTCCATCCTGCAGTCATTAAAAAATAGTATTACACATGAGTAAAAGTAAATACAATAGGCGCCGCTTAATAGACTCACATTTAATAGACTCAATCGCTTAACTAACTCAAAAACGCATGGTATGGGCCGCTTCTATTCTAATGTACATAAAATTGTTTGGTAATTGACTAAAATAACTCAGCATAATTGACTCAATATTTTTGCTTTACATGCTTCAATAAGACACTTTTGTGACTTTTATGACTTTTTAAGATGCTTTTATGATTTTTATATCATGTTAGTTGGCTTTTGTCCCATAATATACAAAGAAACTATCATGTTTTGTTTATAAGCTGGAACGTTTATCATATGCTAATAAGCTAACCTAATGGTTTTCTTTGACCTGCCTGTCCACTGCAATTAACCTTCATTACCCCTGAATTCCAGGAACCTAGACATTTAATCACTTGCTTAGTGGTTTGCTTTTGAAGCTCTGGCTGTCTTTGCTAGAAAGTTTAATCAGGTAGATTTTACAGTAAGTGCATCACAATAGCAAGCGGGAGCTTAGGCGAAACTACAGATGAGACTACTTGCCAGGAAACACAGGCATTACCAACAGTTTAAGCACGCCAAACACTAAGTATTTTACACGAATTTGTACATCGTACAGCAACAGATTTTCATTGTTTTTATCTTCCGATGAAATGAAGCAGCTGACTTCGAAGGAATTTTTGGAATTTTTGCAAATATACTTGTGTCATTTAGAAAAGTATTCTTTTTAATTTATTGCTAATTCACTTATACAAATTAATAGTTCAAAATATGTTTTTTCTAATTTTAAACTGCACAAAGGAATTTAGGCAAAACTTCATTTCTAAAATCTATTAAAAACCTTTGCAGTGCATAGTAAGCTAATGACTCTTACTTCTATACCAGTAATACTACACCCATCGGTTAATAGGTTCATATGATTAATTGGGTCAAAACACTTCAGTCCCAAAGTGAGTCTATTAAGCGGTACCTACTGTAGTGAAATTATATTGTCATGGTCAAAACATGAATTTTTTTTGTTCATTTATTTCACATCAAAACAAATACACAATTAATACATTAAAAGAAACAAAAAGTTGTCAATAATTCAATGAATAACAAACAGTAAGATACATAACAGGAAGCAAATTTTGGAAAAAATGATTTAAACTGTCTTTAGACGTAGGTCAACCTATGGTAAACAAAGATGGTGATATCGCTACTTCCATTAATACTGGTGTCTAAACAACGTTATGTACAGCATCATTACAAATATACTAACTTGACTCTCAAAACACTGTGGGGTTGAAAGATAAACAAGAGAACTATCACTGTTGTATGTTGTTTAGTAAATTCGTATACAGTTTACTTTGAGCACATAACTAGTTTAGATATACCATAGTTTAGGTTTGCTATATATACAAATGTAAATGTGTTGCGGGCAATCAAAAAGCAAGGCTTGTTAGATTGTCCCACACTGTGAAAGAAAAATAAAGTAATGAAAATAATCTGAAAATTTGAAGTGAATCGTATGATAAAGAAAACATTTACTGCTACAGAATGGAATGGTGTAATGATTGAAGCTCATATATAAGATGATATAAAAGATAGATAGTTAAGATAAAATAATAGACAAAGATAGAGAAAAGAGAAGAGAAATGAAATAGAAAGGAGTTCAAAATACGAAGGTTGTGCCTACCATCATGTGCCAAACACTAAAAATCATCATAAAAGATTAATCGTGATATCAAATTGCAAGAACAAGATTATAATCGAATTACAAAATTTCAAAATCACCCTTCACTATCAATTATGCAATACCATGTACTGCAGTGCCAACCTAGAGCAAATGTGCCACCCTGCAAAGTGCCCTGTGAAGTCTTCATACCTTGCATGTCCTAAGTTAGGCTGTACTGCTGCCATAGTTCACATTACCTGCGATAATACTTGTATTATGTTTTCTGAATTGTGCTGATACTTAATTCTTTGCAGTTGCTCATTGTAAATCAATTTTTTATTTCTCTGTGCTTTGAACTGGCACTGTGAAATTTTTGAAATCTTAGTTGACTGGTTCTTCCGTTTTTTCTCTAGTTCGTTTGTTTGGCATGACACACGTTCGAAGCATTCCAGATGGACCACGACCCGTGGTGTTTGCCGGTCCGTCCGGGGCCGGAAAGAGCACATTGTTACAGCAGCTGTTGAGCGAATACCATGATGTGTTTGGTTTCAGTGTCTCACGTAAGTTTCATTAGCCATATTGGTAGTTTTTGATTTCTGCTCTTCTGCAGGACACGTTCTTTGTTTCGTCTGTGGGCACCTCAAGCAACGTACAGTATTTAAAGAATTACCGTATATACTCGCATATAAGCCGAATTTAGAACTATAAAATACAATACTGAAATCAGGGGGTCGACTTATATGCGCATGGAACAAAATGAACACAAGGACAGACACTAATGCCAATTTTCCAGCCACACATTTTCATCGCTATCTGACTCTGGGTTTTCAAAAGTATGTTATTGATCAAAGAAAGGCTGGTGACAAAATATTTTCTTCTTTAATCATATCAAAATGTATAATTTCTTCTATTTCTTCTAGTATGTAACATAAAAGTAAGCATTTTACATCTTTATAGTAAAAAATTTCTATGAACCAAAAATACCCAATTAACAAAATGTGACAAAAAGGGATCAATTTTGTTGATTGGGTATGGAGTAAAATTAGACAAGTTGATGGTCGGCTTATATACGGGTTTTTGCAAAAACTGGCCATTTTAAAGCAGTTTTAGGGGGTCGGCTTATATGCGATGTAGGCTTATATGCGAGTATATACGGTATTTGTACCTTGAAATTGTTAAATTAACTTCTGTACTAATTACCGTTCAGTTTAACCTTTTCACTTCGGAAGGCGGCACGTTGCCGGCTATGTTTTTCATGCAAGGACGGAAGGCGGTATACTGCCAGCCAAGCTCAGCATTATGCGCAGTCACCCGGGGCTGTTTATTTAACTGCTACGGCGATGCAAAACATTGTAACAGCCGCGGGATTGGCGTTGCTTTGCAACAAGTAACGCTAACTAGCCAATCAGCGTCTGAAGCCAGGTGCATTCCACAATACTGTACTGTATGGCTATGTTCCCAGACAAAATCACTTATAGATGATTGATGAAGCGTATGTTTAGTTGATTGCTCTGCATTTTTATAAAATGATTGCATATTATTGATTAGTATTGTGTCTTTTATGAAAATTGCTTTTTAAATATGTGTACATGCTTATTTGTAATTGTGGGCGTGTGTGTGTGTGCCTGCATGCGTGCGTGTGTTAGCGAGTGAATATATGTGTGCGTACATGTGTAGAAATAAAAGTAATATTTAATATTAGTACTCAATAACGAACAAGTATTTGTTTATTTACAAGATTCTGTTTTAGTAACCCACCACAAGTTATTGTCAAATGTGCAAAAGTCAATGTGGCCCAGTTAAAAGGCAACTACTTAGTGAAAGGGAAAGGGTTAAAGGTACTAAACCGAAGTGTTTCTCGGCTTTTTGTAGTCAGCTCACTGTGTATTATGAATATTGCATGTACAACTGAACATGCATTGTTACTCATGGTTATGGGACATTGTGGATAGTGTGTAACTCTAACCATTAAGGCCTGATAATGATAAGATTTCATTTAAAACATGTTTAGTGCAGCTAACTTGGTTACGGTTTAATCGTATTTAATAATTATTGCTAACTGTATTCTCCTTTTTAAGATTCATTTCAAACTGATGCTTACCAATTATATGTTTTCCGTTTCATGGAGCAAATGTGAAAGTAACGCTGTATAAAATATGTAAATTTAGATTCCCGCGATGACTGTTGGGCGCAGCCATTTTGATCGTAGGTCGCTTGATACAAGTTTAGATAACATTACGTGAAGTTTGAAAAAATAATCAGAGCATTTATAGCACACAGGTTACTAACTAAGTAGAATTTTCAATTACTGTATCTTACTGTATTTTATCAAACAGGCAAGTGTGATGCTAAATAATAATAAAATGTTAGGTGGAAAGTATTTAGAACATACTTTAAATTTAGTGCTACTTCCTTTACATTACTTTACTTCCTCTTTAAGTAAGCTGTGTGTTGCTAAAGCATTGTTTGTGTCTTAAATTTGAATTATTCTCTTTTCTTCTTTAAATTTATATTGCAAAACTTTTGAGTTTATCTGAGCTTGCAGAGTTTACATCTTTCAGATACCACGAGGAAACCCAGAAAAGGAGAGACCAATGGCAGAGGTAAGAACAAAAATGATTTATTATAATAGCCATTTGTAGGGCCCGTTGGTTCATTTCAACTTGGGAAAGTGGCGAAAGGATGTTGTTCATTGACTCATGTTGAGCACTGCTCTGCCTTCTTGCATAGTGGATTAAAATGCAAATGCATGTAGATGAGTGGTATTTTTCTGTGCCCCCACTGGGTGTACATTTGCTAAGAAAGTTAAGCAGCACCGAACTTGGTTAGTAAATGAATGGAGGAGCGCATGTTGTTCATTGACTCATGTTGAGCACTGCTCTGCCTTCTTGCATAGTGGATTAAAATGCAAATGCATGTAGATGAGTGGTATTTTTCTGTGCCCCCACTGGGTGTACATTTGCTAAGAAAGTTAAGCAGCACCGAACTTGGTTAGTAAATGAATGGAGGAGCGCATGTTGTTCATTGACTCATGTTGAGCACTGCTCTGCCTTCTTGCATAGTGGATTAAAATGCAAATGCATGTAGATGAGTGGTATTTTTCTGTGCCCCCACTGGGTGTGCATTTGCCAAGAAAGTTAAGCAGCACCGAACTTGGTTAGTAAATGAATGGAGGAGCGCATGTTGTTCATTGACTCATGTTGAGTACTGCGTTGCCTTCTTCCCTAGTGGATTCAATTGCTAAATGCGTGTGGATGAGTTCTATTGGTCAGTGCCGCCATTGGGTGTGCATTTGCTAAGAAAGTTAAGCGGCACCGAACCTGGTTAGTAAATGAATGGCGGACAGTTTCTGTGGCTTTATTTGCCATACTAAATTTGATTGGTTTTTTCACTGAGAGAATATACATAGATATATGGATACAGTTAAGGCATGCCTGATGGTTCAGTGTTTTGTCTTGAACTAGGTTCCAGTTTGCCTCAATCGTTCAAAATCAGGGGTAGTTAGTGTAGTTTAATATCTCACATTGTTGGCATTTGCTGGAAGATTTAGATGCCTAGTTGACAATTATGATGACGCTATGAGTTGAATTTTTGAGTGTTCGCTTAGCGGTCCAAGGTCAACTCTTAATGGAAGGTCGCATGTTCTCTCTCTCTCTTTGTTGCAGAATATCATTTCGTCACTGTGGAAGAAATGAAGGCGGCCATTGCAAATGGTGATTTCATTGAACACGCGGAATTTTCCGGAAACATGTATGGAACCAGGTATGGCTTTCACGTCCTTAAATGCTGCTTTGTATTTCCTGTCTTTAGGGAATGAACCAGTCAAAGAATTGCTGTGTTAAATGAATGAATGAATGAACATAACAACACTCATAGTAATAGTAGTAGTAGTTAGTAGTAGTAGTAGTAGTAGTAGTAGTAGTAGTAGTAGTAGTAGTAGTAGTAGTAGTAGTAGTAGTAGTATAGTAGTAGTAGTAGCAGAGAGAGAGGTAGTAGTATAGTAGTAGTAGTAGTAGTAGTAGTAGTAGTAGTAGTAGTAGTAGTAGTAGTAGTAGTAGCAGCAGCAGCAGCAGCAGCAGCAGCAGCAGCAGCAGCAGCAGCAGCAGCAGCTGTAGTTTAAATATTTTTTTTGAGACAAATAGTTCTTCCACTGTAAATGCGACAAATTGCATATACATTAAATTGTTATCAACACCTAGGTGGCTCCACTGGCAGGTTTTCTCACTAATATGTAATCCAGCATCCTTGGTATGTTCCAATTAGCACGATGATTAAATCTCAATGAGATTGATAGTGTCTATCTAATTTGCCAGTTTTATGTGCAGTTCTTGATTTATGAAGAATAGGACCTACCTGATCTTGCCGTGCAATGTACTTCTAATTTGACATAAAGTGCATGCTGTATCGTTCAGCGAACTACATTGTTAGTTTGCTATAGTTTACAGAGCTACCGTAAGTTACTATAAGTTGAATTAGAGTTCTGAGAGTCCTTAGACTGATTGTTACCACACATTCAGACTAGCAAGCGTTGTGTCGCGAGTTTTTTCTCTGATATCGAAATCGCAAGCGTGAACTGCTTTGCGAGTTACTGTCAGCAAATTATTGGAAACTCCTCGACAGTTGCTGCGAGTTACTCTCTAGTGTGAACGTCTCGGAGAGTTACTCTCGACATTTCTCCCAGCAAATAAGGAAGTGAGTGTCAGCTTCTATCTGACATCAAAATCGCAAGTGTGAACTGCTTTGTGAGTTACTGTCGGCAGGTTAAGGGAAACTCTCTGACATTTGCTGCGAGTTACTCTCTAGTGTGAATGCCTCAGAAAGTTGCCTAGTGTGAATGCCTCACAGTTGCTGTGAATTACTGTCACAGAGTAACTCTCGGCAAGTTTTGCAGTCTAGTGTGAACAAGCTTGCGAGTTGCTTAGCGAGAAAACTTGCCAGTCTGAACGCACGGTTAGTGTCTATTTCAGTGGCTAGTCATGTTCACATGTCACTCTGCACAGTATTATGCTAGAATACGAGCAGCACTTTTTAGTATGTTTCAAAAATTTGTCCTTTTTATCATTTACTTTTTATGTCTGATAAACATTTGAGAAAGTCGCAAGATATGCATTTTCTACACTAGTATGTATACAATACTGTGAAGGAACTGTCATCGTTTGAGCCGGGGGGGGGGGGGGTAGTGGGAGACTGTAACAACAGCTAGTCAGGCACATGACTGTCGTCCTTTCTAAAATGATAAACTCTGTCAAGGGATAGCTGCGTAAAAGTGAATCGTGTACTTTAATATTTATGCCATTGATGCCTTATCAGCAAAAATCTTGCTTCGTCCAGTATTGAACTCGGGTGCGAGATAATGTGTGTAAATTGGCTCAACAGCTATGTGAATTAATGCACTTACTTGCGTTTTCTTTCACTTGACAAAAAAAACCACTTGATCCGATCCAAATCATTAATCAATCGATTTTTGTTAAAATTCCTGAAAAGTTTACAATGAAAATGTTGTGATAAGTTTATTTTCCGGCAATTTCAGTGTTATTGTTATTGTTTTGTTATTGTTTTTTTGCCGTGTCTTGAGTGCTTTATACGTCAGCGCGCCTAATGTTTATAACTGACATTGTTCCGGAATTTAAGTTTTTTGGCCATAACTTGAAAACCACTAAAACCATAAACTTTCACAGCCAAAAGTTCATGCTTTGTGTGTATAACACTGTGAAATTTCAAGGGAATTCGCTTCTGTTACCATTGTTGTTTAAACTTCGACACATTTTTTATGTGCCACCCGATATAGTCATAGTTCTTTGTTTATTTTTTCAAAGCAAAAAGGCGGTGGAAGACGTTCAGAAACACGGCCAAATCTGCGTTCTCGACATCGACATGCAGGGAGTGCGCAGCGTCAAGGACACCGATCTTAACCCAAAGTACATTTTAGTCAAGCCACCTTCAATGGACTCATTGGTAAGGGTTACTAAAGACATCACTCGCAGCAGACGGTTCGATGTTTAATAGTGGATACAATTATGGATTCGAATAATTCATCACCTTAACTACATTCGCTCCTTGTCACTAAACTGTTTGCAATACCATGAAGTCAATACCTGCTGTTTCTGTGCTCAATTTTTTAGCAAATGATTGTAAGCTGGCACATTATAATTTTATTTTTCTGTTAGTCGAAATTTGTTCAAAAATCTTTAATAATGAATTCGATTCACAATCTTGAAATTCGGTTCAATTTGAATTCGAAAGCCAAACATTTTATTCGATTTGATTACTTTAGTCTGTGCCGGCGCTAACAAGCGTGGGCCCAATTAGAAAATTGTTAGTGGGGCCGTTTACCCTACAAAGCTGGAGACTGATGTTTTATGCTTCGTGTAGTAAGCTAGTCTGAGCCAGCCTGAGGACTTAAATTTCCGTCATTAACCAGAATCATATACTAGAAATTTAAAGCCTTTATGAAAGTTTTAATGTTTTATTATAAGTCAGGATAACTACTGGCATACTGTTTGTGCACAGGCTTCCTAAAAACAGAGTTTTCTGGCTGTTTTTTTCCAAGAAATCTTTCAAAATCATTTCAAAGTCATTGGTTTGTACAATGTGACCTTCTATAGATAGCATTGCCAAATTATTTAGTCTCTCTCGTGAACTTGTTGACTATAGATGTGCTTTAGTCCATTTAATCGCGGGTGCTGCAGCTCAGTATAAACACTTTGGATTTATTTAACAAACAACAACAACTTCATATTCCAAGCTTTACGTTTCGTGATTTGATTAACAGCGTCTTTTGTGTTGAGGACTTGAATATCGTCCTCTGATTAGTAAAATTAAAATCCATTAGCGATCTAACTAATGGCATTTAGGGCTTTCCAACTACCTTTTTTTTTGAAAAAGGCAAACGGCAACGATAAACTGAATTTACAAAACAAAGAAACAATCGGTAAAAACATTGAAACGTAGAGGGCAAACTGAACAGTTTCACTGCCTTCACAGTAGCAAGAAGCTTTGAGCACGCTGAACATTCATTAATTCATCATAATATCTTCCACTTGAGCCCGATTTCAACATATCTGTCTATTTGGCTTAAAGCCGGACCTGATTTTAGTGTATGTTTACTCCAGCATAAAATTCATTATATTTACCAGTGCAGAATGTCAAAACGTTGCGCTGTTCACATGTAGAAATTCAAGAAATCTTTCTTATAGAGAGACTGTTTATTTTATTTACTCACCTACAGCTTATATTTTACCGAAATTTGAAATTCTATCAAGGTTGCCTTTTTTCAGGAAAAACGATTACGGGAACGAGGCACGGAATCTGAAGCCAGCTTGCAAAAGAGATTAAGCATCGCCCAAACTGAAATGGAATATGGTAAGAACTTATTTAAAAATTCAAGAGGAAACAGAGTGCAATTTTTCCCAATTGTGGTACGGAATTCCAGGTATCATAATCAGGAATGTTACCGAAACCAAATTTTCGTATCTGTTTGCCGATAATTGTACTTTCGGTTAAGTTTCGGTTTATTAGCGAAATTTATTAAATTTCTTAGCTGAAATTTCGAATATTCTTTGGTGACATTTTTCCAAGGTTTTACTAGTATTTACCCAGTTTACCTTTTCTTTTTTCCTAGACGTCATAAACCGCTGAAAAATCTGGCTAAATTAGTTCAAATAAAGCGAAAATTTCGTTCACATAACAGTTTGAGACGCATCTTTCCCAGCAATGTGGCATATCTTCAGTGCTGACCACTGTGAAGTTTTAGTGCGTCCAGGCCCAATCAACCGATATATCAAACCACGTTTGAATTTACTTGAACAAAATCACATTTGATTGTATAATTTGTGAAATATTGGCAATTAAATATCTACAAAATAAAATTTGTTTATTTTTATTGAAGCTTTATGATTTTTAAACATTAATCATTAAGGATACCTAAATCCAAAAACATTATAACACATTTTTAAGGTAAGCCACTCCATCAGTCTTGAGGCTCTACACTGTAAAACGTCCTCGTCGTTTTTGTATTAGAACTTTTTTTCCCTAATTTTCCATCACAGCAAAAAAACAAAATATTTTATTTATTTTAGAATTCTCTTTTTTCAGTTTTAATGGTAGTTGGTTTTGCAAAAAATGTTTCGGTTTCATTTTGTTTCGGTGTCGGTCTCCTATGTTTCGTAAATTTTGGTTTCGGTTTTGGTTTGTAAATTCAGTTTCGGAAACATCCCTGATCCAGAGGATTAAGTCCCATTTTTTTGGCAAGAATCTTTTTCAGGTGTTTTATTTTCTCTGTGGTGAAAACCATGACGTAAACTGGTTGATTTCTTTGTTGTTTTGCTGCCATCTATTGAGTGTTTTATACTACATTGTTGCAGTTTTTAAATTTTCAACCTTCAAGAATTTTTTGGCTATAACTTAAAACCACTAAAATTATAAACTTGTAAATTTCACAGTCAAAGGCTAATATATTTTAATATGACACTGTGAAATTTCCACTTTATAGGACACATGCTTTTAGTATTATTGCAGTCTAAACTTTGGTGCATTTTTCTGTGCCACCCGATATACATGTAATATTGCAAGTATGTTTGTAATTATTGTAAAAGTGTGTCTCTGTTATGTAAATTTACTTGTGGGAATAAATGGTAGATAAATATGTGCAGCAGGACTGCGGTCACTACACAGTCCAATCGTGACATGGTAGATAAATATGTGCAGCAGGACTGCGGTCACTACACAGTCCAATCATGACATGATAGATAAATATGTGCAGTAGGACTGTGGTCACTACACAGTCCAATCATGACATGGTAGATAAATATGTGCAGCAGGACTGCGGTCACTACACAGTCCAATCATGACATGGTAGATAAATATGTGCAGCAGGACTGTGGTCACTACACTGTCCAATCATGACATGGTAGATAAATATGTGCAGCAGGACTGCGGTCACTACACTGTCCAATCATGACATGGTAGATAAATATGTGCAGTAGGACTGTGGTCACTACACAGTCCAATCATGACATGGTAGATAAATATGTGCAGCAGGACTGCGGTCACTACACAGTCCAATCATGACATGGTAGATAAATATGTGCAGCAGGACTGTGGTCACTACACTGTCCAATCATGACATGGTAGATAAATATGTGCAGCAGGACTGCGGTCACTACACTGTCCAATCATGACATGGTAGATAAATATGTGCAGTAGGACTGTGGTCACTACACAGTCCAATCATGACATGGTAGATAAATATGTGCAGCAGGACTGCGGTCACTACACAGTCCAATCATGACATGGTAGATAAATATGTGCAGCAGGACTGTGGTCACTACACAGTCCAATCGTGACATGGTAGATAAATATGTGCAGCAGGACTGTGGTCACTACACAGTCCAATCATGACATGGTAGATAAATATGTGCAGCAGGACTGTGGTCACTACACAGTCCAATCATGACATGGTAGATAAATATGTGCAGTAGGACTGTGGTCACTACACTGTCCAATCATGACATGGTAGATAAATATGTGCAGCAGGACTGTGGTCACTACACAGTCCAATCGTGACGTCAGCATAATCTGCTGAAGTCCTGTATTCAATACTCTCTTGTTGTTGTTGTTCTTGTTGGTTTCATTCGCCATACTGATTTTGGCTGTTACCTCCGACTTTGACCAAGATACCTCTGCAGTGGCAGATTCTGTTTTAGTGATAATTAACAGCAGCTAGGTTCTGGTGGTGCCGCACAAACATTGCATTGAGTATGCCAGTCATCAGGTGTGGATTTCAGCTTGGATGCCAAAGTGTGTAAAAAAAGTACACGTATTTCTTCAACCCAAGTCTGCAGCAATTCTGTGTCCAACTTTGCGTCTAAAAACTACTAATTCTGTTAAGTAGGTGTCTAAAAACCACAGAGTTTGTCGAATCTCTGTCCAAAAACTGCCAACTTTGTCAACTCTGTGTCCAACTTTGTGTCTAAAAACTACTAATTCTGTCAACTAGGTGTCTAAAAACCACAGAGTTTGTCAAATCTCTGTCCAAAAACCGCCAACTTTGTCAACTCTGTGTCCAACTTTGTGTCTAAAAACTACTAATTCTGTCAACTAGGTGTCTAAAAACCACAGAGTTTGTCAAATCTCTGTCCAAAAACCGCCAACTTTGTCAACTGTGTGTCAAACTTTGTGTCTAAAAACTACTAATTCCGTCAACTAGGTGTCTAAAAACCACAGAGTTTGTCAAATCTCTGTCCAAAAACTGCCAACTTTGTCAATTCTGTGTCCAACTTTGTGTCTAAAAACTACTAATTCTGTCAACCAGGTGTCTAAAAACCGCAGAGTTTGTCAAATCTCTGTCCAAAAATCGCCAACTTTGTCAACTCTGTGTCCAACTTTGTGTCTAAAAACTACTAATGCCGTCAACTAGGTGTCTAAAAACCACAGAGTTTGTCAAATCTCTGTCCAAAAACCGCCAACTTTGTCAACTCTGTGTCCAACTTTGTGTCTAAAAACTACTAATTCCGTCAACTAGGTGTCTAAAAACCACAGAGTTTGTCAAATCTCTGTCCAAAAACCGCCAACTTTGTCAACTCTGTGTCCAACTTTGTGTCTAAAAACTACTAATTCTGTCAACCAGGTGTCTAAAAACCACAGAGTTTGTCAAATCTGTGTCCAAAAATCGCCAACTTTGTCAACTCTGTGTCCAACTTTGTGTCTAAAAACTACTAATTCCGTCAACTAGGTGTCTAAAAACCACAGAGTTTGTCAAATCTCTGTCCAAATACCGCCAACTTTATCAACTCTGTGTCCACCTTTGTGTCTAAAAACTACTAATTCTGTCAACTAGGTGTCTAAAAACTACTAATTCTTTTAAGTAGGTGTCTAAAAACCACAGAGTTTGTCAAATGCCTGTCTAAAAACCGCCAACTTTGTCAACTCTGTGTCCAACTTTGTGCCTAAAAACTACTAATTCTCTCAACTTGGTGTCTAAAAACCACAGAGTTTGTCAAATGCCTGTCTAAAAACCGCCAACTTTGTCAACTCTGTGTCCAAAACCTGCCAACTGGTCAACTCTGTGTCCAAAAATCGCCAATTCTGTGTTTGAAACCTCCAACTCTGTCCACCTGGGTTTGACTCTGCTTCTGATACATTATTTGAATTTGAATAATTTGGTACAGAAATTTCATTTACATTTGCATTTCTACCAAAACATCAAAAGCAGATTGTAAACTCACTTGAAATGTAAATTGGGATGTTTCAAAGCAGAAAATTCGAATGCAAACCAAGAACGAAAAATTCCGAATTGCGCTTCGGCGTAACACTGTGCGTTTTCCTTTTTTAGCCGAAAAGCCGGGCGTGTTTCAACATGTAATCATTAACGACGACAAGGATGAAGCCTATGCACAGCTAAAAGATATCCTTCTAGAGGTGAGTTGTGATAAGTTACTGAAATAAGTCTGACCTCTCAATCCCAAGAGGCGGCAAATTTGAAAAGTTTTCAGAAAAAGTTTAGAAGCGCTTGTATCTACAGTAAGTCCTCGATTAACGACTCCCCGTTTAGCGATGTTTTGCTTTAACGACGCTGAACATTTGACGCCTTTTTTTAACTTTGCAGTACCCCGTTTCGTTTTAACGACGATTTTTTTGCATAGCACAAAGCCAGTTTTTATTTTATCAGCAACTTTTGTACTTAATTTAATGTCTTAAAACGGTACTTATTCCGTTTATTCTGTTCTAAAACGCACTAGTAATGTAAACACTGCAATTATTGTACTTGACATACGTTTTTGCTTCCTGACTGACCACTAATGCTAGCCTTAAAGCACAAGAAACCCCCTCCACTTACATAAAGATAAAAAATTTATCTTCAAATTTTTGACCATTTACGCATTACCTTTTCGTACGCATGGCTTGCATCGGCCATATCGCTGTATAAAACGTGTAAATTTCAACTCCCGCGATGACCGTGAGGCGCAGCCATCTTAATGGTAGGTCGTTTGATACAAGTTTTGATAACATTAAGTAAAGTTTGAAAAAATAATCACAGCATTCGTAGCATACATGTTGCTAATATAGGAAAAATTTCAAATTACTGTATTTTGATGGTAAGATTAAAAATACGTTTTTAGTTAGTGAGTGGCGCACCCTGGAGGGTGAGCCAGCAACATTTTACCAATTGGCACATGTTTTGAACTGTTATATTCTAGTATCAAATTATCAGGAAAGTGTGCAAAAACACAAAAAATTTAATTTTTATAACCCCATATCCGCTTTTCTGGCTAGAAACTAGTACTGGCATTAAGAAAAATCTCGTATTTTCAAACTCCAATAGTAGTTCATGGAAGCAGTTGTTTTGCGTCGGGTTTTTCTGTTGCCAAGCCCAAATTTTCATCAGGAAGAGCCATCTACTGGATTTAAACATAACTTCAACACGTTTTTGCAAAGTCCGTAGCAACCAATGGTTGTGCGGTTGCTAAGTGTTTTGTAGAAACGCGACAAAAAGCAATGTCTAACTTTAATAGAGATTTTCTCAAACCCATTTATGGACGATTTTTTTTGCAAGAACACATTTAGTAAAATCAAAATTGACCATTACCTCTATTTATCGTGAGAAACGAAAGGTGTGCTGTGGGAGCGTGAGAGATAGGTTAGAACTGTGATGCCGTCTGAATGAGTACCGCAGTGCAGCTGCTTTACTCCTCTACCAAAACATCGTCATCGTCGAATGGGTGCTAGCAGTTACTTACATTTTAAGAATTGGTTTCTCCCGTCACAAATCAGTAACTCTTGTTTATTTCAGGATATAGATGAAGCGAGAAAGAAGCTTGCGAAGTTGAATCGTAACATCAATGGAGTAATACAATAGCTACTATCATTTACTCTCTATGAGAAAACCTGAGCCTTTTTAACCAAAAACTATTACATCTATTTTACTTTAGTAAATAATATTACACTACTTGCAATACATTATGCACTACACATCTATGCATAAGGAGTAAGCGTACTGCCCCCTCCGACACGGTGCTCGCGGGGATGATGTCGGGTATGAGGGTAGCTGTACTCGACTAGATGATTATTTATGTTTTGTGAAGTACACACTGTGATAGCTGAATGCATGATTAGCATAATAATGACATTATGTTCAATTGTTATATGTTTTAACTTTTAATGTTAGATATAGGAAATATTTATGTTTAATGCGTATTCAAAAATGGTCTCTCCTGCTGGTATTGTTGACAGGGTATATACGTAGTGCCGAACATACATTGATGAACATACATACAGTAGTACCTCTGTTTTTGACTACAATTCGTTTCTAAAAAGTGTTTGAAAAAAGATTCGGTCGAGAACCGAATCATTTATTCCCATAAGAAATAATGTAAAAGCAAATAATCTCTAGCGCCAAATCAACTGTAAAGTATTACTAAAACGAAATGTAAGAATGTACAAATGTTTATCTAAACAGTAGATATGATATAATTGATAAGAAAAACATAATAGAATTACTTAGAAAGAAAAACATAATTATTCCTGCATGAAAAACCTTACGTGTTGGTAGCAGTGTGATGGCATACCTATGCAAGATCGGAAACACATGCGTGACTACTCTCGCGGTCGGTCGGTTGCGCTCGGCTCTACTCGACTCGCCATGCACGCGTTCAGACACAGACACTGACTTTCGCATATAACTACACATTCAATCTAGCAAGTTTTCTTGCCAGGTAATTCGCAAGTTTGTTCAAAGTAGATAGCAAAATTGCTGCTAGTTATTCTCCGACAGTAAATGCGAGCTGACACTCAGTTGTCTGTTCACTGCAAGTGACTCGCCGAGGCGTTAACACCAGACAGTAACTTGCAGAAGATCAACTTGCAACAACTGTTGGAGAGTTTGCAATTTCTTGTCGACAGTAACTCGCAAAGCAGTTCACACTTACGAGTTTGCTGTTAGAGAAAACTCGCTAGTCTGGCTAGCAGCTAACACTAGTTTATACATACTGTAGATATTAAGTTATGCTTGGTTTAGGGTTTCATATTTCTATCATGTCCGACAAAAGTTTGCAGGGTTTTCATTCGCCCAGATTATTTCCAAGTCAGTTCTGTGAGCTAAGTTTTTCACTGGTAAGAGCAAGTTCACTTGTGGTAATTCTATGGAAAATCAATACTTGTTTTTTAACATATCCGCATAATATAAAAGAGCATCGCTCTAATTACTGATGTGTATCATTTAATTTGCAGTACTGTATGTTAGTGGAGAAGTCGCATACATTTGGCTATGAGAAACGCTCATTTTGCGTGCCACCCCGTTTTCCCTCGCCGTTTACTGTTCTGTAGCTCTAAAGATTCTGAATACACTAACTTTTGTTAACAAATTCGATCATCCGTTACTCTTTTCCGGTTTTACTACTGTTTGGTGTCAAGATTTACACCTTTACTGTAGTTTGCGGTCAAGATTTGCACTCTTACGCTAGTTTTGTGTCATCTTTGCCTGCTTTTCTTCATCGCAAGAATGTATTAACTAGTAAGAAATCTTCGTAGTATATAAGACTTCGATTATTTAATGCTTACGTTACCTGCTTATTTATGTACAACAGTGAAACATGCTGTTTAATGATTACTCAAGAAAAGCAGATGGATAAATTTCGTAGAAGTCGTCTAAGGAAAGTTTTCAAAATAAGATGGCTAGACATAATCAAAAATGAAGATATACTAGACCGAAAGACATTCCTTGGAGCTCAAAGTCAAGTTCCAAAGGTGACCAAGGGCGCCTTCTAGCATTCCCAAGTGAAACACCAGTAAGAGTCGCCTTGGAACCTTGCAAAAACCATTATGACAAACAAAAAACAACTTGGATAGCTAAGGTAAATTAAGATGCGCAAGAACTTGAACAAATTTAGCTTTAAGAGTAGAAGAACTTAGCTGCAGATAGGAGGAGTGAGAAGAATGCTCTATAGAAACGATAATTCCTGGATGTCTACAACAGACGGAATGATGTCAAGATTTACAATGTTGTTCGTAGAGAAAAGGCAGCCTGGGTGTTTTTGAAGGGAGTTTCCAGGCCAAACATTTTCGGCGTTTTTCATAATTTTTAAAGCTAAATCCTACATTACTTTTGTTACCACACTTAATGAAAAACCCGACATTAAACAGTAGCTCAAATTGGTCTGACATAGAGAATGTTGAGAATGATTTGCGCGAAAGAATGATTTCCACGGAATTTCAGTGCATTGCACAAAAAATAGGCGCTGCACCTCTCAGTTCAGTTGTGATGTATCACACGCTTGTGATGAAATCGTGTGTTGGCGCAGCAGTAATTTTCGAGTGTAAATTTTAACTTGGAATTTGCCGGGTTGGTGTAAATCATAGTCACTGCTGTATTTCAATTTTTGCTTTTGTAAATGTGTGCAACAAAAATGTTTTTGCCATTCAAAAAATATGTTCATTTGTGACGCCATCGCTGTGCTGACCGGCCTTTAATCAAGTTTCAAAACTGATATTTAATTATGGCATTTTTATAGATATTGAAATATATGTTGTTTACTGTACTTCAAAATTGCATAGGATGTGAAAAATCATTCTGCTTTGTTTTAGGCAAAACCGATAAACTATTCTGCTATGTAGAACGTTTTGTAGACGCGAGCACAACAATGGTTAACATTGTCAATTAGTCTGGTGTCCGTTTCGTGGGCCGTACGTGAATGATGCATTTACATCGATTACACGTCTGTCATTTCGTTTTTAACATAAATCACATTCCACTGTTTTTGCTCAGACAAAAACGCTCGAACTGCTCAGAAAAAAATGCTCCAACGGCTTTCGTTTTTTGTCACTTTTAGTTCCGCATCAAATTCTGTGATTTGAAAACGGACGTTCGGTTTACGAATGCCGCACCTTCAACAAAACGTATTTCGGGGAAAACTTGCAATTGTCATAGCCTGCGTTAGGTCACATCGGTTGCGTAGAATGTCCGAACCTTGCGATGGTTCCAGTTAACGCGTTGTCACTTGCTTTTATGAATTTTCTTACATGATGTTTTTGTCGAGCCATTCAAGCCAGGTTTTATTGGCCTTTGAGGAAAGGTGATGTTGCTTAGCATGTTGCGTTTATTTTACTGGTACCATCGAAACTTAGCAAAATGTCTATAAAGTAAAAACTTAAGTTATATAGGTTTTACATGTCAAATGTAGACCTGCATTAACTCAAATGTAGATTTAGGTAATTCAAATGTGTCTTGGTAACTCAAATGTAGACTTAGGTAGTTCAAAAGTGTTAACAATGGTTTTCAACAAATCTTAAGCGCTTTTGGTAAGTCAAATGTAGACACATGTCAAGTCAAATTAAGTACTGCATCTACATTTGACTTACCTAAGTCACATTTGAGTTACCAAAACACATTCGAAATTTCGGTCTACATTTGACTTGCCTAAGTCACATTTGAGTTACCAAAGCGCACTCGAAATACCTATGTCTACATTTGACTTACATAAGTCACATTTGAACTTTCCTGTGTCTACATTTGACGTGTAAAACCTATACTACCACTGTTTAGAAATCTTCTTGCACCAGTAGCTGCCCATTCACTTGAAAATTATAGCATTACTGCCTTTTCGTAAGCTCATGTAATACGATACTAATTGAAACTTCTTCAACTTACCTAATGCTCATGCAAGAATATCAGAAAATTATCCATTGATGAATGACATCATTGGTGGAAGAATGGGTATTCAAAATGGGAGCGCCCAAGCGTGAATTAATCGTGATTTTAAAGTGATTTTGCTAATCATACGATAGCCCGAATCACAGTTTTGTTACTATATCCGTTAACATTTTTTGAAATCAGCCCAGAAGGCTTTGTCTTTCCTTTAATTTCAGTAGATGCCGCCTCTTAAAGAGAGCTGAATCATTTAATCAAAAAGAAACCCACCTCCAATGTGACAGCTCAGTTCATACGCAGAAACGTAATTTCAGTTTCCGTTTTCGTAATTTTTTGACGTGGGGTTTCTTTATCATTTTCGTACTACGCATTTGCGTCGACTTTTAACATTTCAGTAAGAAATAGTTTTTCTTTTAACCCTTTCAGTCCCAAATTATTTTTTATTATGAATATGAATTACAACCATTTGTTCCCAATGTATCCTGTGGCATACACAACATTCTTTGTCATGTGCAAAAAAACAAAGTCCGACTTTTTTTAAAAACACAACAAAAGCAAAAAATGTGCTTCATTTTGCAACTGCTGATAATTTTTTAAAGTATTTAAGACATTTAGTATGCATGCTGTGCTGATCTGTACAAAGTCGTCTCTAAAGTACTGTACCTTGCGCAGATTTTTATGCTATGTAGATTTTCTAGTTTGCCATTTTATCACTATTTTTAGTCTATTGTTATTGGCTTAAATCAAAATAACTATTAACAGATCAAATAAACGTCAGTTTTAAAATTTTATTAATTTTAAAGGCAGAAAATATTCTCGTATCCCACGGGATACAACGGGCATGAAAGGGTTAACAAACATTCTGTATTTCTTTGTGACTGTTTGGAAGCAAGAACAGTGCTGTAGCTAACTGATTAATTACAATCGATTGATTGATGGATTAGAATTTCTGCAATACTTTCAGAAGTGTCATGTTATTATTTACTAGTCTGTTTACTAGTTGACTTCGTGATGTAAACATGTTGTTAGAGATTTAACACACTAGTTTGTTACTATTTATTATAAAGTAATTTACTTTAGCTAAAATATAATGCACTATTTAGTTGTACATACATATATATATATATTCAAGAGTTTTATTATCAAAATAGTTAAAAATGCTACATGAAATAATTTGTATAAAAGTCACTGTGTGTTACTTATGTACAAAAACATTAAATTAAAACAATTTTAAAAGTTGTTTAACCACACAACCATTAACAGTTGTAAAAATTACAAAAATACGATTAGTGATAGTAGTAAAAAGTACTAAACAGTACATTGTAAATTGTGGTGATATAAAATAAGACGCTTGGTAATTTGTTACATCCATACATTCCAGGTTATCAGCATATTATTAAAAGTCTTAAACCTCTTTCTATTGCCCACTTCAGAGCTGCAAAAGAATTTGGTGTTATGATGAGTTTGACATTATAATTAGCTGATTTAATATGTACTTGTCTGCGCAAACATCGTTTTGTTAAAAGTTTGGGCATTAAGCAAAGTTGGCAGTATAACAAGGTCTGATTGTATAGCATCAGAATACATGTACAATCAAAATTTAAAATCCTATAATTTCGGTTATAGGCCAGTGGTCACTTAGATATTAAGTGCTCAATGAATCTTTAACAGTGACACAATACTAGGACAAATAAATGCCCAGTGGTCAAAGTGCTCAATGAATCTTTAACAGTGACACAATACTTGATCGTCAAAAAACCGGTCATATTTAGGACACAAATGTGTTGTTTTGTGTTGGTTGGTGGTGTGTTGTTTTGTGTTTGTGTGGTTTTTGGTGCCCAGTGGTCAAAGTGCTCAATGAATCTTTAACAGTGACACAATACTTGATCGTCGAAAAATCGGTCATATTTAGGACACAAATGCCCAGTGGTCAAAGTGCTCAATGAATCTTTAACAGTGACGCAATACTCGATCGTCGAAAAATCGGTCATATTTAGGACACAAATAAATGCCCAGTGGTCAAAGTGCTCAATGAATCTTTAACAGTGACACCATACTTGATCGTCGAAAAATCGGTCATTTTTAGGACAAATAAATGCCCAGTGGTCAAACCTTTAGGCAGTTACATATAAGGCGATATAAAAAAACTCGGCTGTATGTGCCGTGGATGTCAAGACCTTATGTGGACACATATGTACATGCTTCTTCCTCCATTGTATAACACAATCTTCAATTAACAATAGCTGCCTCAAACCAAATGATGATGACTATGACACTTCATCATAACTAGAATCATCCCCTTGAACTTGAACAACAAAAGTCGACAATGTGTCATCATCTTGTGCCATACAAATCAAGTTTAGTGATTCAATCACAAATTGTAAACACTTCATAGTCAGCCACTGTGAAGTGATAATCGCCCATGAGGATGCTACTGGATGCGTTCTCTCCGCCGTACGAATGAGGCAAGTTGGAGTACGAATCCATGTTTTGATCACAGTCGCTAGAGATGGACAGGTCGGCTCCGGCACCAAATATAGGACCAAAACTGAAAAAAAAGCGCATCATTCGTGAATAACTGTTTACTTGTACTGTTCTATGCTAGTTAACCCTATGAGGACCAAAGAACACATTTGTGCCAAAACTTATGTAGCCTGACCAAAACTTAAAATGTATGTAACCTGACCAAGCCTTAAAATGTATGTAACCTGACCAAAACTTAAAATGTATGTAACCTGACCAAAACTTAAAATGTACGTAACCTGACCAAAACTTAAAATGTATGTAACCTGACCAAAACTTAAAATGTATGTACCTGACCAAAACTTAAAATGTATGTAACCTGACCAAAACTTAAAATGTACGTAACCTGACCAAAACTTAAAATGTATGTAACCTGACCAAACCTTAAAATGTATGTAACCTGACCAAAACTTAAAATGTATGTAACCTGACCAAAACTTAAAATGTATGTAACCTGACCAAAACTTAAAATGTATGTAACCTGACCAAAACTTAAAATGTATGTAACCTGACCAAAACTTAAAATGTATGTAACCTGACCAAAACTTAAAATGTATGTAACCTGACCAAAACTTAAAATGTATGTAACCTGACCAAAACTTAAAATGTATGTAACCTGACCAAAACTTAAAATGTACGTAGCCTGACCAAAACTTAGTGTATGTAACCTGACCAAAACTTAAAATGTATGTAACCTGACCAAAACGTAAAATGTATGTAACCTGACCAAACCTTAAAATGTATGTAACCTGACCAAAACTTAAAATGTATGTAACCTGACCAAAACTTAAAATGTATGTAACCTGACCAAAACTTAAAATGTATGTAACCTGACCAAAACTTAAAATGTATGTAACCTGACCAAGCCTTAAAATGTATGTAACCTGACCAAAACTTAAAATGTATGTAACCTGACCAAAACTTAAAATGTATGTAACCTGACAATTATTTCATAAAATTTCCTTTTTCTGGCAAGATGTTGTACAGATACAAGTACAACTTTTGCATGATTGAAATAAACCAACCAGAAATTTAATAGTTTTCATAACAGTTGCAACTTAGCAGCTTATGGTCCTCAAGGGGTTAATACGCTATAATCAGTAAGCACGATATCTTGCCATGCAATATTTCATGTTTTATCATAAACTGGTTGTGAGCCATTGCAAGCTGATTGCTTGTCTCTGCGACGACCAATGTTTTAAAAAGCAAATGAATGTTGTTTTTACGCTGCTTCTAGAAGACAGAAAATTAAAGCAAAAAAAAACACCCTTCATAATAAAGCTTAAAAAAACCGTTTTGAAATTTTGTACCCCTTACAATAGTGTCTTATTGCACACAGGGCTTGCATTAGAGGCAGCAGAAGGTAATAGAAGTAACACTGTATAAAACTTACAAATTTAAACTCTCATCATGACTATTGGGCACAGCCTTTTTAAGGTATGTTGTGTGAAACAACTTTAGATAACATTGTGTAAAGTTTGAAAATAAACAAAGCATTATTAGTGCACACTTCACTAACTAACTAAGCAAACGTTTAAATTACTTTGTGTTGTCAATAAATTGAATAATATTTTTTGGTGAGCCAGTGGTGCATGCTGCGATAGTGAACCAGTGATATTTTACCAATTGGCAGGACCGTTTTAAATTACTATGATTTTTTTTCTTAAGTTACGTAAGTCTTTCAAACAGGTAAACGTAATGCTAAGTAATGTAACTTTGTATGGAAAGTTTTTTTGTGACATACTTTAAAATTTCCTTTTCTTCCCCATCAAGTTTTGTACGCAACAGTATACTCACTTCGGATGATGCGACGTCGCGAACTTTTTGTTTACCAAATCAAATTTGGTTGGCGGTACCCCCTGATTGTTCACCAGAGTAAACAAAAATGTGCTGAAAGAGAAACAAATACCGTTTAACAGTACTGAAATGAAATAGCGAATGTGTAAACACATTTCAGGCATGAATGTTGTTTTCACGCTGCTTCTAGCAGTGAGAAAATTAAATCAAAAGAAAACACTTTTCATTATAGAGCATAAAAATTTGTTTTGAAATTTTGTAACCCTCGCAATACTGTCTTATTGCATGGAGGGCTTACATCAATAACAATATGAAATTAGAAAAAATTGAACTGTTGTTGTGTGATGCATAGTACATTTTAGCCAGATCGTAAAGTGTAAAGTCGTAAAGTAACAGAAATGACTTTCGAACCTCAGGTTTGAGAAAGAACAGTTTTCGTTTACTTTGCCAAACACCTCAGAAGAGAGAATAGTTCATTTACTTGTCCAAAACTAAATTGCAATAACGACATTGTTATAGTTCACTTTACACTAATTCTAGACGCAGCATGTTTCGTTCTACACTGCCTCTTTTCTCTCCTCTGTACCTCCACCCTAGTTTTGGGAAGCCTAAACTGTGTTTTTATACCAGCTACTTTGCATGGATAATCCAAGAAGTGATTACAAAAAACTAGGTAAGTGGTGCCCTCTAGGTCGTGATGTTTCACAATAGTTCGAGACTGGTACTACTAATTACAAGTTTAGCACAACAAAGGAACAAAAATCATGCATGCTTTGTAAAAATATTCTTACAGAAATGAAATTAAATGTTTAAACAGTTGACAAATTATCCCAAACAATCATACAAAACTGAACAAGACTGTTCAGAAAACCAATAATTCTCTAACGGAGCAATTTATTCATCACCAGAATAAATTGCAACAAAATCCCGTAGTAAGTGCATTTAATTGTGCGGATTGCATCATCTTGCATTCCATCTATTAAGCCTTCGCTTACTGGTACTTTTTCATTCACAAACCACTGTTCAGAAAAACCAATAATTCTCTAACGGAGCAATTTATTCATCACCAGAATAAATTGCAACAAAATCCCGTAGTAAGCGCATTTAATTGTGTGGATTGCATCATTTTGCATTCTTTCGTTTAAACCTTTGCTTACTAAAACTTTTCCATTCATAAACCACTGAAACCTTTACCAATGCTGCATCATACAAACATGTTAACATTTCAACATAATAGCAGAAAAAATGCCAGCAGGTTTAAAGCAAAATGATATAATTTACCAAAGGCTAACTGAATTTTGTTGCTCAAGATCAGTAACTGATTCAATTTGGAAGCCATACTTAACTTCTATAGCAATGTATTCCTTGAATGCATGTTATTAAACAGGGGCCATCCACATATAACGATATCAAGTTTTCGGCGGATTTCGAAAACCTACCTACCTTGCATTATCTTGAAGACTTGCTTCTTGAAAAAATAAAATGAAAATGAACCAAATAATGTCCATTCAGTTGGACAAAACACTAAAAAATTTTCAAACATAAGTGGCAGATACACTTACTTGTCCGAAGCCACATACCGTCCGCGTGGTGGCGCCTTACTCGTCCAAGCGACGTCACTGTAACCACCGCAAACGTTACCGCGGCTGCTCTGAAAAGGTAGACAAACTTATGACATCTATCTATAAATATATATATATAATATAATGTCATGTAATGTAATGTCATGTCATGTCATGTCATGTCATGTCATGTAATGTAATGTAATGTGACATGTCATGTCATGTCATGTCATGTCATGTCATGTAATGTAATGTAATGTAATGTAATGTAATGTAATGTAATGTAATGTAATGTAATGTAATGTAATGTAATGTAATGTAATGTAATGTAATATAATATAATATAATATAATATAATATAATATAATATAATATAATATAATATAATATAATATAATATAATAGAAGTTTTTTATCTTTACAACCAAAACGGTAGCACAGCACAAAGCTACAAAATGTAAAATTTTTTAAAAGAATAAAAAGGCAACAGTGACAGGCGCTATTACACTGTTTCAAGATACATGAACGAAATAAATTAAAATTATTCTAAACTCGTGTTTGGAAATTAAATAAACCCAATGAGATAAAACCGTTCTCGAATCTTTCTGTTCTGCATCTAGGTAAGGGGTAGTTCAGATAGTGGCGAGTTCAATATCTATGAGTATGGGCATCTGGCAACAAAGAGTGGATTATATTATTAGGATCTTGAATTCACATGTGGAAAGTTGCGCAGTGAAACACCAACAATATTCCAAATTTAAAGCCAGCTGTACCTTTGTACAATGTCTTATGATTCTAGTTCCTATTACTTCTACGATAAAAAAAAATAGT
>JAQGDQ010000611.1:0-72500 GCA_030141605.1 Tubiluchus corallicola
TCAACAACATCGTCAGCAACAACAGCAATAACGGCGTCATCAACGAGCATGGGTCCCTCACCCAACATCGTTTTTGTCAACCGGAAGAAAGCATCCGACCAGGATAAAGATAAATGAATATTTTTTAAATAGTAAAGGTACACCCCATCGGGATAAAGATAAATGAATATTTTAAAAAGTAAATACACTTCAGTCTCTGGCAATTTTAGTCTAATAGTAAAGCGCCTCAGTTTTTTTTCTCTTTGTACATCTAGTCTAGATAAAAGTAAAATTTTAAATACCCTATTGTCAAAAAAGAAATCTTTCAATAAAAATGTGGCTAATGCAACTTGTGAGTTTTTGGGATTATATATATATATCCTCACCTAAAAAATACTGACTCGTTGAAATTCGTGCAGACTAGAAGGCTGCGGGCATTCAATTTTATCTAGACGGCAGCTGTCCTACTGTCTGCTTGCTGTACATTCCAACGGGCTTTTTTTAAAAACAGGTACACGCACTTAAATAGCCGCGGGTGTCACGTCTCGCAAGTCAATTAACGGATTAAGCCCTCATTAGCTAGGTAGTCGAGTCAATTACCGGATTAAGCAATAGACACGTGCCTGCCTTGGCGTCTGATCAGATGAGTGCATTCGTTGCGGGTTTAAACATGCGAGTTAGTACAGATAGAAAGATTTTTACAAAATAGACACGTGCCTGCCTTGGCGTCTGATCAGATGAGTGCATTCGTTGCGGGTTTAAACATGCAAGTTAGTACAGATAGAAAGATTTTTACAAAATGAAAAGATAATTTTAACTAACATTAGTTATTATTGTTCTGTCGGATAAAAAAGTGGATGACGACCAAAGATCAGACTCTGCTTTAGGTAATACCGCATCATCATCGTCGTCATCATCATCATCGTTGGATACAGTTGACAAAAAAATAAAGAAACCCAGAAATTAATCATGCTCGGCGACGCGTGAGTAGACTGTATGTTACACGCGGTAACGTTCGTGCTAATGGTCGGCCCGTGCTAACAATCGTGCTCGGCGGTGTGTGCGCGTGTGAGTAGACTGTATGTTGCACGATGCGACCGCATTGGATGGAGCGAAGAAGGCTTTTTCGGTGACGGCATCCATCCATCTCGGATAAAGGTAGGATAAAATTTTTAAAAATTGTATTGCAACTTAGACGCGCATAAAAGAACATTCTAACCCGGATGAGGGTGGGGTAAAATTTTTAAAAATTGCAAGGCAATTTAGACTCGCATAAAAGAACATCCTAACCATTTAGCGACGACGACGAGACTGCTGCACGTGGGTAGAGAAATCTTTTAGCCCATTATCTAGCTAGCTAGGCGGCGAGAGTCGATTACCGGATTAGCCACAATTAGGGTGGAGCAAGCAAAGTGCGCAGCGAGCGCGTGTCGAACGGACGACTGCATTTACCGCAGAGGGGGGGGGGGGGTGTTCTCGTCGGGCGCACCCCCCCCCAAAAACGTGCGCGAGTCCCAACCGTCACTCCTAATCCTTAAATCGAGCACTTAACTAGCGCAACAATAGACCCACTTCACTTTTTTAGGGGGGTGATTTTTGTTCCCACCCCCGGCAGTCGAGGGGGGCGTGGCCCGTCGACCAACCGTCACTCCTAATCCTTAAATTGGTCACTTAACTAGCACGACAATAGAGCCACTTCACTTTTTTAGGGGTGTTTCCGGATTTTCGCACTTTTTTAGGGGTGTTTTTCCCCACCCCCCCCCCGGGGAAATCCCCACCCCCCGGGGAAATCGGCCAGAGGCAAAACATCTATACTACTGACGCCTTTGTAATAATAATAATGATAGTGATGGTGACGATGACGACGACGACGACGACAAAAACAACAACAATAATAATAATCAGAAAAATAATTAAGATTCACTTGTCGAACCATACCTTCTTCACATGTGCTGCCAAAGAATCCTGGTGCACACATGCAAGAGAATGAATTTAGAGCAGGAGAACACATCCCGCCATTTAAGCAAGGATTTGGTGAACATGTGTCTATAAACGAAAAATACAGGGTAATAACAATCAGACTGTAACAAAGATTTGCTCCAACGCATCATTAAAAATACAAAAAACTGTTTGGGTCAACCTGTGATTTCAATGTGGTTTACTTTATGTAAGAAAGGAACATAAAACATAAGAGCTGTACTTCACACATCATACTTTACAATCAAGTAGACAATGAAGATTGAAAATAAGTAGTAAAGTGTGTTGGGGGAATCATGCAATGAGGATATTTAACGCAAAATATAATTTAGATTGATGAAACTGGCATAACAATGACTAAAAATATACAGCCGCATTTCACTTACTTGTTTCACATGTGGAACCAGTAAATGCTTCAGCACAAATGCACGTAAATGAATCTGCACCATTACAACAGGTGCCATCATTTAAGCAAGGTGAGGTCGCACAAAAGTCAACTAAGAGAAGATAACAAAATCACTTGCACATTTCAAAGATCTGTCAAGTTGGTACTATAAAATGGGCCTCGTACTGCAAAATATAACGTTCATGGTTTTTATTTAAAAAAGGAAATTTTCACCACATGTTTAGGACAAATTTCAAAACACTGACATCTTAAACATGGCAGTAAAGATGTGTCAATACATTATACCAATTTGACAGCCAGCATAAGAAATATGGAATTACTTAAAAATTTCGAATAAGCAAACTTATACTAGCATCAAACTTTGCAAAATGAAATTTTTAATAAAATTAGGGCTTAGGATTACTTTGTACAACTTTTTTCCAAAGGCAAGTGGTTTGCTTTTTGTAAGAAAGGAACATAAAACATAAGAGCTATATTTCACACATCATACTTTACAATCAAGTAGACAATGAAGAATGAAAATAAACAGTAAAGTGTGTTGGGGAATCATGTAATGAGGATATTTACCACAAAATATAATTTAGATTGATAAAACTGGCATAACAATAACTAAAAATATACAGCCACATTTCACTTACTTGTTTCACATGTGGAACCAGTAAATCCATCAGCACAGATGCATATAAATGAACCTTGGTGATTAATGCAGCTGCCATCATTTAAGCAAGGTGAGTTCACACAATTGTCAACTAAAAAAATGTTACAATTGAGTTATACGTAACAGAAAATTATGTGTATTTAGTAAAGTAGCATTTATTATTTAATTGGTACGCTATCATTTCAATCCCTAACATGCAGATATAAACCTTTGTATCAGTGATTTGTTTCCTACACTGCCTCTGCAGCACAGCTCTTAACACCTTATAACACAACTCTTTTCATTATTTCCAAATTAATGACTCATTATTCTAATATGACTTAAAGTTGTAGTTTGGCATGTCAGTAATGGACGCCTTTGTAATAATAATAATGATAATAGTGGTGGTGATGATGACGACGACGACGACGACAAAGACAACAACAATAATAATAATCAGAAAAATTATTAAGATTCATTTGTCGAACCATACCTTCTTCACATGTGCTGCCAAAGAATCCTGATGCACACATGCAAGAGAATGAATTTAGAGCAGGAGAACACATCCCGCTATTCAAGCAAGGATTTGGTGAACATGTGTCTATAAACGAAAAATATAGGGTAATAACAATCAGACTGTAACAAAGATTTGCTCCAAAGCATCATTAAAAATACAAAAAACTGTTTGGCTCAACCTGTAACTTCAATGTGGTTTACTTTTTGTAAGAAAGGAACATAAAACATAACAGCTGTACTTCACACATCATACTTTACAATCAAGTAGACAATGAAGAATGAAAATGTACGGTAAAGTGTGTTGGGGGAATCATGTAATAAGGATATTTACCACAATATATAATTTAGATTGACAAAATCACTTGTACAATTCAAAGATCTTTCAAGTTGGTACTATAAAATGGGCCTCGTACTGCAAAATATAACTTTCATGGTTTTCATTTAAAAAAGGAAATATTAACCACATGTTTGGGACAAATTTCCAAACACTGACATCTTAAACATGGCAGTAAAGATGTGTCAATACGTTACATCAATTTGACAGTCAGCATAAGAAATATGGAATTACTTAAAAATTTCGAATAAGCAAACTTATACTAGCATCAAACTTTGCAAAATGAAATTTTTAATAAAATTAGGGCCAAGGATTACTTTGTACAACTTTTTTCCAAAGGCAAGTGGTTTGCTTTTTGTAAGAAAGGAACATAAAACATAAGAGCTATATTTCACACATCATACTTTACAATCAAGTAAGCAATGAAGAATGAAAATAAACAGTAAAGTGTGTTAGAGGAATCATGTAATGAGGATATTTACCACAAAATATAATTTAGATTGATAAAACTGGCATAACAATAACTAAAAATATACAGCCACATTTCACTTACTTGTTTCACATGTGGAACCAGTAAATCCTTCAGCACAAATGCACGTAAATGATTCTGCACCATTAATACAGATGCCATCATTTGAGCAAGGCGAGGTCACACAAAAGTCAACTAAGAGAAAGTAACAAAATCACTTGTACATTTCAAAGATCTGTCAAGTTGGTACTATAAAAAGGGCCTCGCATTGCAAAATATAACTAATATGGTTATCATTTAAAAAAGGAAATATTAACCACATGTCTGAGACAAATTTCAAAACACTGACATCTTAAACATGGCAGAGTAAAGATGTGTCAATACGTTACATCAATTTGACAGTCAGCATAAGAAATATGGAATTACTTAAAAATTTCGAATAAGCAAACTTATACTAGCATCAAACTTTGCAAAATGAAATTTTTAATAAAATTAGGGCCAAGGATTACTTTGTACAACTTTTTTCCAAAAGTCAAGTGGTTTACTTTTTGTAAGAAAGGAACATGAAACATAAGAACTGTATTTCACACATCATACTTTACAATCAAGCAGACAATGAAGAATGAAAATGAACGGTAAAGTGTGTTGGGGGAATCATGTAATGAGGATGTTTACCACAAAATATAATTTAGATTGATGAAACTGGGCATAACAATAACTAAAAATATACAGCCGCATTTCACTTACTTGTTTCACATGTGGAACCAGTAAATCCTTCAGCACAAATGCACGTAAATGAATCTGCACCATTACAACAGGTGCCATCATTTAAGCAAGGTGAGTTCACACAAAAGTCAACTAAGAGAAAATAACAAAATCACTTGTACATTTCAAAGATCTGTCAAGTTGGTACTATAAAATGGGCCCCGTACTGCAAAATATAGCTTTCATGGTTTTCATTTAAAAAAGGAAATATTAACCACGTGTTTGGGACAAATTTCAAAACACTGACATCTTAAACATGGCAGTAAAGATGTGTCAATACATTATATCAATTTGACAGCCAGCATAAGAAATATGGAATTACTTAAAAATTTCGAATAAGCAAACTTATACTAGCATCAAACTTTGCAAAATGAAATTTTTAATAAAATTAGGGCTTAGGATTACTTTGTACAACTTTTTTCCAAAGGCAAGTGGTTTGCTTTTTGTAAGAAAGGAACATAAAACATAAGAGCTATATTTCACACATCATACTTTACAATCAAGTAGACAATGAAGAATGAAAATAAACAGTAAAGTGTGTTGGGGAATCATGTAATGAGGATATTTACCACAAAATATAATTTAGATTGACAAAATCACTTGTACAATTCAAAGATCTTTCAAGTTGGTACTATAAAATGGGCCTCGTACTGCAAAATATAACTTTCATGGTTTTCATTTAAAAAAGGAAATATTAACCACATGTTTGGGACAAATTTCAAAACACTGATATCTTAAACATGGCAGTGAAGATGTGTCAATACATTATATCAATTTGACAGCCAGCATAAGAAATTATATGCAAGATACGTGGAATTACTTAAAAGTTTTGAATAAATAAATTTATACTAGCATCAAGCTTTGTAAAATACATTCTTTAATAAAATTAGAGCTTAGGATTACTTTGTATAACTTTTTTCCAAAAGTCAACAAAACTAATTGCCAGTTTCAGCCTGGTTCAGTTTTCACTATCATTACCATTACCTTCTTTATTGAAAATAGATTCAGATGCACTGTTCATCATCGTAATAAAGTGTTTAAAAATCACACTGATCCATGTTTGATAAATTGTTAATAAACTAGTATAGATGTAACTCTAGAACTGTCTATAGCATAAAACAGTGTTTTTTTAATTTGACTTGTGTAAGCTCATTTGGGGCAACAAAACCATCAATTTAAGTATACTTCAATTTCAAACTCGCTGTATCAACTTTAGCGTAGTGAACAATAAGTTTTACCTGTTTCACACAGAATTCCTATAAATCCAAGCGGGCAAGTGCAAGTGAAAGACCCCACCCCGCCAGTCATGCAGTCGCCATTATTCTGGCAAGGATTTCCAGTGCAGAGATCTGTAAAATTGTTACCATGGATATTATAAACACAGTTTTTTAGTATTTGTCCTCTGATGTTGATCTTTGAAACCAAATGAAAAAGCACTACGAGACATCACAATTTAACATACTGGGACACTCCGAGATTAAAAAGCTTGATCTTGTACTTTAAATTTAGTTGTTTAGTCAATAGTTTAAGACATCTTTACACAAAATTCCTTCAACATCTTTTTCTCAATAATTGGTTTGTCATTGAAAATTTTGATATATTGAATGTGTCACAGACAGGTGTCATTTTCATTGTGGATATGTCTAGGTCAATTGCCAATTTTTCAAAAACAAAAGACAATTTTAAAAACTATATAGAATTAGGGAATATAGTTTAAAAAACAAACCAAATGAGCTCTATAATAAAAGCAAGATAAGCACAACTGTCATTTGCTGCTGAAATGAGCTCTTGTTGCAATAACATACATGACATGCTGTGGTTTTTAACTCACCTGTTTCACACCTGGCGCCTGCAAATCCTAGTTGGCATGTGCAAATAAACGAGTTAACTGCATCGTGACATGTCCCACCATTTATACAAGGAGTCGATTGACATTCATCTATATCTGTTGAAAAGCAAACCACAACCATTAACAATTTGCAACATGTTAGTTCGTTTATGCGTCTGCAATAGTTCTGCGGTAATGGATGCCAAACTCATTAAGACTAGAGGGACCGGAAAACTTTAACACCTAGAAGGACCAACATGCATCAATGTATGCAATCATATCAATCAGTCCTATGCAAAATTAACACTAATAGTTATCAGTCAGATTTCACTAAAATTCAACAATAAATCAGAAAATTAACAAATGATTTGAGTTCGTATAAAATTGAAGCAATTTTTACATTACAATTATAATGACTCATCTAATAGCAGATTTCGCAGTGCTTCGAGAACCTGCATTGAGTCAAGTCGTCTGGTGGAATTCCTGAGAGCCGACAGTCAAAAAAGTTCAGACCACAAGATTTTAGCTTGTAAAATAAGGCGTCGAAATGAGTTCACGGATTTACATTCACATTTACTAGAGTTATGCTAGTACATTGTGGTGATTTTCCATGTACAATATGTTCAGCGTCAATAAGCATTTTCACAGATTCGTTATGTGCACGCGCAATTGCTGCATGTTAAAGGTTAAGTGTACTACAACAACGCGTCTCAGCTACAACCGTCACGTGACATGTGGATAAAACAAACCCCAGTTTAATAACTTCAATTGTTTTATGTGGACTTTACTTAATAATTATTATTCATTAATCTGTGCGGGATTTTGTTTGGGAACAAGAAAAAATAAATTAGGTAAGGTCTTATAGCTAGCATTTGTCCCCTTTTCATAATAACTATTACAATAGCATGGGTTGCGAGGTCTTGTCATTTGTGCACGCATGCGCTGTCTGGTAACCTTTGACCTTCTCGCAATCGTCATCAAACGCTGGAACTGTGAAAAGGCTTATTGACGCAGATGATCCTTCTAGACGGTAACCTACTTGAACAAGGCTAAATCGGCATTTCAGTCCTGAAATTCAGTGCAATAGTAGTTAGAACTAAACTACATAAATGCATAAACGGAGATCTTAGAGAGAAGAACATAAATGAAGAGATGGTCAACAACAGGAATGCATGGAGAAGACTCATTCACAACGGCGACCCCGCATAGGGAAAAGCTGAGAAGAAAAAGAAGTAGTTAGAACTAAACTAGGAAAAGTAAAAAATAAGTATTTGACAGATGTGCACAGAATAAAAAACTGCATCAATTGACACAATTCGTTTTGTGTTAAAGGCTTGTCAAATAACAGGTTAACATCATCTGGTCTTAGTGGACTGACCATAACAATTTGTCACTCACCTGTTTGACAACGGTTGCCCGTGAAACCTGGTTCACAAATACAATTGAAATTGTCACATTGTCCGTGCTCGCAAGGAGGGAAGCAGATATCAACTGAAAGGATTACGCATATACTTTACCACAAAAAAAGTTCTAGTAAGAGCTGCACTATAGAAAGATTAACAATTTCTTATAACAAATTACTCTAAAAGTGCAGATTTGTTGCGTACAAATAATATAATTTGTGACAGTGCATTTACAGTCTTCCTAGCTTGTGTATGTCAAGTGTACATCAATACAGCAATGAGGGATATAAAATGTGTGGTGAGACATCATGCTTGTCAGAAAGATAATTTTTATGACACTTTGGAGATTTTATCATTGAATTTGTAGCAATCTTATGCTCAGGTTTTACTTAAAATAGCTCTCAATAAACTACTGAGAGGTAATCATCTAACATAATGCAAATCTAATTCTGAATGACAAGAAAAGTGGAATTTAATTTTTAAAAAATCCCATAATGAAAAAAGAAGTTTGACTCCAAGTATTATTGGGCGAGGGATTCATTGATTAGAGTCTTGAATTTAAGATAGAAAATGAAAACCCGATTTTCGCCATCGATGCAGGACTCATTCTAGTATATTCCTGTAAAGTTTTATGAAAATCCATTGTGAATTGGTAGAGCTTTGGCTTTCTTTCGAAAATGATGTTATTGCTGCCATCTTGAAGACGGATCTAAGTTCTAATTCCGTCATAACCGTATGAAACTTCGTGACAAACCACTGCGAATTCACTGAGCCTTAGGCTTTTTTCTCGATATGTCATCCCAAAGACAAGAACAACATTCAGAAGAGCAACGACTTGGGTGGAATTTCTCGACCAACAAGGACAAAATACTACATAATAAGCTACTGCTGCAATTTAACCACGCGTGAAAAAAGAAAAAAAAAGATCACATGAACTTACTAATGGTAATTTTTGCGAAGTTTTTTATATTATTAACTTAATAAGAAGATGCCACACAAGAAATGATATAATCACAGAAACAACGGAACAGCAGATAAAAAACACAATGGCGAATACAGAAGTACGAAATCACAGACCAGTCACAGAGCTTTAGGAAAAGAGACGACAAAATCTTCTAACTTATGGACTTGTTACAACCAATCCCCAAACACCCTTACGGTTTTTCATCCTGGTAGAGGCGTGGAAGAGACACTCATCATTGTGTAGCCTGGTTTCTCCTCTTTCCAAAGAGTTGTAAAATTCTCACCAAGACCCACCAAGCGCCGCTGAGACGCGTCCAGAGCAAACAGCGTCCATAAAAAAGTCGATTTGTGCAACTGTTTGGGCATACCCGAGGAAAGAGGAAGAAATGGTCCACGAGGGACGAATGATTCGCTAGAAGAGATGTCCACTAGACGAAACGAGAAGGGTATATCTATGTGTTATAATAATCCGAAATACGTTTATTCCATGCAGGACAATGAAGGCACAATAAAATCATTAGTGGTCACAAACTGAGAAAGACAACTCCTATTAGACTACACCTAGATTATGCAAATGTTGCTAGGGGACCAAGGTTTATTGGAGATGCTCAACTCATAGAAAATGTGAAACGAAGGACTGCCAAGCTGGTTCCGTCATTCAGTGACTTGGATTACACAGAAATACTAAGAAAATTAAGCATTCCATCTTCACAATACAGAAGCCAACACAAGTGACATGATTCAGGTTTCATGAATGATCATTAAAATGGATATTTTGGAACTCTCTAAACCCAGAACTAGATTGGATGTGAAGAAGTAGGATATGAGGAAGTAGGATGTAAGGAAGTACGCCTTCAGTAACCGAGTAGTAAACAGTTGGAATGGTCTAAGCAACAAAACTGAAGCATCTAAATCAGTGAATTTAAACAAAATTTAGAATAAGAGTGGAATGAAAAAAAGTTTCTTGTACCATACACACACTAATGTCAGTAGAGAACAGGCATTACAGGTGATCCATGGATCTACCTCTTGCCTTAACATTGGATATGGATATGGATCTGGAAGGCTCATATACGGTGTTCCGTCAATAGACGTTTTCTCGAACCTGACCTCCCGATGTGTAGGAAACTAACACGAAAAGAAAACAAAAGAATGTCTCAACGGCGCTTGTTGGGGGGGAGTCTTGGGGTAGAATTTTCTAGCTCTTTGGAACGAGAAGAAAGCTGATGACACGACAGTGTGTGCCTCTTTTACAAGCGAGTACACCAAGAAGTACATAATGGGAGAAACCTATTGGCACTGTTGCGCTGTTGACGGCAATATTCTACAGCTCCTAGAGTTGGAATACTGATAATAGGACTTATATGCCTTGCTCTGCGTGTATGGGGTTAATCAAGGCTTTATTGGGCGTCAGACAGACTAAATGTAACGATCTTGCTTTAATTGAATCTGGATACCCAGCTCCTTACTTTTCGCTATGAACCTTTAATGAAAACTGTCGCCATAGCAAGGAAAGCAGGCAGGAAACTTCTTAGATATCTTGACCAGCGTCAGGCGCATTACCGGCCAGACTATACACCCCAGCAGAGAGTTTTGTTAGAAGAAAGCATAAGGAATCGGGTTAATTTTACACGTTGTGTAACCTACTTGGAATTGAACCCCGGTCTCGAAACTCCTCGTTTTTAATCGACAATATTTGAGCATCATCGGAGAAGCTTCACAAAAATGCGTCTTTAACATAGGCTGCGGATAGAAACGGGTAGATGGGCGAGACAGTCAAGGGAAAACAGACTTGTAGGGACATTCAAACTGAGAAACCCGTTATACAGACATGCCCCCTAACCAGGGCCTTTTCAAGGGGGGGGGGGAAGTGGGGATACTTCCCTGGGGCCTCACCCTCCAGAGGGGCGCGAGGTAACATGCTTTATGCGAACATACTGCCTCCTCTCTCTCTCTCTCTCTCTCTCTCTCTCTCTCTCTCTCTCTCTCTCTCTCTCTCTCTCTCTCTCTCTCTCTCTCTCTCTCTTTCGCTCCCTCTCTCTCTCTCGCCGCACGCGCGCCGTTTGCAGTGTTGACAAGTATTAAGGACTAGTCTTCAGAATAAACCAGTTTTTCTTTCAATTGTTTTTTCCTTTAACAACTGTATAACTCCACATTTTCTCTTCGAAAATGCTTCTCTGGCATTCTAGCAGTTCAAAAATTTTGTGGGCGCCCCCCCCCCCAGGGGGCCTCACACGCTCCACTTTCCCGGGCCTCGCTAAGGCTGAAATAGGCCCTGCCCCTAACATCTAATATTGGAAACCGCTAGTACAATGTAAACTTTGCTGATTTAACTCATTTCTTTGAGCACCCTAATTGTTACGTAATAAGTCATGAAATTTTGCAACTTTCATGCTGATTTACTAATTAATATGAAGTGATTGTCGTGTAGTGAAGGTTATAAATGGTATGACACAGTTCTGCGTATAGGCATTTTGCTTATAGATTTACCGTTGTGTTTCTTTAACAAATTATAAGTATTACCTTGTATGGATAACACTGTTTTTGATGCTTTATCCTTGAGTAGAAAATGTGCGCAAAGTGACATTTAAACTAAAATCACTAATGTATCGATTGTGGCATATATATCGTTCTTCATGTATACATGTAATTTGATTTAGTCAATAAACTACATGCATACATAGTGAGTTTCAGAAGAATAAAACACAATTGCAAATAGAAACTGCGCCGTAAATGTATTGGATTGATTTCTGCCATTGATAATGACAGTTGCTGTCGAAACGATCGTCTGCGCTTAAGAAACGCCACTTTGATTTCTAGAAGCTGGGTCTCTCACGTATTTAATGACCCAGTGAACCCCATAACTTTAACATGAAAACGGAAAAGGATGCAGACTGTCTGCTAGGATTTTGTCATTTTTACTTACAACGACCACCAATAATCTCCGTATGAACTCCTGTCGGTTTGTCCAAGACACCCATAATGATCAAGGCAGCCTTAAATAAAAAATACCAGTCATTTCTATTGACAAATACTAAACAAGTAAGCCTGGGTAAGAAATACGTGTCACGTCTCATACATATAAAATTTCGAAATACCACATTTTGAAAGTATAGATGCACCACATTCTGGGCTGAGCCATTCTAATTGGACAATGTGCGTGATTATTAAACACAGAACAATATACAGACATTTTCACATGCAGTTCAAAATACCACTGGTGAAATTTCATATCGTCCTGGATCTAATCTTGTTACATACGCAAAGTTCACAAAAGCAGCTATACGCGCTCGCTTTTCCAGTTGCTCTCGGTTAAGAAATTTATGGGAGTTCTGTTAACACATTTGCAAAATTAGTGAACGTAAGTTCCACCACTTCGGGAATTTGCTAAAGACAAATAGATAGACCAATTATTCATTGCCGTTAAAACATATAAGCAACTGCATATAGCCACTGCTACAAACAAGGTGCCAGCATACCAGACAGACATCTTATAATGACTTGATCGCTAATAGATAGATTAGCTCCGCCCAACTTGATGACGTAACACACTTGTATGGCTGGAGAAAATAATAATAATAATAATGCCCACTTGACCTTAACTCTCGCAGTATATTTCAATGCATTTTTTGCACGACTTTGTGAGCCGCTTTCCTTGCGCAACTCAGATGAAGGAGGAGGCTAAACAAAGGGGACCCCCGCTGGTTGATTGACTTTTCTCAATCTATGTATTGGTAATAGCGTCATTCCAATCTACCAAGTCGTAATAAAACTAAAAATGGCTACGTTCAAGTACAACTGCATATTGCAACACACAAGTGCCAATAAATTGGCAAAATTATACACGCACATACACACATGCACACACGCACACATATACAAAAGACATATGCGTACGAGGCGGGGGCTGCGTGTGCAGCCTCCCACCTCCACGGATTTGGGCAAATACATTTTCTTTCGTGCAATAATTATATTTATATTAAATATGCAATATTTATTACGTGACTGGTTCAACGTTATTAATATTACGATACTGAATGCGAGATAACAGATCTGACAGAAATTGCTAACAATTTTAATATCTTTTTTGTGACTGTTGCTCCTAACTTAGCTAAAAAAATTCCCACCAATAATAGAAGTCCTTATCACTACATTAAATATGGTATATGGGACTCTAACCATATATCTATATATCTAACCGAGTTTGTTGTAACACTTACAATGATAGCCTAAATAGGCTATTTAAAATGCAAGAAAGACTCACAAGACTCATTGCACATTCCCATTATGAAGCACAAACTAATGCTCTATTCAAAAATTGCGTTTACCTAAAATCGATGAGATTAATCAATTTAAAAATATCCGTTTTATGTACAAATTCTTGAACAATCTTACCAAGTTTTTTATTTGTAATAAAATTTTCCTTTTCCTTAAAATGGAAAGGCGAACAACTTCCATGCTCCAAGTGTAACACAAATGTTTTGAATCATTTTATGAAATATAAGGGCCCCATTCAGGCCCCATTCAGTAGAACAATAGAAAACCATATGGCATAAAAAATGTAAGAAATGTGAAACACCTGAAGGCCAAAATGAAAATGTTTTTACTTAGTTTCTATTAAATTGCGATTTTACTTTGAGCATAATATTGTATTGTAGTCGTCATATTTTTCTATATATGTCGTTTTTTTGTTTTATATTAGTACTTAGTATTTGATGCCAGCTTTCAGTGCCAATCAGCTTCCATTTAATATCGAAAAAACGCTAAACCAATCAACACACAGTATACAACAAATAAATTCAAATAATAAATATGGACACAATTCAGTCTGCAAAACGGCAACAAATATACTGAATGCTTGCCCACTTAATGTAAAATCTGTAGTGACTCTAAAAAAATTCAAAAATGAACTGAATACTATAGTAGCCTTCGAAAAATAACTAATATGAAAACATGAAACAACACGTGTTATCAACGTTGACCCAGTAGTCTGTAGTTAGTGACATATCAAAACCTGTCATGCATTAACACCAAGTCAACAAATTAAAACCCGCCACACACAAAGTCACTAACACAAAACATCCATAGAGCACCTAATTTGAATTTCAATTTGTAAATATTGTAAAGTTTTAAAATCTTAAATGTATCTAAAGTTTTAGTATAATTTGTCACTTGTTTTTAATTGTAAATTCATTTTTTAACACTATTGCTCACAGCAGTGGAAACACTCATTACACTTCATAGATGAGTAATTTTAACCGCAATAAAGAATTTTATTATTTTTATTATTTATACTATTGTGTATGATGCTTTTTAATTAGGTCGCATTTACTCTTTTGATTTGTTAACTGACAACTAACTTTTCAATGAGCACACTAACACTCGTTAGAAAATAGCTTTGAAAGAGATTGACCCAGTATAATTAGTAATGAAAGTATAGCAAGTGACTGTAACTTTTGTATAATCAACCTCGGACATAAGGGACACCTCGGGACCGGAAGAAATCGTCCTTTTTATCCGATGTCCCTTATAACCGAAGTTGAGTCAGACCGAGGATGTATCTAGACCTGCACTTTTCTGTACTTTTATCCATATTTTTATGGATTATTGCTACACATTCAGTGCAAACGGTATGTAGGAAGCTCCAAGATGTATGAGACCACAGAAACCGAGCTGTTCGAAGACCGAGTTTGCGAAAAATTGAGGTTAAAAATCGATCAATTTCGCTTTGATCATAGGGTCCCTTATATGCGAGGTAATTTACATGGGTTTCTACTACGCGAGACCTGACGATATCGTCCCTTATAACAGAAAGTCCCTTCTATCCGAGTACCATATATACGAAGATTTTTACATAGGAAAAACGTTACGAAAAATCGGGACCAATGTTGGTGGTCCCCTACAAGCGAGTGTCCCTTATAAGCGAGTACCTTATACCCGAGGTTGACTGTATATTTTCAAATATTTACATGTCGTGAAATAAAATAAACTAAAATACTAAACTAAACCGGAAATGAAGAAAAAACTCAAATATTTACTCACCGCAACTCTAAACCAAAGCCGAGAAGCCATATTCATCCTACAAAATTGTAACAACTTTTCAGGGAAAAGCTCCTACGTCCGTACACACCGGTAAACAAACAAACCGATGCAATTGACAGGCGTGCTCAAAATCTTCCGCACAAAAGTGGTCGTTAAACTTGTTTTGCTGAAGCATATGTTATGTAACTACTGTAGACTCACAGTGTACCTGTGGAGCGCAGATACAGTACAACAATTTCAGAAACTTACAGAAAGCCATGTAAGTCTTAAAGGTTAACTTGTTTCAATTGAACCATGTAACCAATGGATTTATTATTGTTTATATATAAACTTGTAAATTTCTAAATTTACAGGTTTATAAATTTGATTAGATTTGATTACTTTATTTTTATCACCAAAAATACATAAGAAGTAAGTAATAATTGTAATTAAATATGTTTTATAGTTGTAGCCTATATGTATAATATTATAGATATACGAACACTTGCTGCTAAAATATTTTATACTAATGGAGGGCTTTAGGGGTGTTTCGGTGAAAGAACAGACCGAGCCAAAACCTGGCTTCACTACAATACTATTTCTATAATTTTTACTGTTCGAAGTGATTAGTAAAATATAGCACTATATTTTAAGTAAAATGTGAGGTAAACATACCAAATAAACAATTAAATTCGCATGCGAAGATACTTTCAACTGTTTATTAATGTAGACACATTTCAAGTTGTCCATTTCATAAGTCTCAATGAATATCATTCAATGTAATTCTTATTAAAGAAACGATCAATTAAAATTATTAAATATTCAAACAATCCATAAAATGAATTACATGAACTGATATATCACAACATGTATATAATTATATGAACGTGTAATTGTAATACAATAATATTTCACACTATTTTAATGCTGATGATGTAAGCCTGTATATAGCACATTATTTCAGTAATGACACGTTATACAGCCTAATTACTAAGACCGGTTTTAAGCAAGTTAGTCCGATATGTTCAAACTGAGCTTCGCACCCAGGGAAGGGCCCCTCAAGCGGTGAATGTTATGATAAATTAATGGGTGACCACGACGTTTCTTGATGCTGTTAAAGCAGTGAAACTATTCAGTCTGTCCTCGTACACTTACGTTTTAATGTTTTTTGGCTGATCGTTTGTGTATTTGTTTTGCAGTTTCAGTTTATCGTCACCATGTACCTTTTTTAAAAAAAGTAATGCGTGCCCAAACATGCATGATTAGTTAGATCGTCATTGGATTTTAATTTTGCTAATTTATGGATGATGTTCAAACCCTCAACATAGATAGAACACTGTTAATGAGATTATATAAGATAAGCCTTGGAATACCCATATAATACAAAGTTGTGATGTTTAATAATGTCTCCAAAGTGTTTATATTGTTCTGCAGAATTAATTTTGTGGGGTGGAAGGCACCCCTAACAATTTTCTAATTGAGCCTCGCACCTCCTAGCGCCGGCATGCTGATTACAATAAATTTACAATAATACTATCACACAACACAAATAATGCACCCTCAACATGCAATTCTGCCCAACGTTCATAACTTATTTGATTGGTCTAGCGAGATCGTATATAGATGGCGCGCACAACATCATTCCCAGTGTGCCAGAGATGCAAGCTAGGCTGAAAAACCACAGGAAGAGCCTGTCTAGAACCATGGCAACATACTGCCAGTCTTCTTTTACCTAAAAACAAAGAAAGAGACTTTCTTAGCGTTTTATACGGCTAGATCCAATTGCTAAACATACATTTTTAAAAAGTATAAAACTATGCTTTACTTCCTTACCCCTACTTGAACTTAAGCATTTGTAAGGAAACTACTTTGAAACAAAGTAAGTAATATGTCCACATATTTACAAAGTTGACACGTGCATGTTTATTCGTTTGGAAATGCAGTTATACAATCTAAGGAAATAATGAAAAACATACATTTAAAGCACAAGAAAACCCTCCACTTACATAAAGCTTAAAAAACGTCTCGAAATTTTATACCACTTACGCACTACCTTTTCGTATGCATGGCTTGTATCGGCCGTAACACTGTGTAAAACGTGTAAATTTAAACTCCCGCGATGACCGTTAGGCGCAGCCATTTTAATGGTAGGTCTTATAAAACAAATTTTGATAACATTAAGTAAAGTTTGAAAAAATAATCAGAGCATCTGTAGATGTTGCTAATTAAGTAAAATTTTAAATTGCTGTATCTTGTCAATAAGATTAAAAATACGTTTTTGGCTAGAGAGTGGCGCACCCTAGAAAGTGAGTCAGCGACATTTTACCAACTGGCACAAGCATTTTAAATGAGTAGTCTAGTTGTACAAGTCTTTCCAGTAGGTAAGTGAAATGCTAAGTAATATAGGTTTGCACAGAAAGTTTTTTGGGTCATAATTTAACATTGCCTTTTCTGCCCCTATTTTAGTGACGTCATGTAATGGCGCCGTCGGAACAGTATTGCGGGAGATTTAAAATGAAAACAAACGAAAATTCCTTTCAACACGAATACGATATGTGAATAAAATTGCTGTAAAGTAGTATAATTTTTTAAGGCGATTTTTCTGAAACCTACTTCAAGTGCCCCTTTTCTTGTCCTTTAATGTGCATATAAGACAGCATGCTTACATCACTGGTGGAAAGAACCAGAAGTAAGAACTTGTTAGGTGTTTGTGCCACTGTAAGAATGTCCAAATAATTGAAGAAAAAGAGCAAAGAAACGAGGCATCTAGGCAGTTTGAAAGTAAAAACTTACTAGGTAGTTACCACTGTAAAGACGTCCAAGTAATTGAAAAGAAGATAAACAAACGAGGAGTTTAAGCAGTTTAGAAGGAAAAATTTGTGCAAAACAAGGATAGAAGTGACGGACAGAAGTGACAGATAGAAATGACGGATAAAAGAACGTTCAAAAGGATAAGACGAGTCCCTTTTGAAGTTTCTGGGTTAAAATCCACTTACGTTAGTCATAAGTCATTTATTTCACATTACACATTTACAATAGTTTCATGTACAATATCTAGTGAAAGGGCCTATAATGAACATAGTACAAATAAGAAATACTACACAGGAAAAGCCTCAAACACTGTTCACCTATATACGAAAATAAATGTGTTGTGGGCAATAATGTGCTAGAGCTTCTGTAACCATCTTCCTATACTTACTCAGTCTTAATTGAGTACCTGGTCATACGGATGTAACGATATCGATACGTATGGATAACTAACCTGTCAATGATTTTCGATTATCGTATCGATATGAAAAATACGTTTTTATCACATCGATATTATTCTAGGAATATCGCTAGCTTATCAAATTTGGTACGTATTGCTATTTGCAAAGTCATTTTACTTTGCTTTTTCATTGATGTAATGGAAATACATAAAATATTTAAAAAAAGATTAATTTATAAGGTTATTGGAATCATTTTCTTGTAATTTCTTCCAGCATTAATGGCTGTCTCTAGCCGGTTTAGTCACAAAGGAATGTTCAGGGTAGTATTTTTAGAGGCGATTTCCTTGTTATATACATAAATAATGATAAATTATTGATAGAATAGCAATAAATGAGCTTTTGTAAGGAATGTTTGTGAGCAAGCATGCTAGGGTCGCGCGCATTGTTTCTGGCTGACCAATCAATGAATGACATCCGTCTTTCGAAATTTGACCAAACGGCCTCTATAGAAAAAACGTTCTAACTGCGCTTAGTGTGACTCTTGGAAGGAGATATATAGCTCTTTAGAAAGAGGAAGAACAGGACTATACGATGGTGTACACTATATTTCAGGACACGTCCACCAAGAGGAGTGACTACGAGTTGCTTAGATATTCCTTTTTTGGCAATGTTCGCTTGGAAAACTGCCGACGCAAAGCCATTGTTCTGACGTCATCCATTATACTCTGCTTATAACCTTATAACTTTAACTCAGTAAAAGCTGCTACTGGCTCTGAGTTATAAATGAGGACAATGTAGGATGTTTGCGTATTATTGATTATAAGTGTATTTATACGCAAAATTTTTTGCGGGGCCTTTGCTAATATATACATTAATTTGGAAGTGGCTTGCAAAAATACAGAGCTGTCATATGCTGATACACTTTACACAACTACTGCAGGTTCAGCATCTTGAATTAGCTTATCGTATCATATTGCAAAGCAGATAATCAATATCGTATCACTGGAAAAATGTATCACATTCTATCGTTAACGTATTGCCCAATGTGTATCATTAAACATTTCTACCTAGTCATGTACTTTTGGAAGAAAGGCAGCTGAGCAACAAACTAGCCACCTCTCTTCCATCTATCGACCTAGGTCCATCAGAATGTTGGTTCTTTTTCTTCACTCTATAAAGCAGGAAGTTCTTCTGACTCAGAATGGCCAAGAGTGAATATGCTTACCGATCGTAATTCATCCTCTTTCTGAATATGAGAAGCTATGTACTGAACATCCTCCATTGCTTTCTGTATCTCCGGATGTCGAGGTTTGGCTTTTTGTAGGTTAAGCTGCCTACTGAGGAGAGCGCTGTCGACGGACATCAGTCGACTCAGTCTCTTACTGCTCTCCTTCACAACGATGTATGTCTTGTCCTTCTCAAACTCCGGACGGCGCATCATCAGAAACCGCGGCAACATCTCCAGGAAAATCTGCTTTAATACAGGTTGCATCTCGTGTGTTTCTGGACTCCGATAATGCATGTTTAATACATACACTGTCACGCACACAGAACCAGTCACCAAAAACAGCGTAAACAGCAAGTACTTGCCTATCAGCGGCACCACCAACGATGTCGGCGGGATAGTTTCTGACAAGAGCAAAAAGAAGACGGTCAAACTGACGAGAATGGAGATACTCAGTGAGATTTTTTCGCCACTGACCACTGGTAAGTAAAAAGTACACACAGTTAAGAATGACAATGCAACACACGGTATGATAAAGTTGACCGTGTAAAATAAAGTTTTTCTCCGTAAAACCACATTGTAAGTGATGTCAACATACTGTTCCGGGCAGCAGGAGTAACGATATGCGGTCCTGTTTCCCGGAACTGCCATCAGATCCCACTCCACGCTAGTAACGAACTCGCTGAGATCTATGGCCGAGTCCTTGTAATCTCCGGTGTAGTCTTTGTGCTGGAGATCCACTAAACTCTTGTCGTACGTCCATGATCCGAATTTCATGGAGCAGTTTTGCTCGTCGAATGGAAAAAATCTCACATTGATGTCGCAGGAACTCTTGTAGATGGCTGGAGGTTCCCAGACCACGTGACCATTTTTATAGACTTTTGCTTTTGTCATCAAAGTAACCTGATAGTTTCCATCAGCGCTGCAAAGAAAAGAACTGCAACTTTAATCAAGGTTAGCCATGGATTACGTAATTTTTAGCCAAACAAATTACAAAGTACCTAGTCATCAAAAAGGAAATATTTAAATGAAAGGAACTTTATGATAATCAAAGCTTAACTAGACTGCAGCCTAGGGTGCCAAATTGTGAGGAGGACCAAATTTTAGGAGACCAATGTTAAAAAATCCTAATTCTCCTCACAAAATGCGTATCCTTTCAGATACATATAAAGTACATATTTTATAGCATACCAAAAGCAGTTAGAGAATCTGCTACTATATAAGTTCTACATAACAAATAAGTACAATTAGGACATAAAAGATCTTACAAGTATGTGCACAGTCTGCCTAGATATAAGGTCAATGGAAATACATGTAATTAACAACAGCCACATAGATGTTAAGTAATACACCACAAGTAATTCGAAAGCAAACATCTGTAAAAGCGATAACAGGGACTGAACTATCTGATTCAGCTTAGGGTGTCGTGATGGTAAGATACATTTTAGTCATGATTTGACTTACTTATTATATAACACAATGTCTGGTATCCAAATCCTCTGAGAGGGTACATACAGAACATCAACATCCCCATACTCTGCCGGATCCCACGTTAGTTTGTAATCTCTCCATTCCTAGAAAAACAAATTATACTATTAAACAGATTTAGACAAATACTGGAGCAAATGAATTTTTATTTCAACTATTACTCAGCTGCATTTAAAATACAAATGTCTGGTTTCAATCAAAAGAGCTTAGGAATAATACCATTGAGAATAATGCTAGGGAGCATGGTTTCATCAGCAACAGAGCTTCAACAGTAATGGTTTAAGAAACATGGCTTCAAAAATATTTGCCCAGGAAATGGCTTATACAATATTGGCTTCAGGAATAATGACCCAAGAAGCGAGGCTTCAACACTAATGACCCAGGAAGCATGGCTTCAACAATGATGACCCAATAAGCGAGGCTTCAACACTAATGACCCAGGAAGCATGGCTTCAACAATGATGACCCAAGAAGCAAAAGTTCATCAAGAATGACCCAAGAAGCATGACTTCAACAACGATGACCCAGGAAGCATGGCTTTAACAATAACAACCCAGGGAGCATGGTTTCACTAACAGTAGCCCAATAGGCTTCAACAATAATGGCCCAGAACGTAGCTTCAAAAAATAAACAGGAAACATGGCTTCACAACAAAAATGAACTAGGAAACATGGCTTCAACAAAAATGAACTAGGAAACATGGCTTCAACAAAAATGAACTAGGAAACATGGCTTCAACAAAAATGAACTAGGAAACATGGCTTCAACAAAAATGAACTAGGAAACATGGCTTCAACAAAAATGAACTAGGAAACATGGCTTCAACAAAAATGAACTAGGAAACATGGCTTCAACAAAAATGAACTAGGAAACATGGCTTGATCAAAAATGAACTAGGAAGCATGGCTTCAACAAAAATGAACTAGGAAACATGGCTTCAACAAAAATGAACTAGGAAACATGGCTTCAACAAAAATGAACTAGGAAACATGGCTTCAACAAAAATGAACTAGGAAACATGGCTTCAACAAAAATGAACTAGGAAACATGGCTTGATCAAAAATGAACTAGGAAGCATGGCTTCAACAAAAATGAACTAGGAAACATGGCTTCAACAAAAATGAACTAGGAAACATGGCTTCAACAAAAATGAACTAGGAAACATGGCTTCAACAAAAATGAACTAGGGAACATGGTTTTAACAAAAATGAACTGGGAAGCATGGCTTCTTGACATACATTTTTAGAAAGCATGACACTTGAAAACCATTTATGATACGCATGTGCATGTCACCACTCGCCTATATTACACGACTGGTTATTTACATATTACTTCAACCAAGTGTCTTTCCATTACTACAGAACAATTTAAATAAACATCATTATATTCAGAAAAGAACTACAAACTTCTAATAAAAAATTCTGTACCTGCTGTACCCAAACGTTCGTTATCATCACTTGATTCTTTTCATCCTGTAAAAACCAATAATAATATCAAAATCCAGCCTTGCCCCATTCTTAGAACTTTTCTAAACTGCCAGCAAATTACCAAAATCATAACATGGTCGTCATCACAAGTTTCTGTCGTTACTTTGGCTAGCAGAAGTCAGTTAAAATGATGGTTAGTTAGTTAAAATTTTTCTGTCCAGTTTTCGATTCTTTTTTCTTAACAAATCTTATGCACTAAGCACTCCTACGAAGAGCACTTATTTATCTCTTTTGCAATTTCATAATTGCTGTAAAAATCATCCATTTTTAAATTTTATTATCGTTTTGTACTGTGACTGTATCCTTAATTCTTGAATCGAATTTAAATTTATGTAGGTTCTTTGGAGGCAACTGATTATACACTGCTGCAAATACAGTTTGGGGGTGAACGAAGCATTTAAAATTACTGACGAAAATTTTGTGATACCCTAAGCATTAGTAATGGCTACCAGTGACCCAGACCACAGCACCCTGTCTGAAAATCGCTGACACAAGGCCTAACACAAAGTTTGCTTAAAGTTTGGCTATCAAACAGCAATTTTAATATGGAATATCAAACAAACATTGACCTATATTATTTTAAAATTGCTATTGTGTAGTTACATAATGTGCGACAGTAATAGCGAAGCAGTTTGTCCATTTATCCAATAATACGATACTTACATAATAAACAACGTCCGTTACATTTGTGTTAGAGCATAAGAATCTGCATAGTGTGGAGTTACTCACCACATTTATGAGTTGAGTAAGTTGGAGTCCTAGCTTCATTAATACAGTATACTCACCACATTTAAGAGTTTAGTAAGTTTGAGTCCTAAGCTTCACTAATACAGTATACTCACCGCATTTATGAGTTGAATAAGTTGGAGTCCTAGCTTCACTAACACGATATACTTACAACATCTAAATGAGTTGAGTAAGTTTGAGACCTATCTTCATTAACATAACATACTCAGCACATTTACAAGTTGAGTAAGTTTGAGTCCTAGCTTCACTAATACAGTATACTCAGCACATATATGATTTGAATAAGTTTGAGTCCTAGCTTCACTAATACAGTATACTCACTGCATATATGAGTTGAGTAAGTTTGAGTCCTAGCTTTACTAACACAATATACTCACCACATTTACGAGTTGAGTAAGTTTGAGTCCTAGCTTTAACTAACACAATATACTCACAACATTTATGAGTTGAGTAAGTTTGAGTCCTAGCTTCACTAACACAGTTTCATTGTGGTGTCTAACTGGTCGAGTCTGTCTGTTATAACTACTCAGCAAATCATCGTAAAGTCGCTTAGCATCTGGGTTAGCTTCACTACCTACAAAAAATCGATAGGATAAGCAAAATTTGGTCAACAGTTTATTCTAAAACTATTATAAATATAAACATAAAAATATACTTATAAATATGGAGCACGGAAGATGAATTTCACTTTAGTATGCAATGCAATGTTTATTGTCAAGATCCTTATAAAGAATTGCGTTCTTAAATCAAGTATCAGATATTTTTCCAGAATTCTCATCCATGTGTGATATTGATAAGTTTATATTTTTAAACAAAAGTGGAGATGTGGAAGTTAAGAAATTCTTAATTAACTATGTGCCTAAAATTTCAACAATACGTGATTCTGAATTAAGAGATACGAATAAATTTTGCTAAGAATTAATGTATTTAATCAGCACTGTGATATATATGTAGATGTGTTTGTTATAATTATGGTACTTCTTAATCAACTATGCTTAGAAAGAGTCCGGTATTTGTAGAGACGTGCGCCTGTATGCCTTGTTTATTTAAGTATATGATTTGTTATTTGTACTTGTGTTTATGTTTGTAAAATAAAGCGCTTTTTATTGTTAAATAAAATTTATAATTATTTAATCTAGCTATTCGATAAAGCTTCTCTGTCGAGCAAGTGAATCTCCTTCCCCTGCGCGCTTTTGTCACTGAATTTTATAAGCAAGAAATTTGATCAATAAAGCTCCCGAGATCACTGGGCACATTTGCAAATCTGTTAAACGGTTCTATCGATTTTAACAGGTTCGCAATTAAAGAATTTTCCACTTTCATCGACCAAAGGCTTTTACCAGATGCTAAGCAAAAAATCAGGAAAAAGCAGAACAATACCTAGTTTTAGATTAAACATCGTGTATATGCTAAAGCGACTTCTGCTATTTGGTTAGCAAAAAGTTTGTGAGAGGCAACCGTTTCTCAAACCGAGAAAAGGGGAATCTTATTCAATTACCCAGTGACACTCTGATCAAGTTATGACGTAAGAGAATCGTAGTCCACGTCAGGATTAAAATCACATGCAACTACAACATTTATACATTGCAAAAATTTACAAAACAAATATCATAGTAATAATTATGCGAGAAATTATATTGTATCTAAAAATTGTTGTAACGATCTGACGTCTGGGGGTAGATTGTTTGATCGAAGGTAGTCGCTGGGGTAACAATTTGACCGGCCTGACCGAGCTAAAGAAAGGGGCGACCAATCATCTACCCGTTAGCTCCAGACAGTGGCGAGCTTATAGGCAGTCTACGGGGGGGGGGGGGGCTGTCTATTGAGCAGAGTGGTTCGGGTGTGGGATGTGCAGTTTACTTTGCTTGGAGTAATCTGTTGTACTCACTGTGATAATGCAAACGACGATGTGTAGGCAACTAATGCACAAACAATCAATTGCATAAATATTGTAGAAATAATTATTAAGCGAACAAACAAAAAATGTATGTAAAAAAACACTATCACTAGTCAAACACTAATTTAACTACATTTGGATGTGCTACATATTACAGTATCTACTTACAGTAGACTTACACTATCAAGTCGATAAACAAACAAATAAATTGGCAAATAATGCACAACAGCTAAACCTAACTAAAAGGAGTACCTATTTGCCTAACTACATGCCACCCCAAATGATGTAGTCCTCGCTAGCGCTATGACGATCAACCGGTATTATCTCACTTAGAAAATACACCATGGAGGTTGCGTAGTACTACTAAGTTTAACGTAGGGCGCCTCTATGATGAGGTTGCAACTCAGCGTTAATTAGTATCACTAGCCCAATTTCTTGAACAGCAGGGAGGTTAAGCCCAGCTTCCACGCAACTGCTAACTGCTAGCAAATACTAAATTGTGCAACTTACAGTCTCTGGGTTGTTATCGTACTGGGGGTGCCGCGTCACCTCAAACATGGATCCGCCTCTCAACGGTTTGTCGGTACACCCATGGCACTTCCCAACGATACGAACACAGCAATGAGACAAAGTCTTAATTGTCACCAACTTTGTGGAAATCGCTACCACCAAAAACATCTGCCCACTCAGTTGTCCAATAGTTTCCGACCTCATGGACAAAGTCACCATACGATATAACTGACTACGTCGACAATACTACTTGCACGTCATATCAGTCTACGTGCCGTACCTGGAGTAAAGTTGCTGACCTCTTTTCGATACCTGCGAGAGTAGACGTAGGCATAGGTATACGCTGGCTTCCTACAGTTATCATTACAAGCGATTAAACTGGCCCTCCCGCAGTACTTACTAACCTTGGCTAATGGCTGTTACCGTTTATAAGCTATAGAAAAGATCTTTTAATGCTAATGTTATTTTACTTCCACATTGGAACAAAAGGTAGAATACATAATGATATGCACAGCATAGAAGGGCCAAAAATGAGTAGAGTTTGTGTTTTCTTTCCAAACTTTGCAATTGGGATGACCAACCAACTGACAGACCAACTGAACAAACACCACACTCACATGACGCAAGCCACTGCACAAGTCTATTTATGTGGGAAGCTGAAATGGACGTTACAATTGTATTGTATACAATCCAATAGATACATTATTGCTTCTTACCTATACGATTTTTCTGTTTTTGAACCTTCTTCCTAGTGTTGCTCCGTTTACACTTTTTTTGCCTGATAGCTAATACCGGATATCATCGAATATTTCCTCGAATTCGGATTCGGATTATAACCTGATAGGTTAGCTAAATTCGGATCGAATATGCGGATCAGTTCGGATAATGAAATTGGTAAAATAAATCTGTCATCTTAAAAGACCTAACCCGAATATGCACAGTATTACCACATACAAACAAAGAAAGATGTGTGTAAAATTTTCGTTTTGAAAACACAGACATAGGTTAAAACGATCTCTAAGTTCGTCGGTAACATTTTATTTACTTATTTTCTGCTGTTAAATTATTCGAAAACCATTTTCAGTTCAAATTACGAAAACCGGATAGCGAATATCAAATTTTTATAACAACCGGATAATATCGAATACGAATACCTGCAAAATCTCGCGAATATCGCCATTTTCGGATACGCATCGGAGCAACACTACTTCTTACAATACAGCAGGTATGTGGCAGGTATGTAGGCACAATGTAAATGGTAAAAGGTTCTACAGACAACTTAAATACCCTAACCCTAACCTTAATTAAATCCTAACCTAATCCTAATTCTTAACCTTAATCCGGTTCGCGAACTAATTTCTTGCGTGTGGAGAAACGTAATAATCAGCCTGTAAATATTTAATGCCAAATGTATCACTTGGGATAGTTTTTTCAAATTTTGTTTACTCACCGTAGACTATTAAAAACAAGACGAAAACGCAGGCTTCTTGTCCTAAACGCCAAACGGCCATTCTACGATTTCCAAGCAAACTGCTCGATATTCCTACACATTCAAGTTTTGTTTACACATAAACTCCATTTCGTGTAAATTCGACAACAACACTGAGCCTAATGGTGAACACATCACGCTAACCGTGCACACAGATTCCGGGTAAGGCGCATTTTTCATAATGTATTCCGTTACAGTCGAATTCTACTGGTGGTAAAACCAGCAGTCTGTTGCGTACCGTGCACTCAGCTCTCGTCTTCATATATCAGTTATTGTAGTTAGCTGCAGCAGGCGATGGCTTCATTGCCATACTGTAGCACTTCGCACGAAAACTCGAGATTCTTTCACATACTCAGCAGGCGTCCCAACAATGGCGATCCTTCTGCGCATGCGCGAGAAGGCAGAGCCATAGTTCGGCTTCCTTAGCAGCAGCTGCTGCTGTCTGTGGGCCATTCCGTGGTTATAAGTTTGTGGGCTTTTGTTAGCTTTGGGTTCAATGTTAAATAGTCAAGCCATTCCATGCATAGTAACAAGCGCGCGGTGTAGTTATTGCACATAAACAATTTGGATTACTCAAACTGCAATAACTTCCACACTATGACGTCCTAAATATAAGGACGATGAAAGATTTATCATTGTTTGCGCATTCAGACTAGAGCGAGTTTTATCGTCGAGTTAACTCGCCAAGTTACTCGTCAAGTAACTCGCAAGCGTGTAGAGACTAAAGAACAAAACTTGCTGCAAGTTACCACTCTCCAACAGTAAGCGTGAGCTGACACTCACTTCTCTACTTGAAGTTGGGTACGGCAGGGAGGAAACATGTCCCCTCTTCTGTTTAACTTCTACTTTAGAGAACTTAGTGAAAATCTAGCCTCTAGTAATCTTGGATGTCAAATTGCAGATATTTATTACAGTCATATGACATACGCTGACGATATTTGCCTATTAAGTACTACGACAACTGCTCTGGTGAAATTATATGATATATATGTTGATTATACAGCAAAATTTGATATTTTAATTAATGTTGACAAAACTAAGCTTCTGACTATAACACCTTCCAATATGAGCAACTTTGAGTTCCCAACAGTTAAGTTAGCTGAATCTGTTATTGGGCCTTGTGATAATGAAAAATATCTTGGTCACATCATTTCTAGGGACAACAGAGACGACATACGACAAGTAGGCATTTATTACTCTCGAACAAATAAGCTATGCCGTAAATTTTACTATTGCACCAATGCTGTAAACACGTCTATTCAATACTTATTGTAATAGCTTCTACTGTAGTCACCTGGTGGCATTTTCATAATTATAATCTGAACAAACTTAAGGTTGTTCATAATAAATCAATGCGAAAATTTTTCAATTATGAGTTCGATCACAGTGCCAGGGGTATTTCTGTGACGCATAAATTAGTGTACTTTGATGTTATTTACAGGAAAAGCATTTACAGTCTGAATACTAGAATTTCAAACAGTGAAAACTTGTTATGTAGAACGATATTCGGTAGTGATATTTTATTTACTTCTAGTGTAAGAAAGATTTGGAGAAGGATATTGTATGCTTAATTTTTTACATTGTTGATATTCATTGATATAATGATTGAAGCCAATGCGAAATGTTATTATTATTTTTTTGTAATGTTGTTTACTTTGTGTGCTTGTGTGTTTATTTACTTGTAGTTTCGTTGTATATATTGTTAATGTTGTACTAATATGATATGAACGAAAGTTTGAAATAAAGAAGTCAATCAAATCAAATCAAATCTATTCATAGTAACTCGTTGAGGCGTTCACATTAAAGAGCAACTCGCAGGAAATCAACTCCTAACAACTGTCGGAGAGTTTGCGATGTTTTGAGGATAGTAACTTGCAAAGCAGTTCAAACTTGCGAGAGAGAAAGCTCGCTATTATGAACTCGCCGGTTATAGTGCAGAGTAGTATCAGACATCGTAACTTCGGTCTTCGCTGCACTGATGTAAATCATCATGCGTAACTTTATCGGTGAACTTGATCAAGCATATTTAAGTTTTCATTGAATTAATTTAAAACATCTAATTGATTAAAAAAATCTGAATGAGTTACTATATGAATGACTTTAAAACACTATATGTTTGATAGGGCATATGAACGTTTCTAATGAGCTGGTAATACATTTATGCCTTCTTAGATGTCATCTAACTGAGTTATTTTGACTCCAGTGCTGCCATTTTGAATGACCTTGACCTTAAATGACCTTGAAATTTTTCGGATAGGGCATGTGCATGTTTCTATCAGCTGATAATACTTTTATGCTATCTTAAATGCCACCCAGCTGAATTATTTTAACTTTGAAGCAACTTTGGCGGCCATTTTGATTTAAAGCTCCATAACTACATTCGCCAAAACGGATTTATGCGGATTTTTAATTTGTTATTCTAGACGACTTTCTGGGTGCCTGTGCAATAATACAGCCATTATTTTTGTTCTTGTCATACTTTGTATGTTGACCAAACAAGATTGTAATATGTACATGAATCTTTGCAAATTTATAACCCTGCAGTACTACACAGAAATGTGTACGAAAAATTGATTTATTCTCCATATTTTATTACAGCAGTTTATCAAATCTTCATCTCGCTTTACAATACTATAACGAAGAGCGGATGGTGCTGGTACACCGACTGTCTCATAGTTGAGAAGAAAACGTAAAAAACAGTAGAAAGAGTAAAATTACTGATTTAAGTAACACGCCAGATGTCTACTCCATTGTGCTCCATGCCGGTTGTCATTACGGAGCAGGTGCTGAGATGGAAGACCTGCACCTGCACGTCAGCCCAGCGAATCGACGAGGTCATTCCATACCAGCTACTTATAGCTGCTATTCAACGCTGATATGCAATGGCTTCGCAATGGATCGAACCATCACAATGTAGAGGAGGGCGAAAATAAATGGCATTTCGCCCCCGTAACACTACCAATTTACTAGTAGATTGTTAGGCCTAATCAGCAAGTTACCTTGTAAATGTATTCTTATTATTACTGTTGTTGTTGTTTAAATGTTGTCTATAAATCTTTATATTATTTATGTAAATTTTTGATTATTTATTATCTCTGGACTGTAATTGAGCGAATTATTTGATCAAATGAAGTGTAACATTAGTTGTGATGTTCATTATTCTTTTATTAACACCTGGAAGTCTCCACTTGCACCGTGGAGACACCTGTATCAGAAATTCTGTAGTCTGTATTGTAAATAAACTTTAAATGAATGAACTTTCGTTTTGCAAACCTGGCCTATCCTTATTACATCTGCGCAGGAACCTCTTTTAAGGCAACGACTTGACCAGATAGTTGAGGAACTCCCTTAACTCATGTGAAGTTATTTGGAAACTACTGTCAAAAATCACTGAAGAGTGAAAATAAAATTCGATCACCTTGGTGCCCTAGAAATGAAAACCGGTGCAAGTCCAAGTACCGTTGAAGAATCCAGAAAGTACCGTCCGGATTGAGAGAATCAGTATCTATGACGTCAGAAACATGTAGGAAAGGGTTAAAGTACAATAAAACGTGTTAAAGTTAAGTTAAAGCATAAGTTAAATCATTTACATAAAGCTAAAAAATTCGCCTCGAAATTTTTGTGTCACCTACGTACTGCCTTATTCCGCACGTGGCTTACATTAGCAGTAACGCTGTGTAAAATTTGTAAATTAAAGCTCCCCCATTGTAACGGTAGGTCGTATCAAAAAGTTTAAATAACATTGTACAAAAAATAATCAGTGTATTTGTAGCGCAAACGTCACTAACTAAGCAAAGCAAAAGTATAAACTACAGTATCTTGTCAATAAGATTAAAAATACGTTTTTGGTGAGTCAGTGATGTACACTGGGAAGGTGAACCAGTGGCGTTTTAGCAGTTGGCGCGAACAATTTAAATTACTAAGAATTTTCTTTTCAATTCGCATGTCTCCTTTAAGCAGTTAAGCGTAATGGCAAGTAACGCAATACGTTGAAAGTTTCTTTGGGGGCATGCTTTAAAATTGCCCTTTCTTCCCCTTTAACGATATTTAGAAAGTTCCAGAGTTCAAAGAAAAACTGAAATGAAAAATATTTGCCATACATATCTCCAAAATGAATCAGAATAATTTATTGTCTCTTTACAGCTCACATACACAAATAACAACAATGTTCAAGTATAATTTACGAGAACAGAAGGACCATGCGGTCTTTGTTTCTGTCATCCCATGTTATGATGGGTAAATTTGAGGTGCTGCTAGGATCATTTACAAAATTCCAAATCAAAAAATCATAATGGTTGCATACTCAAGAATATTTTGCAAAAAAAATAGCATAAACTATTTTAAGCAAACTAAATCATAACAAATCAAACTAATGTTAACAAAAAAAACAAAAACAAAAAAGTGCAACTGAAATTATCATTTGCATTTATTTACTGTAATGTGCTGCCATCTCCCGGCAAAGCGAATAACTTACGTAAAGTCTCGTAAGCGATCCTTTGTTTGAAACATGGAATATTCGCTACGGTGTTCAGGGTGACATTCTCTTTCAGAAAACAAATCGAATCATTTGTGATTTTCGAACTCGAATCAAACGGAAATTCGAGGTTTCGAATCCAAATTCGATATCTTTAATAATAAGAATTCGTTGATTTTATTTCGCAGTAAAAACACTAGTCATTTGTTTTAAAGCAAAACCGGGCCCAGTCTTAAACTGTAGGTCAAAACAATCTACTCTTTAAAATATTGAAAGGAAACATACTACTTTTTCAAAAATTACTAACGTGAAACAATTATTACCATCAAACACTGGCTCTCCGATATTACATGCATTTCGCCATTCGCTAGTTAGACGGGCCCTAGCACCTGCATTTTAGAAACGCACTGCACAAAAACAGGTGCTGTACCTCTTAGTTCGAATGTGCTGGTTTCTAACGAACTACACACGTGCGACAGCTCATGCGTGAGCACAGCGGTAAATTTGAAATTTCAATTTTTATCTTAAAACTTGTCTAGTTTTATTATTTCTATAATAAATGAATTTTTGTCTTAAAACAGTGTTTTAGTACAACACACTGAATATCTTACAGTAGCGCTGTACTTCAATTTTCTCTTTCACAAACACGTGCTACACGCTCGTAGAATATTTTTGCTGTTGAAAATTATGTTAGTTTGTGATGTCATCAATATTTCGGCTCGCCCGTCGTTAATTAAGTTTTTAATTTATTATTTAATTTTCAGAAACACTTTTGCACTATTAATTGTGTTAAAATGTATAATTTTTAACAGACTTGAAAATGGGGTAGTGTATGAAAAATCATCCTGTCTTCCTTTAACAAATTTTTAAATCTATAATCAATAAATCTTCCTTTAAAATTTGTGCACAAAAATCGCAGCTAAATTATGCTGACTACATTCTGTGTCGAACATTTTCATAATTAAGACGGTATGTATTTGTAGCGATGAATTGTTCGAATCTATAATCTTTGGTTCGAATCGATTTCAAACTAAAAAAAGCTTGTTGAATCGAATTCGAACGTTTAGTGCTCACCCCCTAATGTTGATATTATGCTCAAACGTCTCTTCAGCGGCTTAGAAACCGAAAACGCCAAGCTGGATGAGGATTACGGATGAAACAGCTTTCAGCAATTATGAATTAAGCTGGAAAACTTATATTTTGATAAAAGTTTACATGTCTGAAGTGCTTGTATATCTCGTCGATAGGTGGCGATGCATACTTCCATTTTATTGACCGGCCAAGTTTCTTATGCCTGCCCAGTGCCCACTGACTGGTAATGGGTGTATGATGATGACGATATCATAATTAATAACATGACGACGACGATGATGATGATCGTGATGATGATAATGATGATGATGATCGTGACGATGGTGATGATGATGGTGGTGATGATAATGATGATGATGATGATGATGATGAATATGGCGATGATGATGATGATGTTGTTGTTAATGACGATGATGATGATGATGACTATGACGACGACGATGATGATGATGATGATAATGACTGTGACGATGATAATGATGATGATTATGATGACGATGGTGATGATGATGATGACGATGATGATGACTATGACGACGATGATGATGGTGATGATGATGATGATGATGATGATGATGACCGCGATGATGATGATGATGATTATGATTATGATGCCACTGCTAATGATGTCATCATATAACGTGCTGCGGCATGATTATTACTTATTCAAATTACTAGTAAAGTATTAGTGACCAATACAAGACGTGTTAAAAGGAAATGCAATTATTCTAACTAGTTGAATTTTTTTGATTAATGTTTTAGGCTATGGTGCTTAACAAAAATAAATCAGTCAATCAAAGAGTTATAATTATTTGCACTTTTCCCTGGGGTTTTTGAATTTACTCAAAAGGTTCGCTTCCGTTCAACCGCCTTCTCTTTTTCTTTCTCTGCTTATTCCATTTCCTTCCTTATTTTTTCTGATTTGTTCAACTTTTTATTGTTTTCTTTTTCTTTTTTCTTCTCCTTTTTTTCGTTTCTCTTTTCTTTCATTTATAGATTCCAGCTTTCTTCTTTCTCTTCCTCTGTTTCATCACTCTTTCCACTATTCTTTTGTTTACTCGTTCATTCATCCATTCATTCATTCACTCACTCATTCATTCATTCTTTCATTCATTCATTCACTCACTCATTCATTCACTCACTCACTCATTCATTCATTCATTCACTCACTCGTTTAGCCTTCCTTTTTTGTTTCTTTTTCCATGTCCCGTACCTGATGTGCAACCATGCCCATGCAGATGCACCTATCATGTACGGCATTATTAAGGTTTATCTAATCATAATTTACCTTGCAGCTACTCTTTGTTACGGCCCGTTCAGACTAGCGAGCTTTCTCGCAATCATGTTCAGACTAGAGAGCAAGACTTGTTCGAGTTACTCTGACAATAAGCACGAGCTGACGCTTACTTCTTTATTCAGAAATATATATATGTGTAGTGTGAACGCCGCGACGAGTTACTCTCGCGATTTCTGAATATATTCAGAAATCGCGAGAGTAACTCGTCGCGGCGTTCACATTACACAGTAAATCAACTGCCAGTAACTGTCGGAACGTTTGCAATAACTTGCCGACAGTCAGTCACATAGCAGTTCACACATGCGCGTTTGCTGTCAGAGAGAAAACTCGCGAGTTAAACAAGAAATCAACAAAAACAGCTCGTGTTTGTGGCATAAAACGCACACGCTGCAAGTACCACGTCCACACGATTCGCACAATCCGCATATTCCGTATGCACGTGAAAACACCTTAAGAACTTCAAAGCATTTACAAAACAGTTCAATAACGCAAAACAAGACTATTTTTGAAAAATCAATCATCTGATTTCTTTTGCTTCATATTCGTACTTTCTGATTTGCAACTCCAAAATACATCAGACTGATTCATCTACAATTCTTTCATAAGTTATTTTTTGAAGTTTTGCTCGCGTAAAAATCAATACCAACGAGTGATGACTAAGTTCATACCAAGAACGAAAAGATAAACAAGAAAGAAATAAGAATAAGAAAGTAGCAGCATAAGAAAGATAACGGCAAGAAGGAGAATAAAAACAGATAAATTGATGCATGAAGAGCTGGGGAGGAAAAGAGATAGGAAAAGAGAGAATTAAAAAGAAAACGAAAGGGAGGGAGTGGGAGCACAGAGAAAGAAAGAAAAGGGGAGAGACAAAGAGGAAATGCATTAGTAGAAACCACATAAGGAGTAAAGACAGGTGTATAATATAAAGAAAGTTATACATTGGAATTTTCAATTAATTTACACATTCATCGTCTTATGTACATTTTTATATTTTTGAAAAATAGTTAATATTCTTTACTAGGGATTCAACACTGAAGAATTCAATTAGCGACTTTACAAAGAAACTAATCTCTTCTGTTAAGAATAAAAATCATCAAAGAATATGGCTTCTTTTACCTGCGCGAGCATTTTGGCATCATGCCAGAAAATGTGAAACGCGAAAATTTATTTTTGTAATTGCGTGAATCGACGTCATTTTCGATATTTTTGTAAACGAAACACATCGAGTTTTAATTAAGTTGTTAATCAACTGCTATAATAGTCTTCGTCCTGAAAAAGTGATTTCGAATCAGAGGCACGCAGGTTCTTTGCTCGGAAATTGGAATCAGTGGCTGAAAATTAGTCTGTGCTGCGTCCGTATCGCATCCCTAAGAAGTCGTAGTCGTTGTAGAGCTCGCCTCGCCCGAATCTTGAATACCCATAATCCAGACTTCCAAACCGCTTGTCGGGATGGCTGGAGTGAAGGTCAGTCATGTCATCTGTAAGCTGAAAAAAATTGAAAAAAGCTGTAATGATTTTTGTAGACTATAAGCCAGAAAGTATGGTATAATTATAGCAAAATTAAACTGATGTGCAGCTAAATAAAAGAGAACGCTGTAGCCAGCAGCTGTAGCAAAAACACATTATAGCAGAAAGCACAGTAACAGCAGCTGTAGTGTAGAACACTGTAACAACAGCTGTAGCAGAGAACACTGTAGGAAGAGCTGTAGCTGAAAGCGCTGTAACAGCAGCTGTAGCAGAGAACATTGTAAAATAGCTGTAGCAGAGAACACTGTAGGAAGAGCTGTAGCTGAAAGCGCTGTAACAGCAGCTGTAGCAGAGAACATTGTAAAACAGCTGTAGCAGAGAACACTGTAGGAAGAGCTGTAGCTGAAAGCGCTGTAACAGCAGCTGTAGCTGAGAACATTGCAACAGCAGCTGTAGTATAGAACACTGTAGCAACAGCTGTAGCAGAGAACACTGTCCCAACAGCTGTAGCAGAGAACACTGTAGCAGCAGCTGTAGCAGAGAACACTGTAGCAGCAGCTGTAGCAGAGAACACTGTAACAGCAGCTCTAGCAGGGAATGTTGTAGCAACGGCAGTAGCATAGAACACTGTCCCAACAGCTGTAGCAGAGAACACTGTCGGGAGAGCTGTAGCTGAAACCACTGTAGCAGAGAACACTGTAGGGAGAGCTGTCGCTGAAACCACTGCAGCAGAGAACACTGTAGCAACAGCTGTAGTATAGAACACTATGTGTTGGTGGTGGTGGCGTTGGCAGTGGAGAGAGTGCAACGGTGGTGGTGGCAGTGGTGGCAGTAGTAATGATCGTCGTGGTAATGGTGGCAGCGGCAATATGGCACCGGCGGTGGTGCAACGATGATGGTTAAAATATGCTAATCCTACTGGTGTTGTCGTTGCAGTTGCTATGAAAATGCAGTTTAGTATTGTTTTTATTCCTACTATAGGCCTTAGGCCTATCATAATCTTTTCAGGACTTAGGGCCTCTTGAAGTGTTAATCCGGCCCCGAATATCGCTTTGTGTGCAATTTGCCCTTTCCTGCTGCTATTGTGCAATGACTGCACCTCTCTTAAAGAACACACGCCCTAGTCTGTTTCAAAACTTGGCTAGGATCTGCAACACAGTAAACTGACAACTGCAGTTGGACTGTTACATAATTACTGTCAAGCTCTACAGAAAAGCACGGCCATTGTCAATCTTGATTACCTTTGCCGTTCTGTAATTTCAGATTAAACGAATTTATTTACAATGTTGGTCCAACGAGTGGAAGTTTGGTTTTAGCTCAAGTACTCTGTACTTTTCACATGAAATTTCTCCAATCAGGGATTACATTATCTTGGCTGAATTCAATTGTCTTGTAGTGGTGGTCGTGCGTTTCATCTGGCCGTATGACAAAGGAAACTTCCAAACAAGAATCAAATAAAGATTACCGGACTGCATCAGTAGGTGACACCGTGAAAGTTCATGTGAAGTTTTAGTTAAAAAACATGATATTTGTATTTTAAAGGACGACTTTTTATTAGAAGCTTCAAAAACTTTGAAAACAGTCCAAAATCTTCCACTACATAACAGCAGTTATCTACAGTGAGTGAAGCATTTAAACATCCATCAGTGTTTAACACACACGCGCCGATGATCACTGATATAATGTAGTCGAAAAATTTGAACTGTTTCATAATTTTCAAAGTTTATAAAGCTTTTAATAATACAGATAGTCCTTGACTTGTGACCTAATTAAGCAACTAGCAACTTTTCGACCATAATTAATTAATTAATTATCCAAAACTAATAATAACTAATCTTTCCTTCTTTTTATTTTAAATCTAAATCTGTTTGTCCCTAGACGACGCCATACTTGATGCGCCTAGACACGTCACATCTCACGCGTAGGGACGCACAACTTGAACATACGGGTTCGGGTTGCACACAAGTCACCATACGACCAATCCGCCGAAGCCAAAATTATTACTTCCTACTAAACGAACAGAGCTAGTGTAGAATTCCTGCTCGCAAGCCTACTAAACTAATAAACCTAGTGTAGAATTCCTGCTCACAAGCCTACTAAACTAACAGAGATAGCGTAGTATTCCTGCTCACAAGCCTACTAAACTAACAGAGCTAGTGTAGTATTCCTATTCACAAGCCTACTAAACTAACAAACCTAGAGTAATATTCCTGCTCACAAGCCTACTAAACTAACAGACCTAGTGTAGTATTCCTGTTCACAAGCCTACTAAACTAACAGAGCTAGTGTAGAATTCCTGCTCACAAGCCTACTTAACTAACAGAGCTAGTGTAGAATTCCTGCTCACAATCCTACTAAACTAACAGAGCTAGTGTAGAATTCCTGCTCACAAGCCTACTAAACTAACAGAGCTAGTGTAGAATTCCTGCTCACAAGCCTACTAAACTAACAGAGATATCGTAGTATTCCTGCTCACAAGCCTATTATATAATGTATTTTATATAGTGCATCCAGAGATAGTACTACACAATATACCACATATAGTCTGGTCGTAAGTCGACGATTGTCTACAAAGTTGTATTTTAGAATACAAGAATTTTTCTTTTGTAAAGTAACAACAAATTTGTGCATGCTTGGCGGTACTTACCTGAGTTTTTGGTTCGGCAACTCTGTGTTTGGCTAAAACTTGTTGTAGTCTCTTTATGCTTAAACTGTGTGATGCTGGTATGGCTGTCAGAACTATCACTGTCAATAATGTTGTCAACGTGGTCTTCATCCTAAAAAAATACGAAATTTAAGACATGAAATCTATTCATTGGGGTACCTCAGTAATATCAGAAATTGCAAAGCCAAAACGGTCATATATAGCAGATTAGATTTTAAATTAGTTTATCTCATTCCATATCCATATGCGAGACTGCTATTTAATTCCACACAATTCATTATAATTGTCGTGAGAGGGGGTGATTGTAGTCCGTTTATGTTTAAACTGTACGTTGCATGTCTAATAAAACTAATTGAGTAGTATGTTGAATTCAGTGTTGTTGTCAAAAGTTGTGCATATATAATATTCACAAGTACACATGTTTGGCAGTGAAGATTAATACTAATGTTTCTCGTATATACTATACAGAATACACGTTCTGAGCGGTGAAGAGTACCAACAATATAAATTGAAATCGTTAAGTTGTCAGTTGTCAACTTAGATCATTAGATGGTACATTGTAAACAATTAACAATTAGCAATTTAAATTGTAGGTACAGCTGAGGGTGTGTTTACTGTATAGTGTATACACGAAACGTAATTATAAATTTTCACCATCGAGAACGTGTAATTAGTATAGTATACATTCAAAACAATCAGCAACTACAATATACTCAGTGTGCAATTAATTATACTTGGCTGTTTTGACAATGTAATTTCTGAAATTTAATGTACAAGAAGACACTCTTCATAAATTACGCCTATAGTCTCGTCTTGAAATTTTATATCACTTACAAGCAATCTCATTGTGCGCAGAGCTTGCTTTGGCAGTACACTGTATAAAACTTGAAAATTTAAACTCCCATAATGATCGTTAAGCGCAGCCATTTTAACGGTAAGTCGTTTGGAAACCGTTTAAATAATATAGCCTGAAGTTTGAAGAAATAGTCACAGCGTTCGTAGCGCTAACTAACTATGCGTTTAACTTTATACTGTCAATAACGTCAATAATGTGTTGTTGTTGTTGTTTTTTCGGTGAGTCAGTGGTGCTCACTGGGATGGCGATGGAGTGCCGTTTTACCATGCGCGAACATTTGAAAACCAGATGATTATTTAGACTCAATTGCATTTTAATTTACTGTCCAAAATATTTTTTCATTATTCATAATTTTTCATTATTTTTAAATAATTAGCTTAGAAAGTTAATTAATGGCAACCGAACACAGCTACTGCTTACGTCAGAAACTAACATCAGTTTCTGAAATAACACGCATCTTCCCTTGCGCGTCAAGCACGTTTGCGTAAGTGTTACTGCTAAAACACGTGATGTCACGAAAATTGGCTCTACATCATATGACGTCAGAAACTAACACTGCAGTTCATGATCGTGATTATCACGGCGTTGCCAATCTTAGTAGAGCCGCGCGTAGCTTTGAAAGTTAAACGAAATTTGAGTGACCGAGGTAATTATTATTTAACGTAAGCATTGATTCAAAAAAAGCTATTGTAGTTTTTAATATTTTAGAGCATTCTTTGTTCTGAACTAATGTTTACACAATCGTCCAGTTTTCTTTTAGGAATTTTCTTTTCTAATTATATAATTATATCTTTCACTCTCAAATAGGTAAGCGTAACGCAAAGTAACATAACTTTGTGTGGGAAGTTTTTTGGTACATATCTCAAAATAGCCTTTTCTTCCCCTTTAAGGTATTTCACTAACAATAGATTAAGATATGACACTGCAGCTTAAAATGAACGCCTTGAGCTGGTGGGCAGGGGGAGGGCGGTGGAGGGAGGGCTTGCTGATCTGAGCGATAGTTCCGCATTGCACAGCAATTCAAAACCTTTTCAAATATTACAGGTAAACTAATTAACAAGTCCACAACACAAGAATGACGCTACCTGATGCTCAGTATAGTTCCCAAGAACAGTGTAAATGTAAACTGTCTGAAACAATGACACATTTAGACAATATGCACGCTGTCTGAAACAATGACACATTTAGACAATATGAACACTGTCTGAAACAATGACACATTTAGACAATATGCACGCTGTCTGAAACAATGACACATTTAGACAATATGAACACTGTCTGAAACAATGATACATTTACACAATATGCACACTGTCTGAAACAATGATACATTTACACAATATGAACACCAAACAAAACAAACAAACACCCAAACAAAACAAACAAATCTGAAACAATGACACATTTAGACAATATGACCTGTCTGAAACAATGAACATTTAACAATATGACACTTCTGAAACAATGAACATTTAACAATAGCACCTGTCTGAAACAATGAACATTTAAAATATGAACACTTCTGAAACAATGAACATTTAACAATATGACCTGTCTGAAACAATGAAATTTAACAATAACACTGTCTGAAACAATGATACATTTACACAATATGAACACTGTCTGAAACAATGATACATTTACACAATATGAACACTGTCTGAAACAATGATACATTTACACAATATGCACACTGTCTGAAACAATGACACATTTACACAATATGCACGGAATGCGCAACAAGTCCTTGGAAGTTTCTGCATTTGAAAAATTGCATCCAACTGTCATGTCATCCTAAATTGTGCCTCAAGACCAGTAAGCAAGTTTCTGGCACTAATATTTAAATGCAAAATAACATTTTGCCATTTGCTGTAGATAATAAAGATGTATTTAGTTCTGCATCTTAGTTCTGCTAGCTTCTACTATTTTGTATTATCTAAGTAACTACGAAAATACTTTTTGCGTTTTACAAGCGACTAATTTCCTGTTTTACGTAGACAAGGCCAAAGACCCCTGAAAGCAGCTTTAGATACTCTTTCTCTTGACAATATCTATACTCTTATATTAATATTCTTGGTGTATATATATATATATATATATATAAGATTCGAGGCTACAGCCCGGACGAGGGCACCATTTGCGGTGATCTACATATCAAACGAAAGGTCTCGATCTAGTGTCTTCTCATTGATACTTTATTTTTCGAATCGGGCTTACCGGGAGGAACGGGGTGCGAAAAACCTCCCAAAATAGCCCTTTTTCGGCCGTTTTTTGCAAAAGTTATACGGCTGAGATGTAGAGAACGGGAACGGGTCGAGGGTAGTACTGGGTATGGATAGATAGCCCGTTAAGCGGTGGGTGTAGTAGGCATATTTAGAATTCGCGAGAGGGCCACAGGGTCCCGCAACCGGCGTTTTCCCGGACCCAACTCGCGATTTTTTCGAAATTTTGACCAAACAGCATGCGGAAAAAACGTTCTAGCGGCGATCGGCGGAACTTTTGGAAGGAGATATATAGCTCATCAGAAAGAGGAAGGACAGGGCTACACGATGATGTGGGCTATATGTTAGGGCAGGTCCACCGAGAGGAGTACTATTCGTGATTAACTATTTGCACCAACCTAGTATTCTTCATACAAAAAATATTTTTCGTAAATATTATGAAATTGTAGAATTTAGACGTTTCATTTCTGAGTGCTATTGAACTAGGTTAGTCTTAGGGTTAGTCTTAGGTCTGAGTAGGGTTATTCTTAGGTTGAACTTCTCATTTAATTCACCTGTAATTAACAGGTATTAAAAGCACCTGTGTGTACGTTTTTAGCTTTTGTGTGGTCAAGTTAATTAATTGGTCAACACTCTCTACCTGCTGCGAGCTGCTCAAGTCAAAACGTGGCATGAGGTACAAGATGCAATCAGGAAAGTAAATCGATTGCGGCGGCTGTTTAGTACTATGACCTGATCAAGAAGGTCATAGTTAATTTTGTTGAAACGTTAAACATAAAACAATTGTGCTTTTGCAAGACTATCATCACCAATAATAATAATAATAATAATAATAATAATAATAATAATAATAATAATAACTATTATTATTATTATTATTATTATTATTATTATTATTATTATTATTACTATTATTATTTTATTATTATCATTATTATTATTATTATTATTATTATTATTATTATTATTATTATTATTATTATTATTATTATTATTATTATTATTATTATTATTATTATTATTATTACTATTATTATTTTATTATTATCATTATTATTGTTGTTGTTGTTGTTGCTGTTGTTATTATTACTATTAACTTGTAAACTTACATTCCCGCTACGACCATCAGATGCGGCCATTTTAACGGTAAGTCGTTTGATAACATTGTGTAAAGTTTGAAAAAATAATCAGAGCCTTCATAGCGCATACTTCATTAACTAAGCAAAACTTGTTTACCTTGTTAGTAAAATTAATAGTATGGTAATGTCTTAATAGATGTGAGATAGTGAAACAATGACGTTTTACCAGCTGGCGCGAACATTTAAATTAATAAACATCTTCTTTGTCAGTTACATAAGTCTTACAGGTAAGCATGACACTATATGTATTATAACTTTGTATGGAAAGATAGGAACTTTAAATTCTTCAAAAAGTGATTTTCAGACGTACTTTAAATTCTTCAAAAAGTACTTTCTCAGACATACATTAAATTCTTCAAAAAGTGATTTTCAGACGTACTTTAAATTCTTCAAAAAGTGATTTTCAGACGTACTTTAAATTCTTCAAAAAGTGATTTTTCAGACGTACATTAAATTCTTCAAATAGTGATTTTTCAGACGTACTTTAAATTCTTCAAAAAGTGGTTTTTGAGACGTTCTTTAAATTCTTCAAAAAGTAATTTTTCAGACGTACTTTAAATTCTTCAAAAAGTGATTTTCAGACGTAATTTAAATTCTTCAAAAAGTGATTTTCAGACGTACTTTAAATTCTCCAAAAAGTACTTTTTCAGACATACATTAAATTCTTCAAAAAGTGATTTTTCAGGCGTACTTTAAATTCTTCAAAAAGTGGTTTTTAGACGTTCTTTAAATTCTTCAAAAAGTGATTTTTCAGACGTACTTTAAATCCTTCAAAAAGTGATTTTCAGACGCACTTTAAATTCTTCAAAAAGTGATTTTTCAGGCATACATTAAATTCTTCAAAAAGTGATTTTTCAGACGTACTTTAAATTCTTCAAAAAGTGATTTTCAAACGTACTTTAAATTCTTCAAAAAGTGATTTTTCAGACGTACATTAAATTCTTCAAAAAGTGATTTTTCAGACGTACTTTAAATTCTTCAAAAAGTGGTTTTTGAGACATTCTTTGTTCTTTAAAAGTGCTTTTTCAGGCATACATTAAATTCTTCAAAAGTGCTTTTTGAGACGTTCTTTAAAATTTCCCGTTTCTCCTCTTGCTGGGTTTGACACCGTTTCTCTAATGATGTCAATTAACAGCAAAGATAACTACGACCTGTCAAAACTGTTTTTAATCAAAGCACTCTTCGTGTTGAAGTGATAGTCTTCGTTTTCTGATGATATGTGAAGACGTATCTATTATACTAGGCGATAATAAAAGCATACAAGAGTTGAAAGCTCGATCCCTAAGGAGCATAATCTCATCTTAGTAGACATTGTATGATGTTGCTTGATGCTGCTTTGTACATGTCTAGTCGACGTGTAAAATCTTTTGATAAGCAGGCTAACCACTAGAGGCTGCAGTCTTATTTATTCACACCCCATTTGCAAAGATAAAAAAGAGGCGGTGGGATTGAGTGAAAAGGGGTTCCATTTACCGCAGGCGCGATTTACCGCTGCAAAATTGCAAAGTTGTTCAAAATTGAAATATCTTAATAAAATGTTTTAGCGAAAAGTTCATAAACATTACCACAGGGCTCGCAGAAATGTTAAGCAGTTTATATTCTCCGAGAACCTCAATAATGTTATTGGAGGGTGGTTCTCGAGGAGCTCAAACAGAGTACAAAACATTTTCCGCCCGTTACTCGTTTCTCCGCTGTTTCTCATGGGTTTATCTGAACATTTTTACATGTACAACAGCTGGTCATTCATCTAGTTTTCCTCGGGTTTCTTATCTTTGGAATTCTCTACCAAAAAGTTGCTTTCCTAAAAAACTGCAACTTCACCTGATTCAAGGAAAAGATAAAAACATCAGCAAGCACCTTCTGTCACTAGCAAGCTAGTTATATGAATTTTATTGCTCTGAAAATGAATTCATATCCTCAATTCTTAACTACTGTATCGAACTTTGAGTGGCTATTAAACGTATTTGAGCAGATCTGTATAGAAATTACTATTTTCACTCAAAGGAGCCGCTCAGCAACACCAGGTTATAATGTTCTTCTTGTTGCGAATAGAGGGCGCAACACGCTTTGCACAACATACATTTCTGATCACTCAATAAGGATTTGCTCAAACTGACGTACTAAAATATTTACCTAGAAGTTGCAATCACTTTGCTAATTTGCTAAAAAATGATTACAGTAAGCTATCCGGCAGCATTGAAAGGATCTTACGAGTTCACAAATGGAATTAAATACTTATCATTTTCCTACACCTGGAGATCTAAAAAATTTTCGAATTCAACAATCCAGCGTCTGCGTCTGTGGCCAGAAATGTGGCGTTTGGAAGCGAGGAAGAACGTATGATTTGTTAACGGATGATGAAACCCAAGGTTATGGCAGGAGACCTTGGAAACCAGACGCCAGGCGCTTTCGTGTGTCATATCATGGGCTTAACTTAAAATAATTTTTAAAAATAATTGGAAATAAACTAGGTTTGTGGAGTTTTTTGCATCAGATAGTATAAAATGGCAAAGAATTCTCTCTCTCCTCGCCATCATTCCTTCATAATTTTGAGCTTTTTATCCGAAACATTCCCAAAAATTCCTGATAAAATGGATGAAAAAACAGGAAACCCAACTTTGTTACATTGAAAACTTCTAATTCGTGTCTCGAGGATACTGTCTATTTTTGCCTGTCAGTCGATCAAGACAGTTTATTCATATTTGAGCTCAGCTATTCTAGTCACCAGAGAGTGAGCAGCAAATATACTAATTCTGTTATACGATCACAATCGAAGATATTAGCAATTCGAAAAATTTGATATTCGTTTGTCTCGTTACATTCATTTTCAAAAGGCTGGTTAACTTGCAAGCAGTCAAGTCTATGTACACTATGGTTCCAACCGCCGTCATTCGGTTGAGGCAACTCTTAGATATTGACTGACTAAATCGTCGACAGTTAGCAATGTGTCAGCAGCGGATGGGATTGTGCCCCTTGTGCTATCACGTAGCCTCTGTGCAACCAAGACTCTTGTAGTGCCTCCTGGTAGCTCGTCTTGGTAACTGGGCACCTTAGGTAACAAGGATATCACAGCAGCATGAGCCCCAGAAGTGCAGTGTGTCAGCATGTGGAGCCGCTCGACCACTCGTCAATCATGCCCCAGTTATCAGCTGAATAGCGTCGGGCAGGAACAACTTGTTAATTTTCGTAGACCATCTTCCTAAGGGACCACTCCCCTACAGAGACAGAAGGATTCGGCAGCCACGCAGCATCTCACCAAGGATCGTTTTGCTACCAGCCATCGGTTTTGAAAAATCGATCCTTCACCAGTGACCGTGGCCATTGACTCTCGGATGCATCCTGCACATGGATTAAAGATTGGAAGAGATTTAGCATAGTTACCATGCTACTGCAGGGCAGCCGATGTTTCTCTCCATTTAGACACCACTCCTTTTCACTCCACTTTTCCACAGAATCAGAAGAACGTCGGTAAAGAGGATGCTGCAGACGATGCTCACTGGTATCTAAATATTTTGCACAGACTCGCAAGTCTTCTTCAGATCACAAAGGACTGTCTACTAATGCAGTTTGTAAACCTACTTATTGCTATAGAAATTACGGTGCAACTTAAGCTTGACAGTTCGAGACTTAACTGACTGTCTGAGAACAAACTTGCTGAGACGATCAAGAGTCAAACACGCGATATAATCACCAGAGCAACTCATATTACTCTCTTCTGTGATGTCTGTCTTTGTCTATTAGTTTTGTGCAATAAAGCAGACAAAAGCCAACTGTCACTTTGCAATCTCTTTAAAAAAGAGACATCTATATTTCTTTATTTTGCCGTGATATTCAATTTAACATAATTGCTTATCTTCTGAACGAATATTACAATCTTACAATCGCATAATAGATCTCAACAAAGCTAAAATTAGCTATGATAATTCGTGTTATTATTATGATTATGGGAAAAGGACAAAGCTTTGCTGACAGATGCAATCTTTCTTTCCTTACCTGCCATGCTGTGTGTGGTTGTATCCATAAAAAGGGTAATTATATTGTCATAGTTCACGTCAGTTTGTTCAGCTGAAAATCCAGTAACCAACGTAACTTATGTGACATTATCGTATTGAACTGATTAGCAGGTGGAAACTGATTTGGACTGAAAAAGAGGGGGATCTCGTTCTAGATGTACCACCCTGTTCCAGCATTAACAGAATTGAAGAAGATTCAAAACTGGAAAACACCAGGATTAACGTTTGCACAAAACCATCAGCTTTGCTACTGAGCCACGTGACTAATGCATGGTGGTGATTGGCGACATCTATCGTCAACTGACACACTTATCTACTCAGAATCAGTCACGTGACGCTGTTATGAAATTTCAGCACACAGACGTTAAAAGAAGATTGCAAGAGTCGTCAGAAATTGTCAGAAATTAAAATCACCACAGTACATTCATGTAGCCAGACTCAAGTTACTCTCTACACTTCTCGTAGAGAATATAGATGAGTATTAACACGCGCTTACTAATGGAGAGTAACTCGTACAGGAAATTTTGCTCTTTAGTCTAAACGCACTTGATAGTTACTCGGCAAGCTTACTGGGCGAGAAAACTCGCTAGTCTGAACGCGCCTTAGTATTTTCAGTATTTTGTTTATTGAACCATAATTCAACCATTAAAGAAAGAAATTACAAAAGGCAAAGCAAAACACTTAAAAACATTATACATGTAAACAGAAAAACCACATATATGTGGTATAATGGTTCAAGCACAAAAAACGCATACAACAGAACAACATACATAATATTATTAATTTAATATTACATATGTATCAAAGTTAGTCATTTAATCAAGCTTGCACTGGGTTATCCAGTCGGACCTATCTTCAAATATTTTGTGGACCAATCTGGCATTAATTTTAATAACTTCTACATTTAAAAACACGGACTGTTCATTGGGAGACGTTAAATGAACGTTAGGACAGAAATCAGAAAGAATACCAAAACATTGCTCTCTTACATGAGCGTACAGTGGGCTATAAGCAATAGCGAACGTTGCGCCACATACGTGTAACATTGTATAGCAACATAGTCAAAGAGTTGGACGAACAGGCGAACAAACAACAAGTAACCAACCATACAAAATTATCGACTCCCACGATGTTTTGACAGATTTGTGTACATTGGAATAAGCAATCTCTCAGCTGTGCTTTGTAAAGAAAAAGAGGGCTCGCTATTATAGCTTGTTTACATAAATCGTTTGACATTTGTAACATAAAACTCCCGCTATTGTTGCTAGCTTTGTATCAATGTAATCTAATGAAGCATTTGATCATGGTTTTGGTCATCTGAGTTATTCTTGTACTCGATACACGAGCCACAGAAAGCAGAGTTTCATTTCATCACACTTTAATATGTAAAATTTATACTTTAATATCAGAATACTTTTTATATAACCAAATTGTAATTTGTAATTAGCAATCAGTAATTAAAAACAATTAATTTCCACTTTTGCGAAACTTTTTGCTTTGAATTTACGTGCAACCCACAAGGGCCCAAATAAAATATGTTATAGCAGCTACAGTGGATTTTTCGTTCGTCAGTTTGATACTGTAATGTATTTGAACATTACATTTGCAACAAAACGGTTAGAGCCCGCGCAACATAAACTCAATTCTCGTATTGTGCCTCGCGTTAAAGGAAACTGTAACCCTCAAACAACATTTCGTTGTATTTTAATATGAATTTAAAGGAAAGCAGGATGATTTTTCATATACTACCCCACTTTCAAGTCCAATAAAAAGTATACATTTTAAACTGCAAAAGCGTTTCTGATAATTAAATAATAGATTAAAACTTAACTGACGGCAAGCGAGCTCAACTATAAATGACATCACAAACTAACGAGCTTTTTACAGGTGTTTGCGAAAGCGAAAGTTGAAGTGCAGTGCTGCTGCAAGATACTCAGTGTGTTGTACTAAAACTAGGCAAGTTTTAACATAAGAATTTAAATTTAAAATTTACCGCTGTGCTTGCATGATTGTCAAACGTGTGTAGTTCGTCACAAATCAACACATCTGAACTGAGAGGTACAGCATTTGTTTTTTGTGCAATTTATTTCATGGCTGTAGCTTTCCAACATTTTTCTCACGTATTAAAATAAGCTAAACTTAAAGAAGGATTTGGTTTTTGCTTTAACAACAGTAAGCATAAGCTTTGAAGTAAATCAAACGCCTCTTCAATATATAGAAATGCTAAACAATTTTAAGAATGTATAGCTATTATTCAATTTATATGAGGTTGTCAAAGGAGAGTCCACGTCTTCTGGGAGGTTAGGCTTATTACACTGTCGCGAAAAATGCTAGAAAGATGTAGTAATAAAAATACGATAAGCGTCTCGTGAAATTAGTAAAATCATTTTAATGTCGCGATGCGATCATTTTCACGTTTGCGCGCTCTCATTTTGAAAGCCAATTCCACCAATGACGTCGTTCACAAGCTGAAAAAAGCAGTGAAATGTGAATATGCGTTAAAAGTATAATAAGTTTTAACAAAAGATTACATGGCTATTTTTGTGCTATTTTTGACCGAACAATAGGTAAGCTGCAGAAGTTTGAATTAGTTTAATGCGCGCTTACGGGCAGCTACGGTGCGCTTTCGAAAAGTCAGGTAGTCCAATAGTTAAGTGTGAACATTTCTGTACAGCGGTAGTATGAATTAACCTTATACTTCATAGACAGTTTTTTGCAAATTTCTCTGTTATATTTTTCTAAGTTTAAGTGATAGCAGTAAAATAAACACAACATGCTAACTGACTTGTCCTTCCGTTTAAGGCAAATACTGTTTGCTGGGGTTGTTATTAAGATGGTGTAGCGTATTGCACTTTGCCAATTCATAGATATAATATTGAGCTAAACAGGTGAAAGTGCATTGTACAGTTCTATTCATAGGCACCAGGCCAACCAACCTACAGGTAATGTTATGTCCTCCACTTTAAACTAGGAAGCCCATAACATTACCTGCGATTGGTTGAGCAGTGGTTTCCTGTGGAAAGAACGAACACGTGACATCGTCAGTTGTCTTCTGGTTGTCGTGGAATGCACTTCTCCTGTCTGCCTGCCGAGTGTCGTGGATTCCGTAAGGTTTGAAGCATTGTCATCAGGTTTTGTTTTTTTTTCTATTGTGTTGTTCTTCTCAGCCGTCCCTTTTGAATTCTAAGTTTTGGTTTTGTTGTTTCTTTTTTTTAAATTTCTGGAGTGTCCGTTATGCAGCGCTTACCCGCATCACCGATGGCGGGCCGTAAGGCTATCTACCGGATCGAACCCCGGAACAATATATCAGGTTGTATATTGTATCTATGATATTATAAAAGGAAAATAATGGAACAGTTTTAAAATTACCACATTGGTGTTACACACGTCCGTGTATAAACACAAAACATTTTATGTCATTCTGTTTGATTTTTCCAAAGATACAGAAGTTTTAAAACAAAAAGTCAAATAAATAAATGTTGGGAAAAATTTTGTTCAACTTTCAGGATACCGTAATCAAGAAGATTAAATCCCATTTTTTTCTTGATTACAAATCCTTGTCAGAGCTTTATTTTCTGTGGTGATGACCATGGTGTAAACTGGTTGATTTGTTTGTTTTGCTGTCAAATATTGACTGTTTTATAGGTCAACGTGGCCGTTTTTCAGTTGATGACCGTGCAACACGACATGACGTGACACGACCTAACGTGCAACTGACATTGTTCCGGCACTTAAATTTTCAACATGCAAAAGTTTTTTAGGCGTAATTTTAAAAACGCTGAAATAAATAAACTTGTACATTTCGCAACTAATAGTTAATATCGTGCAATAACGTACCATGCAAATTTCAAATATGTATAAAACACTTGTACTTGGGCGTATTATACATGTACACAGAAATAACATGGTAATGACGTGTAATGACGTGTTAATGACGTGTGCACAGAAAAAATTAAAAAAACAACTACAACTAATACGCTGAACGTTTTATACGCATGCGTGAAAACATGGCTGACTCGCGGGCGTATTCACCGATTGCTTAATAGGCCTACACATTTCCGTGCGAGAGCTGAATTTTCTACCGAAAGTTTCTTTTAGTTTCGCTAATTATTTAATGGCACGTCGCTGTGCGATGAAATGACTTCAGTTTGTCGCGTTTTGTGTGAGATTTTGCGTTTCATTTATCGTAACACTTTCACAAATGTGATGCGATTCGTGGAGTATTTGACACGCGCTTCTTTTTAATAGGACCATTTTAGTCATAATCTAAGCAAAAGATTATTTAGCCTACCTTAATCTTGTGTCGAAAATTGCTAAACCAAAGCCTGAATCAGACATTCAAATTTATAGTAGCAGTAGCATTTTTCTTGTTATTAAGACCAACAAGGTTACATGTATAGTTGGTATATGTATATACATATATATATATATATATATATATATATATATATATACCGTGGTACTTTACGCTTTGGCAACTCTCGTTGCGTCTATCGTTGTTGTAATATATACATGTAATATACATATACATATATATATACATGTATATTACATGTATATATTACAACAACGATAGACGCAACGAGAGTTGCCAAACAATAAAGTATCACTTTGCCAAATTGCCAAGTTGCACCAATCTGCACGCTGCCAAAGAGTAAAGTGAGAGTTTACCAAAGAGTAAAGTACCACATTGTCAAACATTAAAGTACCACGCTACAAATCTGCCACGCTGCCAAACAGCAAAGTACCACTTTACCAAATTGCCAAGATACCAAAAAATAAAGTACCACGCTACCAATCTTCAACGCTGCCAAACAGTAAAGTGTCAATTTACCAAAGAGTAAAGTACCACGTTGTCAAACAATAAAGTGCCACTCTACCAAAGGGTAAAGTACCACGTTGTCAAACAGCAAAGTACCACTTTACCAAATTGCCAAGATGCCAAAAAATAAAGTACCACGCTACCAATCTTCAACGCTGCCAAACAGTAAAGTGCCAATTTACCAAAGAGTCAAGTACCACGTTGTCAAACAGTAAAGTACCACTTTACCAACCTGCCAAGATGGCAGAGAGTAAAGAACTACGTTGTCAAACAGTAAAGTACCGCTTTACCAATCTGCCAAGATGCCAAAGAGTAAAGTACCACGTTACCATTCTGCCAAACTGTAAAGTACTACGCTACCAATCTGCCACGCCCGCAAGAAACTAAAACGCCAAATTATATATCCGCTACGATGCTAAAAAACTAAAGTGCCAAACTACTGAAAATGAACTTCTTGTGTTAAAGCCCCCGTAAATACTATAAGCAATCGCCTTTCATTTTTGTCACTAATTCAGTAATTCTTCGAAATAAAAACAGGTGGGCGTTATTGTGCAATAGGCGCAATAGGATAAAAACAAAGCTAAACATAACTCTCGAACTTAACCCTCGCTGCCGCTTTGCACAAGCGCTATCATAAATCATTATCATATTTTTGCCTGTCAAATCATGCTTTGGCCATGCTATTTCGCCATACTGATCATGAGCCTCACAACGTAATCGATAAACAATCAATTTAATCAATTCTTATAATGCGTAGTTTTGTACCATTGGCTGCAAAGTCCCCTTTAGGGTTCAGAAAAAGCCGCTTTCCCTTTTATAAGCTGATTATTGTGGTTTATTTTACCTTTTTCTCTTACCTTATTAGGAAACGCACACCAATTAATACCTTTCAATACCTGGATATGAATTTCTCCGTTTACTTATATGTTCCTAGACCTCCTGCTCTACCTGCCCACCTACATTATCGGATTAGCCATAACTAACGTAAATATTTTCAGCTTTACCTGCTTATATACCTGCTTTTTGCAACGATTGCTAATTAGTAATCGGGTATTTCTGGCTTCCTTCCGGTTGAATGCTGTTGACATGAGGCTTAAATGTGTTTCCTGGCAGCTCAGAGCATTCTATTCAGCTGACTGCATGGCATAGTTACAGTCATGTCAGATTTTTTAATAGTAATACGACTTACGTATTTGGGAGTTCATACTAAATCAGTAGGCCGCAATAATCATGATGATCGACATTTCAACAAATAGATTTATTGCCAATTTTTCACGACTAAAATTGATTCGTTTTCCAGGAGTATCGTCGATAACCCTTCGCTTAGTTGCAACAGTCCTACTGAGAGTCCCGGCCAACATTCTTTTTGAGTATTCAAACTATTTATAGTTAAAAACAACACAACTTCATTAGAAGTTCTACTTTAAAAATTAAAACCATGCTTAAAATCATGCCAAACGTTTCGACGTGTTGCTGCTGTCATCATCAGTGGCAAATTTACAAACATGTAACCAATTTATATAGGCAGAACTTATTATGCACTAATTAAGTAGTTAACAGAAGCCAAATGGGTAACGAACAAGCAGACCTTAATTTCAGTATTCATGATTTTAATAATTTCAGCATTGTGACCACAGCTACGAAAAACTGCGACTTATTAATAAAAGAAAGTTTATCTGTGTACCCTGTTAAGCCTTCTCTTAATGTACAAAGCAGTTCAATTCCTTTAACTTTATTTTCAAACATTTAGCTATTTGTTATTGTATCAATTTCTTTTCTTTCAGGTCTGCTTTAAACATCACCTATTTGGCTTTTGTAAATACATAATTAATGCATAAGTTACTGTATCAATTTCTTTACTGGTCTGCTTATTCATTACCTATTTGGCTTCTGTTAACTATTTTATTAGTGCATGATAGGCTCTGCCTATATAAACTGGTTGTATGTTTGTAAATTTACCACTGATGATGAGAGCAGCAGCCTGTCGAAACGTTTGGAATGTTTTAACATTTTAATGTAATTTTTAATAAAGTTGTGTTGTTTTTAACTATAAATGTTTTAAGTGATTGTAATAAAAATTATTTAAACTGTGATATGCACAGAATACTACTTCTTGCAAACTATATTAAGAATTTACTTTCCTACTAACTTGAGTTTCTCAGTAGCAGTATGGATGTTCCTAACAACAAATTTTAAATGGTGAATCTTTTCATATTTTCCCTTGTCGTCACCATTTGTGTGCTTGCTTGCTTGCCTGTTTGTTTGTGTCCGTGTCTGTTTATTAGTTTGTTTGCTTACATGCTTGTTTGTTTGTCTGTTAAATAGAGTTGATACTTAATAAAGAATTGATCAAATTTAAAACTATTTAAACTAATAATTAGCAAATTGATTTCAAAACAGCAAAATCTGCTTATTCCATGCTAACCTAAAAGCAGCTTTTCTCTAAATTTCATAAACCGTCTATACGCGCATGCGCAAATACAATCCTGTGCTTTTACGCTTAGCAGAAGAGATGTCATTACAGACATACGTGCTGATTCAGATTTATGAGTTTTATGTACAAGCAGGAAGTCGGAAACAATACTTCTCGAGTTTAATAATGCATAGATCTGCAATTGCATTCCAGTGGGTAACAATATCAGTCGTGAAAACTGCAGCGTGCTCAGTGCTCACATAGGAACATGAGAAAATATAAATAAATAAATAACAATATAAATATAATATAAATAACATGATAAATAAACAATATAAATATAAATAATTTATTACTTATATGTTGCTAAAAAAACTAAAAGCTCGCAGTAATATCTACAATATTTTTATTGCTAGTAATAGTATATGTAAATATATTATGTGTTAAGTTGTAATTAGTAAATTATAAATAGTAGATAGATAGTTTTATTGTTTATTGACGAACAGCACAATACAACATACAATACGATGTACATAAAAATAACACATCGCACAAAGCATCACAACACTTCATGTATTATCGTCATGTTGAAACAGTAAAAGAAACAGTAGAGGTTAAACAGTAAATTTACAAGCTTACAAAAATACTGTAGTTACAATATTGTGCTTTTGCTGTCAGTTGAATATGATCAATCAGTTTAATTAATATTAAAATATTATTTTTCTTCTTTCAAAACAGTCTGTAAAATAATTTGAAATTAAATGTGCAAGTTCACTTTCTTTTCCATTCACCAGAAATATAAATTTTTCCTGTACTGTAAGATTAAAATTGTTTGGGAAAATTTCATTGACATGAGAAAACAGGCTTTGTCTTAAACCATTATAATAGTTACATTCAAGAATTAGATGTTTTCCAAGTATTTTATCTTTACAAAAATGGCAGGTTTAGGTTTGGTGTGTCCGCCTTTTTCAATAAGGAGGTTGTGTGAGGTAATACGCAACTTTGTAAACTTTGCTCTTTTAACGGGATTTCTTATTAGCAACAAGTATCTTTCTTCCACGAACTCGTTTTTAAACTTGGAATAAGTTCGTAACTTGTTCTTTTCGTTAATTTTTTGCCAGATACTTTGGTGGCATTTAGGTAGGTAGGTAGGTAGATAGGCAAGCAGGTAGGCAGATAGGTAGGTACGTAGGTAGGTAGGTAGATAGGGTGGCAGACAGGCGGGCAAGTAGGCAGGTAGGTAGGTAGGTAGGTACGTAGGTAGATAGGGTGGCAGACAGGCGGGCAGGTAGGCAGGTAGGTAGGTAGGTAGGTAGGTACGTAGGTAGGTACGTAGGTAGATAAGTACGTAGGCAGGTAGGTTTGCAGGTAGGTAGGTAGGTAGGTTGGTAGGTAGGTAGGTGGGTGGGTAGGTAGGTAGGTAGGTAGGTAGGTAGGTAGGTAGGTAGGTAGGTAGGTAGGTAGGTAGGTAGGTAGGTAGGTGGGTAGGTAGGCAAGCAGGTAGGTAGGTATATAGGTAGGTAGGCAGCTATGTAGGTGGGTGCAGGGAAAGTAGGCTAATTATGCACCATCTACAGTGTAACGTCATCTAGTAGCATAATCAGTTACAGCTTCTTTTCACTGTTTCTTTATCATCATAACACAACTGATTCGGCGGTTGCATCTTCTTTATCAATTATTCAGCTTCTGTACGGTCTTAGTCTACGGAGTAAGATAATGAGCTAATCTCTGCCTCTTAATTTGACGAGCATTCAATATGTCAGGTCGCGTCAGAATTGTCAGGCGTGTGCTAATCCTCAACACACGGGAAAAGGTGAGGAGTGTAGCAGCCGTGTAGAGATGAGTAAAAAGGGGGGCGGTAGGTGGGAAGAGAATGTTGTGGCTTGAAGAGAAAGTCTATAGAACGGAAAGCAAGTAAGGGGAACAGACAATAAAAGAACACGGAAGAGAGCAAAAATAGTTATGAAAAAAGCCAAGGAGGTGGGGAGAGGAGGGAAAAAAGAAGAAAGAGTGGAAATGAGAGAGAGAGAGAGAGAGGGGGGAGAGAGGAGAGAAATAAAGAGACAGACACAGATAGAGAGAAAGAGAGAGAGAGGTGAAAAAGAGCAGAGAAATGAAGAGACAGACACAGATAGAGAGAAAGAGAGAGGGATATTGAGATAAAGAGAGAGAGAGAGAGAGAGAGAGAGAGGGCAGGGAAAATGAAAGCAAAGAAGAACGAAAGTGGAGAGATAGAATGGAGGACAGAGAGAGTGTGAGAGAGAAAAGCAGAAAGACAGGCAGGGAAAGTCGGACAGAGGGAAAGAGAAAGAGAGCAAAAGAAGTTGAAAACGAGAGAGAGAGAGAGGGGGGGAAGAATCTTACAGAGACAGAGGACAGACAATGGCTGGAAAGCTGCGCGCGGCTGACTGAAAGTGATCTCTATTTATAGGACTTTCCAAGGAGAAATACTTTTTTGCCCGTAGAAACTTTTTCGTGGGCACATTTTTGCGATAAATTTTGCTATTATCCTCAAATTACACTGTAAATTATGGAAAAGGAATACCTATCCGTGAGCAGCCTACGGTCATACGTCTTTCTGATTTCAGATAAATAATCTGCGAGGGAACCTGATACTCCTCATAAGAAAAATTAATGTAAGCAGAACATATGGATGTCTTGGAGCTATAGTGCTGGTCGAATTTCTTCTGAAAGCTTGAACTAATCATGGTGAATTAATATGGGACTGTAATGACGCGTGTATTTCGTATGAAGTGTTGTCCGTTTCTTTGTCTGTGTATTATACGGCTATCTCTCTCTCTCTTTCTCCTTCCCTTTTCCCCATTTTCTCTGTTTGTATGTCTTTTTGTTTATCCATCACTTGCTCTCCTTCATTCTCCCTCGCTGTTTTCCTTACCCTTTCTCTCTTTACCCCTTTCTTTCTCAAAATTCTTCTCTTTTTCTCTCTCACTCTCTCACTGACTCTTCTCATTCTCATTCTCTCTCTCTCTCTCTCTCTCTCTCTCTCTCTCTCTCTCTCTCTCTCTCTCTCTCTCTCTTTCCCCTTTCTTCACTTTCTCTGTTTATTTATCTGTCTGTCTAATTTGTTTTGATTTAACTCTTTATTTCGAACTAAGTTCATAGAATGCATAACATACAATACTTACAAGACATACAATCATTATAACCTCTCACTCCCAACATATACAAATTAATACATATATAAATAAAATGACAGTACATCTCTCACCCTCTTTCATTCATCCTATTGTCCTTCCCCTTTTTAATGATGGCTCTGTGTCTCTTCATCTCATCTCTCTCTCTCTCTCTCTCTCTCTCTCTCTCTCTCTCTCTCTCTCTCCCTCTCTCCCTCTCTCCCTCTCTCCCTCTCTCTCTCTCTCTCTCTCTGATTAATTTTATACATAAAGAATTAGTACCTAAGATCAAAACAAAGAAAAGTAATACAATACAGATATTACAATTACACATATCCTAAATAACCGCACATCTATTACACAATATTTATACACATTACTTTACACTAAGATTAACGCAGAGCCGATTTTCAATTGCGTTTAAGTTACATATTACTAAAAAATCATTATTTCATTCTATAGCATTTATGATATCTTCGTTCACTGAACAAACGATTTTTTCCTCAGATGTCTGATGAAAACCGCTACTTACAATACTATCTTTAATTTTTCTTAATTTTTGTTAGTGAAATTAATGCAACATTTAAGTTATGCAATTGAAGATTATAACCGAAGCCAGATTTTGTTGAAAATTCAGCTTACCTAGCGAAATAACTAACTAATGTATTGTGGCTGTTCACAGAAGTCACATAATATTGCACGAAACGTTTCTCAAATAAGAGACTGATACATTTGAAACAAAGCGATATAAAACATGAACTATAAGGGAAATTTAATGTCATAAACATCAAGTTTTTTCGTTTTCAATACAAATATGTTCTTAATGTAACATTATATATATAACAGAAAAGACCCTATTGACTGTCATCTGTAAAAATATTGCTATTTTCATTTTTTTATTTTTTATTTTTGTGGAAGGTATTCAGCGTGAACACTATAACATCATTAGGCAATATACTTATTCTGCATACACAGATCGTGAGATGCACATATTTAAAACGTCTACTGAATTTTATTGCTTTTTATGGTAAAACTAAGAATTCAAGCTTTGCAAACCCCTAGAGAATTTGCTAATTGCCATTATCTGGCTCTGCGACATTATGTTAATTTATGCACGTGATTCAGCAAAACAGACAACTATAGAGAAAGCAAATTCATTCTGCGTTTTATGCTAAAACAAAATACAATTTCCAGATCGCTTTGTTGAAGTTGTAATTATTGATGTATGTAGGGCTGGATTATCCCATAGGCTAGTATAGGCTTCAGCCTGGGGCACCTCAAGCTAGGGGGCCCATACTTTCATGTAACTTAAAATAAAATTTCAACACAAAAAAGAGGACAGGAAGTCTGAAAATCCAGTTTTAAAGTGGCTCCTCATTTGAGATAAAGGATCCCTGTTTGAGGCCTTTTATTTCAGACAAAGGGCTCTTTTTGGGGCTCTCTATTTCAGATAAAGGTCCTTTTTGATGTCTGAAATGTGAAATTTTCGAAAATACGAAATAGTTCTACTTAAAGTATGGGACCTCCAGCTATGTAAGTGCCGCTAAAATATATTACAAGTACAAAATATTCGAGACGAGTGTGAAGATGGAGGGGTGGGGATGGATTAGAGGCCCAATGATTTCGTTAGCTTAGGGACCCCAAAAAGGTCATGATCCGGCCCTGGATGTATGATAAATTTCCAAACTCTCATTTCGACAAGTTGTTGCGGCTCATGAAATTTTAGAGAGAGTTGTGCGAAAACATGATGAAAACAATGAACAAGATCAAGACAAAATTCACAGACAAAAGGTGAGAAATTGTAGCGAAATTCGATAAAATAAGACAAAGTCATATTGGAAAGAGAAAAAATACAGTTGTCATGCTGTTTAGTTTTGTTTGTTCTGTTCTGTACTGTTCTCTTCTGACTTGCTCTGTTCAATTCTGTTCTGCTGTTCTGTTCTGTTCTGTTCTGTTCTGTTCTGTTCTGTTCTGTTCTGTTCTGTTCTGTTCTGTTCTGTTCTGTTCTGTTCTGTTCTGTTCTGTTCTGTTCTGTTCTGTTCTGTTCTGTTCTGTTCTGTTCTGTTCTGTCCTGTCCTGATCTGTTCTGTTGTGTTCTGTTCTGTTCTGTTCCGTCCGGTTCGGTTCGGTTCGGGTCTTTTCGGTTATGTTACGTTACGTTACGTTACGTTACGTTACGCTACGTTATGTTATGTTACTTATGTCATGTCACGTTACGTTACGTTATGTTATGTTCCATTCCATTTTGTTCCGCTCAGTTCCGATCTGCTCTGGTTTGCTCTGTTCTGCTCCATTCTTTTCTATTCTGTTCCTTTCCGTCCCGTTTCGTTCCGTTTCACTCCCTTCTGTTCTGTTCCTCTCTGTTCGTTTAAGCTCTGTTTTACTTTATTATGCTTTATTTTGTATTTAAAAAAACTGAACGGCTATAAAATATCTATTTTCTTACGTTTTTAAGATTGCACTTCACTTGATTAAATACACACCTAGCTAAGCAGCGAGAACTTAGACTATTTGAACAATCACATACCTGTAGTAAATCTTTTCAACGTGAGTTGGCTGAATTTTTCAGAATTTTAGGTGTGTTGCTAAACTTTATATCAGTCTACAGCATGTAATTAAACCAGAAGTAGTTTGGAAGCTGTAATGTCATCAGAGCTGCTCTGTTTTCCGCCGCGTCATAATTAACTTCAGTTTTCACAATCAAGCTGTTGAAATCTTTGATAGAGCTCTCCCCCGCAGCTTTTTAATTACAAACGCAGGAAACCGCGCCACTTGACAAAGAACCGCCATCATTTTTATGGCCTTCTGTGTTAAACTTTTGAAAATTCGGCTTCAGTTACTTTGGTTTAGTAGCTAAAGTTCTTGATTATTGATATTTTAATTGCTTTTGGTTTTGCCGACAATCTGTCATGCCGAGGGCGTGCGAGCGCGAACAGTATCTGGCGAATAACTTATTCTAGCTCGCTGTCAAAGATCTTCCATGTTGCTGTTAACTGTGTATATAAATACACGTTTCGGACATTCGATAAGTTAATGTTCCCATTGTTGTGTCGTATATCTATATCTTTATGGCTGTTTTATAGCCCCTCTTGCTCTTTTATGGCCTACTTAATCGCTCCTTTAAGTAGCTAGTAACTGTAAAAAACCTTTCTGAATCTCTCTAGGAAATGCGTGTAGCAAATGCATAGTTACAATGAGCGAGATATATGCTATTCATGCGTCAAAGTTTGAGTTTTGACTGCTCATGTCTGAGTTCGTCTTAACTGCTCAAATCTCAGTTCGAGTCTTAATTTCTCAAGTCTGAGTTCAAATCTTCACTGCTCAAGTCTGAATTCGAGTCCTAACTGCTCAAGTTTCAGCTCGAGTCTTAAATGCTCAAGTCTCGTCTTATCTTCACCTTATAAGATCATCCTATCTGACAGCCTACGTTTTTTTGTAAAAAAGGAAATCCAGCTTTATTCTCGGGCTTGACATATAATTTAACATCCCTTGATTTACGTTTGGTACATGACGTCATGTAATGGCGACTTCGGAACAGTATCGCAGGAGATTTAAAATGAAAACAAACTAAAATTCCTTTCAGTGCGAGTACGACACACGCATAAAATTGCTGTAAAGTAGTACAATTTTTTAAGGTGATTTTTGTGAAACCTACTTCGGGCACCCCTTTTCTTGTCCTTTAAGTTCCTAAAAGTGGAACTGTGGACGAGAATCCTACAGCACCGCACTTTCCTCCAGTTATGTGTCTAAAACTCTGCCACCGTCTCATCGAGAAACACCTGTGATCACATTCCACTTTCGAGTCGTCACAGCTAAGAATGAGAGACTATACTAAATTCTAAAGAAAGCATTCTTTAAAATGAAATAACTGCCAGCACCCACTCACTTAAACAAAGACATGGCTATTTATTTCAACACAATCATCTGCAACGTTTCAACTATGACATGGCCATGATCATGCAATTCTACCTAACAAAAATATGATGCATAAAAAATCATATTGAAGTCCAAAATTCCACATTGTGGAAGCAGGTAAAAAGTGCAAACAATTTCTAAATAGTAATCTTATAGGTCGTGCAGTGCATTGCTAGCAATAACAAAAATATAATGTTATGTTCATCATACGCCCATTACGTCTATTGTAGACATTGGGCAGGCAGACTTCGAAAATAAAGAAAGCTGCACTCAGGACAGGTAAACACAGCAGTAATCCAGTAAAAAACATGACACTACCATGCCAGTGGCTTGTCAGCACCACTTCCGAGCTAAGTGGTTGTGCTATATTATGTTATGTTACTCCAGCACAGTTCATTCTATGACTAAAGCCTGCACGTGGCAATAAGAGAAACCTTCGCACCAAATATGAACAACACTGTAAACGAGCAGCTACAAGGACCAGTTTAAAATAAACCAGGGGCTGAACAGAAAGTAGATCATTAAGCTCTGGTTAAAGTTTTTTTTATTAGACGTATACCACCTTAACAACAATTCTATTTCCACATCACCAATAAGTATTCGTTATTTATCCCAGTTTTAGCATTATATCGGATTTAAGATCATTAAGATCATTGTAGATCATTAAGCTCTGGTTGAAGTTTTTTTATTAGACGTATACCACCTTAACAACAATTCTATTTCTACATCACCAATAAGTATACGTTATTTATCCCCATTTTAGCATTATATCGAATTTATCTATTCATTGGGAGGGAAAGGCTGTTTCTACGTTAAACAATTGACTAATTTTGGCATTTTGCGTAAATTACGGACTTAATTTTAACTCACCAAAAGCTGCTTCGCCATGTCCAAACATTACGCCATTAAGCAACTGAAGCCAGTGACGTCATGCCTAATGATATGTGAAAACGCTTGTCAATGACGTCTTGGCGATCGGTAGGTGACGCCAATGTAAAGGAGACTCTAACGAACTAGGAAAACAAAACTCAAAAGCAAACTGTAATAAAGTCCATTGCTACCGTAAGTCTTAGTGTCCATTTTCAATTACGGATGGTGATGACGTCATAAGCCACGGAAGCAAGTAAAAGTCACGGAATGGTTTTTATTTGCAAGATCACTTAAAAACAGAAGCTGTTAACTGTAGTTTCAATAAGCAGAGTGTAAGAAGATAATGGGAAAGCAGGAAAAGTACTTAGTGAGTAAATTATCAATGCAGTTGAGAACTGCTGGGTCATATTATGTCACAGCTGCGTGGCACTAGTTAGTTAGTTAGTTGTTTGGTTGGTTGGTTGACTAGCTAGTTAGTTAGTTAGTTAGTTAGTTAGTTAGTTAGTTAGTCAGTCAGTCAGTCAGTCAGTCAGTCAGTCAGTCAGTCAGTCAGTCAGTCAGTCAGTCAGTCAGTCAGTCAGTCAGTCAGTCAGTTAGTTAGTTAGTTAGTTACTTATTTACTTACTTACTTACTTACTTGCTTGCTTGCTTGAAAAAACATAAAGTGCAAAAAGACGTTATCAAAATGACACATCAAGAATAACAAAGATAAAATAAAAGCAAAGCTTGGCGAGAAGAACAAATGCACAGCCATTTTGTTATACATGCAAGGTCAGTTTTTCCAGGCAACGACTTGGCCATAGTTCAGACCTCAATAAATTTGGTCTTTTTAACTTGTTCCTGGGGAATTTCCCTTCTCGTGAGAAACAAATTTTTGCAAAAAATGAGCTTAGAATTAAACTTTTGGCTTATGTACAACCAGCAGAGGTATGACCTCCTTGGTGAACACATTCGTAGCAAGCCTTGTTTAAACAAGTGAGCATTGTTTAGAAAACAAAGAGCCGTCTCTTATCTCTGTGTGTGTTAGCGTTATTCTTCAAAAAACGAAGCTGCTCTTACCAGTAAATACCAGGAAACGAATCTTCTGGTTAAAAATATTCCACACGTATGGTTTATAAACAATCGTTGTAGTACAAGGTTGAAACTGGTGAGGCTGGAGTTAAATGTTGTCTGAAGAGTTCAAAGTTCTAACTTAATTTTCAATTGAAAGCATCCTTTCAGAAGATATTTGGATCAGTAAAAATATCTAAAAATAGATAAACGTGTCGCAGCTACAATGGCAGACGTGTACACGAAAAGAACAAAAATCAGCTCTTTTCTCTAATCAGCTGGCTATTAATGATATTATTAATTAATTAGATTAAGACTGGATTTGAACCCGAGACCTGGGATTAGTACTCCCAGGCTCTGTCAGCGAACGTGGCAGGCCACTTTTCAGCGTCTCCTGTCTTTCTCCAACTCAATGGGTAATGATTGTTAAAAATAAACGGCAATATAATATATATTCATCCACAAATTTTATTTACCCACGTCCATTTTAGATTATATGTATATATTGTATATAGTCTATTATGATTTCTCGTTTAACATTATAATGTATATTTTGTTTTAAATTTTTGGCACAGTAGTTTTTAGTTTCCACTGGACGCATTTGCCTTTAACAGTTGTGTGAATTTTATTCTCATGCTGCGATGTTCTTTTATGCTTTTATAGTTATGAATATCGATTTTTTATGGCAAATAAAGATTATATATATATATATATATATATATATAATGGTTTATAAAAATTCTGCCAACCACAGTCATAGTGTAACTAATTAATGATATCATTAGTTGCCAGCTAATTAGAGAAAAGAGTGTTACCATAAGTATACCCCTACTGTCATGGGTACAGGTGGCGCTGTTGGATTGTGTGCTGCAACGAAAAAATCTCAGGCCTCGTCTGTCATGTTGACTGGTAGCGCACTACTAATCCCAGGTCTCTGGTTCAAATCCCGACTAATCCATAATTTTTCAGCGTCTCATGCTTTCTCTTTCTAACTCATTACCCCCAAGGGGTAATAATTATTAAAAATAAACCGCAAAGGTCTAGAAACATTGGGGCAATCACAGTCATAATTTAATTAATTAAGGAACCAAAATCATTTCGCAACTACCAGGTATTTGTAACAACATTTGCTTTCCAAATTTCTCGTAATCAGACGAAAATCGAAGAATGATTTCACTTTCAAAATCTTCAAGGACAAAAATAAGAAAAAAACGGTTTTCTTCGATTATTTCGAGTATCTGACTCGGCTGTTTTGATTTGCCTGTTCGGAGTTACCGTAGAAACAAGTGAACAGTCTTGATGAAACTGACATCACTTAGAGCCATTAATGATGCTGCAACAGCAGGAATTGAGATGTCAGTAGACTATACTAGGAGCCATTAGTGCGCAGAATGTTTGTCCACATTAGGGTAATTTCCATCTTTAGGGCGAACACGAAGACAATAGAGAGATTTCCAGGAAAACATGTCACGATAATGGCTCGTTCTCGCTGACACTATACATTTAAAGAGAAATAAGAGGAAATTTTAAACTATATTCTTAAAAAACCTTCTATACAAAGTTACTTAGCATTACGCTTATCGATCTTACAGACAATACAAATGCATTCAGACTGTTAGCGAAGAGTGTGCTACGAATGCTCTTATTATTTTTTCGAACTTATGTGAATGACTTCGCGTTAAAGTACTGCGGCTAACGGTCTTTGCAGCGTTTAAATTTACAACTTTTATACAGCGTTACTACTAACGCAAGCTCTGTGCGCAGTAAGCTAGCACGGAATTGATACAAAATTTCAAGACAAATTTTTAAGCTTTATTTATAAAAGGTACTCTTGCCCTTTAAAATAATGAAATGCCCTTTATATAAAATGTAAACCATTGATCTTACCGCTTGGAAATAATGAGAGGAAAATAGAATCCATTGCCACGTCTTTTTTAACTGGCCAGGGGAATTTTAACAGCTTTTTGTATAGACTTAATATGTGTGGTACTAGTTTATGTTCATGTGGAGAAGAAGAGCAAACTCCTTAGCACATTTTATTCAGACGCAATAAAGTAGATAACACTAAAAGAATGCAAAGAATGCGTTTCATAGAAATAGCTGATGCAATTATGCACGTAATATTATGCTTCAATGTGATTAAAATTTAATAATGTCTTTTACTAACCTGGCCAATGATTGTTTTATACTACATAATTGTTAATTTAGGCCCGCTCGAGTATGCAAAAATAAATTACTTAAGTGTATAAAGTTAATTCACGTGTATAATAATTGTAAATCATTTGAAATTATATTTAATCTAGGCATTATATGTTATCTGTTGTACATAGCGCGAAACTGGAAATATTTAAAAGATTGTTATATGAAAATGTAAATTGTTGATCTGAGCTTGTAAAAAGAGGCACCTTTTTGTAGACGTGCTCCTTTTTGGATAAAGATTTATCACCATAAAAAATTATATAATTGCCTTTCAACTAAGCTAGTAACAAGAATTGCCATTAGAGTAACTGGAAATAGAATTCACTTGTTTCAAACGTAAAATTTGCACAACATTGTAATGTTAAAATAGGTAAAAGAGTCTTTATCAAAATCAATATTGTTATTCAGTTTTATGATTATACAGATGAAAGGGTGGTGCATAAAAAAGACCCAAATATTCACTGTTCACCCAAGTCACCTTCTCTTACCGACAGAGATCGGCAAGTGAACCTCTCTAGTAGAACATGTGACCAACTGACCATATATTGGAAGCCCAGCAGGGTCAGGTGACTGGGCAACACAGAAAAAGGCAACAACCGGGATTAAAATTGGGTCAGGTGATAATAATAAACAAATTGAAATGTAGTTGGCAGCACACGTACAATAATCTTGTAGTAGTAGTTCAGAAGCTTTGATTATATGAATCTCAAGTGAAAATTCTCGACAAAAAATAACTAATTAAGTTAAATAATCATTTTAGTGGGCAAACTAAAATCAGAAGTATAAAGGCCTATTTTCAATTTTCAAATGCAAAGAGTTGACAGAAAATGAAGTGTAGCTAAATATTATATGCATTGCATATAGAATTGCATTGTATTTGTATTATATTTATATTATATACATGTATATAGTATAGTATATAATATAGTATACTATGTATAATATAGGTTAATGTAATAGTAAAATTGAACATAGTCTGCAAAGGAGTGACAGATTTCAAAACTGTTTAGCATTTTAAACAGATTACAACACATTTTTCAAACTCAGCGCACTTACAGCATTTGTGAAAAAGTGTACATCTGCCCGCTTCGCAACAAGCAAACTCAGACTAAAAACTGCAACCCTTAATTTGATGCCATTATTATTATAAAATTCTGTTCGAAAGACTATGAGTAACAAGGTGTACTAGATTTTCATCCAGAAACGCATTATTTTGGCAACAATCTGAACTGGGTACTATATTTCGCTAACCATAAAACTGTTATCATAATCTGCAGCATATCGTAAACGTAGCCAAACAGTTGCTAAACAGTTAATAATATTATACTGAGAGATAATTAACTATATCTAAGAACAGTGCACACTTAATTATGCATAGGTCTATAGGCCTGTTTTCCTCGTTCAGCATTTACAGTCAAATATTGTAATTATAGCTTGAAGTGTTGCTGGGTAGGTGTCGTATAATTGGAGCTCGTCGCAAGGAAGACACAGAAAAGTAGAAAGAGAAAATATAGAGAGGAGACAGACAGAGATAGATAGATGGATGGATGGATGGATGGATGGATGGATGGATGGATGGATGGATGGATGGATTGATGGATGGATGGATGGATGGATGGATGGATGGATGGATGGATGGATGGATGGATGGATGGATGGATTGATGGATGGATGGATGGATGAATGGGTGGATGGATGGATGGATAGACAGACAGACAGACAGACAGACAGACAGATAGACAGAGACAGAAAGAGAGAAAGAGAGAGACAGACAGACAGACAGACAGACAGAGACATCAAGAGAAAGAGAGAGAGAGAGAGAGAGAGAGAGAGAGAGAGAGAGAGAGAGAAAGAAAGAGAGAGAGAGTGAGAGAGAGAGAGAGAGAAAGAGAGAGAGAGAGAGAGAGAGAGAGAGAGAGAGAGAGGAGTGTGAGAGACAGAACGAAGGCAGAGAGGATGGGAAGGAAAGGGAATGGAAGGAAAAGAAAAGAAGAGAAGAGACAGACATAGAGAAAGTGAGAGAGAAAAGGCAGGCAGACAGGCAAGCAAACGCACATGGTGAGGTTAATCGTGCATTAAAAATCGATAAAATTAATTATAGCCAAGACAATTGAGGTAAAAACATCTAAATTACTGTAGACGTATGTCTGAAGATCTGATCAGAAAACCCCGCTATACAGTATGATATTGATTCAATCGCGTTTATCATATTTGCACAAATTATAATTTGGTCAAACAACTGTACATGTATTTTCTTTGAAAATAACTACTGATCACCAACAAAAACAATGACTTTATGCCACTGTTGAGTAAAAATTATTATGAGGTGTTTTCAAATAAAACGTTGAGTATTTAATTTGGAAATTAACTTCCGGTTTTGCTGCTGTTTCTTGCGTGTTTTGCAGTGTAAGGAAAACTAATGAATGAATTAGTGAACGAACGAACGAACGAATTACTAATCGAATGTGTACTTCCGGAAAAAAATGGGGAAATTATGAATGAATACATTAAAGTGAATGAATGAATGAATGAATGAATGAATGAATGAATGAATGAATGAACGAATGAACGAACGAACGAAAAAACGAACAGACGAGCTAATGAGTGAATAAATGAACGAATAAATGAAAGAACAAATGTACAAATGGATGGATGAATGGATGAATGAATGAATGAATGAATGAATGAATGAATGAATGAATGAATGAATGAACGAACGAACGAACGAACGAACGAACGAACGAACGAACGAACGAACGAATGAATGAACGAACGAACGAACGAAAGAACGAACAGATGAGCTAATACGTGAATGAATGAACGAATAAACGAAAGAACAAATGAATGAATTAATGAATAAATGAATGAATGAACGAATTTATATCTGCTGCAATTAATTGCAAAGTGTTGAATGACAAAGTCTGAAAGAGTTTTTGTTAAAAAATTATGCTACTTTTTATTTATACAAAAATTCGTTAGTTTTTCGTTAAACACCAGAAAAAAATTGAAAAATTACCTATTTTTTCTGTTTAATTGTTGTGGACAAGCATAAAACTTGAGAATTTTGTCTATAAAAAATGCCACCGCACCCATCCTTCACAACTCACAATTGAAATTCCATCATGTAAAACTTGAACTGTGTCATTATTTTTGCCCCACCCTGTCTTATTTAAGAACCTGCGTATTTTCGCAACAACAAGAAACAAAAATAGTTAATTAAAATTTCCCTCATTTACAGAGAATCACATCAAGTTTGTGCAGAAATCAGTGGTAAAATTAACGAGCTCGTTTTATGTAATTAGCCGCGACTATTGCTGTTGAAATTCAGCCAAAATTTGGAAAGTCAATTAGTAATTATTGTGGAGATCGCTGGCATCTATTAGAATTACATAGAACATTGTAGAATGTTCCGTTAGAATGATCGTCTTACCGTGTAGAATGTTCTGGAACAAAACTTCTAGAAGCTTCTCGGGCGCGCTAAGGCGAAGCAGGCCGCTGAGACAGGGGCACACAGATTCACACAGACGCCACCTACACATTCTCTTGTATACTTGTATTTTCAGATACACTCAAACGTTTTCCAGATTTTCACGTTTAGTGTAATCATTTCGCGTTCCTTCATATTTTTGTGTTCTAGAATTCTCGCTTAATAAACGAGTTTAATTTGATGAAGTGTTTTCTGGTTTTCTCTACGAGCCTTCCGAGAGAAACAAAACACAACAGCAATGTTACCTAAGAGCAGCAAGCAGGGAAGTCTTTCACCAGAAATAAACAGAAAAATAGATTTTTTTCCAACTCGAGTTGCCTATTTCAAATGAGTTGAAAATGAATAAAAAATTTGAACTACTACGTGTTGCGATTTCATTCTAATGGGTTGCTAAGGTAATCAAACAATGCGAATTCAACAAAATTAAAATTATGGCATTCTAAAAACATGGCGTCATTTTAAGGCCCAATTCTGTAACTATTATTCACAAGGTCTTCAGCAGGTGAGAAATAATTTTGTCAACTAATTTTTTGGTCATTTTGGTCATTTTTTGGCCACTTCCTCTGGATATCTGTTTCTTTTTGTTTCTCCTTCCGTTGCTCTGTCTGTTGTAGACATTGACCCTCTGTCCTTTATTAAACACCTCACAGTTTCCCGTCTGTGCCTAGAATTTTCAACTCCTCTGACGTAATTGTTAAGTTTGGTCCCAGCTGTTGTAAATCTTTATCAATTCTTGATATCCAAGCTGCTTTTGGTTTGCCTGGGGGTCGTTTAACAGGTTTCAGTGCCTCGTTAAATTCTAATCTTAATAGTGCTGCTTTGGAAATCTCATTAAATGTCCTTCCTACCCATCTTAACCTTCCGATTCTCGTTTGGTGCTCCAAAGATGCTCTTTGATTCTGTTACACAGCCGCTCCTTTGACAAAGATATACGGCTATTTTATTTTCAGCATTTTTAGTAGACTTTTGTGACACCATCTATTTCTCCATGTTCATTGAGCGACGATCGTTTCGGCTACTATAGCCGTTATCAAACTATAAATCAAGCCAAAAAGACGAACAAATAACACGTTAGTCATACAACGACACAAACTGAAGCTGCAAAACAACATTAGAATTTAATAAGTTATCGAATTAAACGAGGTTGTAACGGAAGAAATTGCAAAAAAACTATCTAACGTGAGAGCTAGAAAAGAACACAACAGGCAAAGAGTTAGTCAGGTTTACATGGACAACCACAGCAGTAAGCGTTATAAGAATAAAACACAACTTCTACATTTTGCACAATTTACAACAAGTGGGAACTACAATAAGGAAACCAGCAGCATGTCAATGTGAAAGTAACATAGAGACTAAATCCACCAGGACCACTACAGAGCCTGTCTAACATGTGCAAACAAATTTCAAAACACAGAAATAGGTAGAGTGGGAAAAGGTACCACCTACAACAGTTGCGTATTAAGAATTGGGTGGTGCTTCATAAATTATGAATTAACACTATGTGTTGTAGTTTTAGTTTGTGCTTTTGTATCATTAATGTATTATTTATTCTTCTTTTTAGCTTGATTTATAGTTTGATAATGGCTACAGTAGCGGAAACGAACGTCACTACGTGATTACTAGAAGCTGGTTCTTCCATGTATTTAACACGGTGGTTCCTAAACTGCGGGTCATGAGCTCCAAAAGCTTTTTTGGCGGGCCATGAGCCTTTTGGGATTGGGGGCTCGTATGTACATTCAGCCGCTGGCTCGAATGCATGCGCGGACTGCTAGTCAGTCATTGTTGTTTATCGTTTCATACGAAGCCTCTCGCTGTTTTTAAAACAGGTATAATGGCATATCCCTCAGCGCTAATAGAAGTTACACGCAAATGACAAGATAGTGTCTGATAATGTATAAACATGTGCAAATTTCAACTTTATCCCAGTGAACTAGGCCTACATGTTTGAAAGTGTTTGGTGTTTTGTACCCATTTTTACCCGTCTCCTGTAAATAACCCTATTTAGATTTAGCGTAAGTTGCCTTAAGTACGTTTTCATAAGGCTTATGAAGGTGGGGGGTCATGGTAGGTTGGGTACTACCGAAAGGGGTCACGTACTGGTAAAGTTTTGGTAAACACTGGAAAAGTTTGGGAAACTCAGGTTTAACATCTATTTCTGTTTTCTACGTGGAAGCCAAGTCACAGATTTCACTGTTGTAGATGAAGATACTAGGATACATAACACTGAAGAATTGTAGCATTGTTTTGAGATATAGTTTCTTGCTGGTTAGAATTGATTTATTCTGGATAAAACCCTACATTGTCAACTGTTTCCTATTCTTACGTATTTACTACAATACATCTCGGCAGATTTCCATGCTGCCATCAAACAGACGCCATATTTGTAATGGTTGACGTCATTCCCGTTTGAATTTAATGCAATTTTGAAATTAATTACATGTATTTCTAAATGCTCTGCTAACTCTCCTTGGGTCTTTTTGCTGTTATTTGGGTCTAGTCCATAAAGTCCTTATACTTTTCATGGTCTTTCATTTAGTCAATTTAAAATTAATTATTTTCAAATAAGATCTCTCAAGGGTTGGTCCTGGGTCCAGTCTTACTTCTATTTTACGTTGGTTTGAAAGTGAAATTAGCACTTAAATATGAAAATTTGCAAAAGGATACAAAAGGAAAATTTACAATTTTACTTTCCTAGAAAATTCTGCTAATTTCTGCTTTAATAAATGCAAATATTTGTGAAGTTTTGCAAAACGTTTTTCACATTCAGTATTTTAAAACGCAAGTTTGCGTTCACTACAACATTTAACAATGCTGTTGTATAATTTGGAATAGGAATTCCAATCAGAAAGAATTGTAAATTGTGTTAGTTATACACCGGTCTTTACCCTCGGCTTATATTTTGATTTAAAAACGCTTCCATCTTTCTCTTGTCTTCAGAGTCGTGGGTTAGGCGATGCACGTCGGGGGTTGCGAATGCGCCTCATCAGTTGACTAGCCTAGTGTCTCTCTTCACCTAAATCCGGCCCTGAGTAGGCCTTTAAAATTTTTGTTTTCATACACATTCGCCAGTCTATAGCTTATATTAGTACGTACATTTGTGTTTGAGCTTATTTCTAGGCTAGGATAAGTTAGAAAGTATTCAGGGCAAATTCCTTCTGCCTCTTTTGTGATGCATCATATGATTTGGACTCCCTGCTTGGCAGAGACTTTAGTTCTGCTAATAAATGGGTTACCTTTGCTGGCGACAAATTATGAATACGAGCCACTCTACTTTGCATTTAATTAACAATTTTAATGTTAATTTAATGATAGTGGTTGCCAGAATGTTTATAAACCATAAACATGGGAGTACTGATCCCAGGTGTCGTGTTCAAATCCCCATTATTCCACAATTTTTGAGCATCTTCTTCCTTTCTCCAACTCATTACGCGCAATGGGTAATAATTGTTAAAAATAAACTGCAATGGTTTATAATCATAATTTAATTAATTAATGAGAAAGATATGTTTCACTTTACGCCAAATCTCAGAGGCAGCACAGCTCTCCTCTTTGCCTCTTTTCTCGCTGTTTTCTGTCTCTTCTTTTTTCCTACCAGAAATGTTTTTTATTCTAGCTACTACGTATTGTTACTGAATAAGTAAATACAAAAAAAGTAAATACCAAAGATGGCTGCTCAGTCGCCCAGGGGGCTGTCGAACTCCGCTGCTGCCTCGGTCAGTTGAGAGCGACCACATGCCCTGAGCCGCCTGTGTGTAGAGTCTTCAAAGAAACGCTTCAAAGACAGCCTGAAGGCCACACTCAAGGAACTCAGCATGGATATCCGTTCAATAGAAACCCTTGCACAAGATCGCTCAGCGGAGTGCCATCACCACAGAAGCTAAGACAGCAGAGGCGAAAAGAATTGAGGAGGCAGAGGAGAAGCGCAGGAGAAGCAAGGCATGTGACACTGCCCAACAACAGTTCCAAATACCCAGCCTCACCTGTGCCAAATGTCAAAGAAGTTTCCAGGCCAGAATTGGCCTAGTCAGTCACCTT